>LPNX010363405.1:333670-401147 GCA_001517045.1 Pseudotsuga menziesii | reverse complement strand
CACAAGAGTCGCGCATGATGCGCGGGTTGCACATAAGGAGAGTCGCGCATACACAAAAAACGAATTTTTAAGGTATTTCTGGGCATTTTCAGACTTTGGTGTATTCTGGAAAGTTTTAGCTAACTGAAATACCTTTCCAATGGCGCATAAATGAGGTCAAACGGAGTTACAGAACTTAAGATATGGTTCCTCCAAGATAGGTGTTTTTTCAGTGACTTTCATGAAGTGCCGACATGCGACGAAATCATGGAAAAGTGGTCACAGGCAGAGATAAAGGTAGAAATTTATTCCATAAAATCCAAGCTATAGTATTCTAGGCAAACCTTAATCCATAAGTGTCCTTTTGCGCGCCGACATAAGGAAAGTCGACACTCGGACGGAGAGGTGCCATTCTGGTGTATAACACCCACAAATATACCCTTCTTTCCTGAAGGATCTAATTTTTTTCTCTTTTCTTTTGGAATGTGTATGTACACAGGATAGTCGAATATTCTGAGATGGTTGTCTTCTAGTTTCTTGCCAAAGAAGACTTCTTCAGGAATCTTGTTTTTGAGTACTCTATGTGGAGTACGGTTCTGTACATACACCGATGTTCTGGTAGCTTCATCCCAAAGATGCATAGGAAGATCTTGATCATGAAGCATAGCTCTTATTGCTTACATGATAGTTCTATTCTTCCATTCTGCAATCCCATTCTGTTGTGGATTATAAGGAGTGGACAACTCCCTCTTAATCCTTGATTCTTTGCATATCTCTTTGAATTCATTCGAAGTGAATTCTCTGCCATTGTCTGATCAAAAAGTCTTGATCTTATTTTCAGTGTGGTTCTCGATCAAGGCTTTGAATTCCTTGAATTTCTTGAATCCTTCATCTTTGTTCTTCATGAAGTAAACCCATGTCTTCCTAGAAAAATCATCAATAAAAGAAACATAATATGCATACCCGCTTAGTGAGTTTGATGACATAGGACCACATACATCAGAGTGGATGATTTCTAGGATTCCTTTGGCTTTGCTTTCGCTGCTAGGAAATGTCTTCTTTGTATTCTTTCCTTTCGCACTTGCAGACCCCATCATGTTTTTCTTGGAATTTTTGAAGACCTTCAACAGCTTTGCTTGCAATTGGCAGTGCTCTATAATGCACATGTACAAGCCTTCTATGCCAAAGTTCACTTGGATCTACTGTTTCATGGACCAATGTTTGTTTTGGATGGCCCTTTAATTTGTACAATCCTCCTTCTTGTTCTCCAATCACCACCGCATCATCGATAGTCTTTCATCTTGGCCATATGATGACTTGACCATCTATGAATGCAACTCTCATTCCTTTTGTATCTAGTGCAGATATGGAGAGGAGGTTCTTCTTGAGTCCTGGCACAAACAATACTTCCTTCATTGTTAGAGACTTTTTAGAGTCTAGTTTATAGGAAGATTCCCCACTACCTTTTATTGGATACTGGTAGTCATCTCCTAGCTTCACCTTGTGAGGTGATTCATGTTTTGACAGTCTCACAAAGGATTCCTTGAATCCAGTCAATGTTTGGAAGCACCACTATCTATAAGCCAATCATCACTTCCATGAGTAATGTTACCTGTGAGAGCGGAGATCAAAACATATTCATCCTCACTTGAAGAATCTTCACTTTCATATCTGGTTCTTTTCTTGGATGGTTCACCATCCTCTGCAACATGAGCATGATGTCTTCTTTTGTTCCCCTTCTTCTTCTGAGAGTGGACCTTGTTCTTAGGACAGTCTTTTGCAAAGTGTCCTATTTCATCACATGTATAACATCTTAATCTAGATAGGTCCTTTCTACTGTTGTCTCTATGATGAGGATTCTTACCTTTGGGGTGATGAGCTCTTCTTCTGCCTTTCTTGGAGTGAACTATGAGAGCTTGATCTTCACTTCCCATCTTCTCTTCTCAAGCTGCTATGCATGCTTCTTCTTGAGAACATTCTTCCCATAGTCTGTTGAATTTGACTAACTTCTTTCTGTCACATATTCCTTGGATGAATGAATCCCATGACCTAGGAAGGCCATTCAAAGTTGTCATCACAATCTCTGCATTCTCCACTTCTTCATATACAGCTTCTAATTGTTCCTTGATCTGAGAAACCCTTGTGAAGTAATACTGGATGGTCTCTGCATTCTGAATATTCACATTTTTTAGTTGATTCGTCAGATTCATATTCCAGTTTATGTTATTCCCTTCAAACAATTTGGTTAGGGAATCAAATATAGCTTTAGGTGTCTTGAGAGAGGACACCTTTTGGATAAGTTGATCCTTGATAGAATCAGCAATTATCCTCTTTCCCATAACCATATTCTTCTTGTGTAAGGAATTTCCTCATCTCACTCTGGAACTGGAACCTCCTCATGGATGTAGGAGTCCAACTCATTTTCTTCCAGGACCAGAAAGATCCTATACTTCTAGGCTCAGAAGTTATCAGCTCCCTCAAGATTTTCATCAAGCTTGGTATGATGAGACATCTTAAACTGAGAACCTCAAATGGAAATACAAGAGATTTATATCTTACCAAGTCAAGATGTCATATTTGGATTTTAAGCTGAAATCCCGCAGTACTAGATCAGGAGCAAATTAGGGTTTTGCTTTTCTAGAGATTTGTTCACCCAAATGCCTTGAAATTTATCCCTAACTTCGATTTTGGGGAGGAGATCAATCTAGGCCCTGGATCACTGAAAAACTCCTCTTCTATGAAAAGCCCTAATTTCTGACAGTAGTGTAGGGTCCAAAACTGAAAAACCTCAGAATTGGATTCTACTTCGACAGAAAGATGCGCCCTAAGGAGGAGATTTATTCCACCTTACTTTTGCTGAAAATCTATGGAGGAAAATCCAAAAACTAGGAAGCCCTAGTTCTCGTAGCTCCATAGTGTCTTCTTCTTAGGTTAGCTCTGATACCATGTTAGTTTTTCAACATTAAGCTAGCATTATTTAGGATCTTTAACTGAGAGAATACCAAGTACAGTAATCAAACACAAGAGACAATGAACACAATGTTTTTCCTTAGGGAAACCATAAATGGAGAAAATCCCACAACTTCCTCAGAGATAGAATCAACACCAAAATAGTAAAATCCCAAAACAGTTAGTGATCTCCTGACAGCAGTAACCCTCTTCTTGTCTAGCCCCAATGTCTTCTCCTTCCTCAACTATGTGCTACACTTGAGTGTGTATGAGTTGTGTGTTAAATAAAGAGTCTAGTTCTCTATTTATACTAATCCCGACATGACTAAAACCCTACCAGAGCCAGCCTCTAATAGGAAAGTCTAATAACCCTAGTGCCTTGGAACTGCGGGGACTTTAATTGTTAGACAATCGGAGGGTTACCCACAATGACTTGACATGACTTGTTTACATTATTGATCCTCCCGATCGGAACATTGGGGCATGACAACATGACTCAATTACATTATCGATACATCCTGGAATAAACATCGGGTTACAATACATAAGATACATAGATGAATACATTCCGAAGTTACAAATACATCAACACTAACCATTCACCAAATAAATTAAAAATTTAATTCTAGAGATTGAATTATAACTAAAGTTGCAATAGTTAATTATTTAATTACACCACTTAATTAAATAATTAATTGTGACACTCAATTAATAATTTCCTAAGTGCAAGACAAAGATCCTAATTGAAACAAGAACATCAATAATACATGATAAACATCATATTTGGTGTGAATAGCTAATTTATGTATTTTTGGTTTATTTGATAGCATAGTTTATAAATAATCAAGTATTGATGCCATTGATTATTTGCAAGTTAATCTAATTTTTCGGTGTTGTTATGTCTGCGCTGTTAGTGAGCATAAAGATTAAGAAAAAAAACATGTCATGGAACATCCATAGGCTGCAATCTACAGCCACACCAAAACCATAGCAAACAAAGAACAGCGGCTGCAACTTCAGCCCTCAAAATCGTCTCCTAATGACTGTCCCTTACAATCATCTCTCACTAATAAAACTTAGATCGTATGTCTTCCACCCTCCAGCCATCGATTTCTTTTACATATAGAAAAGATCCCTTATCCTCAGATATACAACTAAGAACAAATATGCAAACAAATGATTTACAATTAAATGATAGGTGTGCTCATCTTGGAACCAGAAAATCCCCTTATGGTTGCACCCAGATCATAATCCATTAAATCACATTATTAGTACCATTTTCACACACACACACACACACACACACATATATCAATAAAGAAAATAAAATCACTCTAATTACCTGGATCACATTCCAATCAATTACGTGGTTAGTATAGGTATATACGTTTTCAATAAAGACATATGAAATGCATTATGTACTATAATGAAAGAAGGTAGGTCTAGATCATAAGAAATAGGTCCTATCTTATCTAAGACCTCAAAAGGTCCATAGTATCAGGTGGCTAGCTTGGAGCAATTTCCCAAGTTTAAGGAACTCTTCTTAGGTCTGACTTTCAAAAACACATGATCCCCAACTTGAAACTGTATGGCGGTCATGTTCTGATATAGATAACTTTTATGCCTATATTGAGCTACCTTTAGATTATGATTTATCTTAACCATCTGATCCTCTGTATCCTTTAATAATTCTATTCCAACAATGACTCTATCTATTGGGTTATCCCAACTGATGGTAGTATTAAAATTCCTTCCATACATGGCCTCGAAAGGACTCATCTTCAAAGAGAAATGATATCCATTATTATAAACAAATTCAACTAAGTGTATATCATATTCCCACGTAGATGGTTGATCCATCACATACATCCTTAACGTATCTTCAATTACTTGGTTAACTCTTTATGTTTGTCCATATGTCTGAGAGTGGTATGTTGTACTCATGTTTAGACTTGTACCAAACCCTTTAAACAATCCTTTCCAAAAGTTAGAAGTAAATTTTGAATCTCTATCTGATACGATAGCCTTTGGAATACCATGAAATATAGGTACTTATTTCATGTAAATATTTGCAATGTTAGCTGCTTTCTGAGTTGTCTTTATTGGAATGAAGTGTCTTTCCTTAGTCAAATTATCTACCACAAACATGATCGCATCATTTTTCAATATCGTCTTAGGTAAATTAGTGATGAAATCCATCGTCACTACATCCCATTTTCATTCTGGTATAGGCAATGACTACAACAATCCTGCTAGATGTCAATGCTCAAATTTAACTTTTTGATATTCCATGCACCTAGCTATATATTCTGCAACATCATTCTTCATCCCTGGCCAATAGTATTGTTTCCTTATTGTTGTTATTGTATTCTAAATAGTCAACTTACCAGGGTCATAACCTTTGCATACGATCTTTGATTTGGGTGCTTGAAAGCTTGTTGGAAATATCTATATGAGATTTACAACTTTTGAGTGTGGCCAAATGTATGCCATAGGAAACCATCTGGCCAAACAAATTGCCAAAAAATGTCATTTAGGGCCTCAAAACGGCTCTGAAATTTTGTGACCCAAAAAATCGTAGAAAAATAACTAGGAAACTACCACAATGGACAACTGTTTTGAGCCAATGGAATAGGTGGGTGGCCACCAGTTTCCATGTGGATCACCTCTTAGGAGGTATTCCTGGCGGTTCTTGAAATATATCTGCAAAATTTTGTCAAATTGGATAATCCTACATCTCTGGCTCTTTTGCTTATTTTGATTCTTCAACATGAATTGCATATAAATGGAATCCCTTTCTAAGACATTTCTTCAATTGTGGAGCTATGTTTTGCCTCAGAGATATGGGTCTAGGTTTTCTTTCTATTGTCACTAGGTTCCCTTCTTCATCCAAACAAGTATATGTTTTATTATGGAAATCCAAAATTGCATGGTGTGCATCCAACCAATCCATGCCAATCAATACATCATATGACTCCAAGGGTCTGATATTTAAGTCTTCAAAGGTTTTCATTCCATTCATTTCTAAAGAACACACTTTTACAAATTTGGTGATTTTCCTCTTGGCTCCTATAGCTAACTATACTAGACTTGTTGTTTCAAGTTTAATTTTCTTCAAATGACATTTCTCAACAAGATTAGGTGAAATGTAACTATTTCTAGCTCCCAAATCAATCAAAATAGTTATGGTTTTATTAGCAACATTATCTTCTACTTCAATCATACGGGATTGGTGGCCATCTTTCCTCCCATATAGGGATGCATAGATCCTTTGAACACTTCCACCTACGTATCCAACATTTGAATCCTCTTGAATGTTGTGAAGGTTATTTTTCTTATGTAGGCACTAACTGGAAAAGTGATTTTCCTTGCATATACAACATTCCAAAGGTGGTATTTTCCCTGAAGGATATTACTTTAACATTCCTTGTTGGTAATAATTATTGTATCTGAACTTTAAAGGATGGAAACCTTTCTTTCTCTGCTCATGCTTGTTCTTCTTCATATCCTTCGAATTCTTATGATATGGGGAATTGCTCTTATTTTGATCATATAAGTGTTTTTCCTTCCAGATGGAATTCTTAAGGTTCTTTGGTTTATCATACTATATTTTATCACTATAATATTTAGGAAGGCCACTTAGGAACCTTTGAATATTTACCTTCTCTTCTTTGATGAAATCCACATAGATCAAAACTTCTAGCAACGTTTTCTCATAGGACTCCATAGTCATGCTTCCAAATTTAAGCTCAAAGAATTAATCCATCTTATTTTCATAGTAGTGCTCAGAGAGGTATTCTTTCCAAAATTATTTCTTAAAATTCCTCCAAGATATTATGTCTTCATCGATTTCTTTCAACTTAACTAGTTGATCTCACCAGATAGATGTTTTATCTTACAGGTGGTATATGGCTACTCTTTCCTCCATATTAGGTGTATATTGATGTAGCTAGAATAATTTCCTAAGTCCTAAAAACCATGATTTGACATCTTCTCCTTGCTTTACTTCTCCATCAAAACTTGAGGGCTTGATTCTTCTCAACTCTCCTATTAGTTCATCCTGGGTAAACCCCCTCTTTTTGTATGTCACTGGAGATCTTTCAGGACTACTATCTATATTGCTTCATGCATACCTATTCCTTCTCTATGAGTGATGATGTCTCCTTGAAGATGATATAGACCTAAAATAACCTATTTTATGTCTCTTTTCAATGGATATTTGGATGGTTTTCAATGTTTTTAGATCATTCATAATCTGCTCTTGGATATGAATTATTCTTTCATTATCCTCTCTATAGTTCCTCATTGAATCCTCCAAAATTAATGGTTCATTGCTTCTCTTATTTCTTATTGACCTTAGTCCCTCAACAAACTCCTCTTTGAGACTATATGTTCTCCTTCCTTCCTCAAGATCCATCCACAATCTCTGACTTCCTACTGTTGAGATTTTACTTGTTGAATACCTAGTATTCACAGGTTTGATTAAAATATTAGTTGCAGTGGTCACACTGCTTGCTCAATAAATCACTGGGAACTGCAATGTGATCATTAATAACATTGTGTTAGTAAACTACACATTAGTATAAGTTCATTATCATTAAAAAAAATACTTTTATTCTTGTTTATAAAGTAACTAGCCAACATTTATAAGTTACAATATACCTAGTTGGACAAGGGGGAGGGGTAGAAATCCTTACAATATTTATCCTCATGGGATGAACTTCAGGTCCATAAACATTCCAATCTAACAATTTAATTAACTAACTCACATGTGAAATTGTATTAAGGTGCATGCATCCAAGCTATTTGATGCAAATCCATGCTTAGAAGGTGACTTGAAACTTTGCATAAGGCCCAACAACCATAGCATTGAAACCTTAAGCTTTGATACCATTTGTGATGTCCCTGAACCTTGAGATAAGTCCAAAGGTGCTAAAATTAAGACTACCTTAATTTTAAGAACAATGGATATAGATAAATTACTATTGATATGATTAACCATTCACAAAATAAATTAAAACTTTTAATTCTAGAGATTGAATTTTAACTAAAGTTGTGACACTTAATTATTTAATTACCCCACTTAATTAAATAATTAATTGTGACACTCAATTAATAATTTACTAAGTGCAAGAAAAATATCGTAATTGAAACAAGAGAATAAATAATACATTATAAACATCATATTCAGTGTAAATATATAATTTATGTATTTTTGGTTTCTTTGATAGCATAGTTTATAAATAATCAAGTATTGATGCCATTGATTATTTGCAAATTAATCTAGTTTTTTTGGTGTTGTATGTGTGGGTTGTTAGTGAGAATAAAGAGTAAGAAAAACCACATACCATGGAACATCCATAGACTTCAATTTACATCCACATTGAAACCATAGCAAAAAAGAACACCAATTGCAACTTAAGCCCTCAAAGTCGGCTCCCGATGACTGTCTCCTATAGTCATATCTCACTAATTAGAATCAGATCATATCAATACCACCCTCCATCCATTGATTTATCTTACATCTAGAATACATAACTCATCCTCATATATGCAACTAAGAAAAAATATTCAAAAAAATGATTTACAATCAAATGACAAGTGCGCTCATCTTGGCACCAGAGAAATGTTGGACCAAAACAAACATATCTTGGTCAACTGAAAATATTTTTCAACGAAATGAAAGTTGTTTTTCACTAGAAATGTTTCTCTAGGCGTAATGGAACAGATCTGACAACACAAAAATGATCATATATGGTTTAACCATATCATATGGTTTCTCCCCTCTCAATACAATAGAGCCAAAATTACATATTTTTATTAAGAGGAAGGAGAATAGAAAAAGGGTAACAAGAAGAGAAACTCAATCCCATATTATATGATATTCATCATTGGTCCATGCAGATTATGAAATTCAATACATGAACACTTAAACAACCAATCATCCATCATTGCACATATACAAAATAAAATAATGTAATGAAAACATAAGATAACAGAAATACTTATCTCAAAATATGGGAAACTAGCTGCATCAGGACAACTTTCCTCCGAGAAGTAGACATCGTCAATCCTTCCTCACTTGAACATGTCACCCCTGAGCTGATACCATGCATCCATAGGTAAAGTATTACCTAGTCTCACTACTCTCGAAGCTACCTCTTTAGAGAGACACAATCCTTCCCACTACTACTTTCCTATTCGTCTCCACTTCCTATGGGATCTGAACTAGCTCTCCATTCCCATTTCCTAGATTTTTGGGTGAGAACCTGGATTATTAGAGTGATAGAATGGAAGAAAAAAAAATAGACTCACCCTAAATCTCAACACACTCTCAATAATATCAACATTCCAACACGATTAGATAGCATAAGTCACATGGTAAAAATCTCAAGATTAACTTCAACATGGATATGGCATATGAATTTATAGCATAAGCAGGATAATTCTAACCCAAACGGATCAAACCAAATTAGAGAGAGGTAATTTTTAAGCTTCATCATGGATAATCAACTTGAATTAGTGGAGTGGTGGCTTAGTGAAAATATTCCCTTTCCTGAATCAGCACCATGAGGAGGAGTTACCCAAAAACTAAGGAATGGAACCATGAAGAGCACATGGAGGCACACTAATGCATAAATAGGGTTACAAAACATCAAGGAGGTAGAAATAGGTGATATAAGGAATCCAATAGGGTCATAAATATCATGGAAGCACAAAAATAGGCTCATCAATGCATGGTGTAAGAGTGGAAGCTAAAAAATAGCTTGCAACCCCTAAAAACTAGGAAAATGGCTCATAAATGACCATAAACACATAAATGTGAGGGAATATTTTCCAAAGGATGGTTCCCTAGGAAAGAGGGGCCCAATTAGGTGTGCACAATATGAAATATTAACTCCATATTCCATAATGATTGAGAATAGGGTTTGTTGTACAAGGTTTGGGTGACCAACTTTATTAATCTCACCAAGGTGAAAATATGAATTGGAATGGACAAAGTTAAGTCAACAACAATTTATAAGGTTCTAGGGATGTCCCCATTCCCCCTCACTTTGCGGAATCCATGGTCCCCCATACTTGTTTGGTTTTGTTTGTTGAGTCAGTTGTGAATTTAATCAATCATTAACAATATTCAAAGATAGCATAGATGATAGTAATAGCATTAACATCAATAATAGTGCCAAAGTCCAAATTCATGTTATCAAATATTAATAATATGTCCTTAATCAAATTAATCATGCAAAGGAGAATAATTCCACAATCATATAAAATATCATNAGAGAGAGAGAGAGAGAGAGAGAGAGAGAGAGAGAGAGAGAGAGAGAGAGAGATTTGAGGTTATGGGTTTACAAAGAGAGAGAGATTGGTTTTTAGGGGAGAGACTGGATGTTATGAGTTCACTATAATACCCCAGTTTTTAATCCCCAAACTTATGATCCTTCATGTGACTAATGTTCATTTGAATTATGGACTTATGATATTTTATATGATTGTGGAATTTTTCTCCCTTGCATGATTAATTTGATTAAGGACATATTATTAATGTTTGATAACATGACTTTGGACTTTGGAACTACTATTGATGTCAGTGGTATTACTATCATCTATGCTATCTTGGAATATTGTTAATGATTGATTAAAAAAACAACCGTCTCAACAAAGGAAACTAAATGAGTATGGGGGACCATGGATTCCATAAAGTGAGGGGGAATGGGGACATCCCTAGCACCTTATAAATTGTTTTTGAATTAACTTTTTTCATTCCAATTCATATTTGCACCTTGGTGAGATTAATAATGTTGGTCACGCAAACCTTGTACAACAAACCCTATTCTCAATAATTATGGACTATGGAGTTAATATTGCATATTGTGCACACCTTAGTGGGCCCCTCTTTCCTAACCCCAAATATCTCTCAAATACTATACCCATTACCCTTAATATCCCTCTCTCTCTCTCTCTAATTCCTTAACCCCAATCTCTCATTCGCAGTGTCTCTCTCTCTCTCTCTAAATCACTAACCTCCTATATCTCTCTATCCAAAACCATAACCTCCAATCTATATCTCTTTCTAAACCCCTAACCCCAACCTCTCTCTCTCTCTAAACCATTAACCTACAATATCTCTCTCTCTAAACCCTTAATATCCAATCTCTCTTTGTTTAAGCCCTTAATCTGCAATCCATCTTGTTAGCACCCTATAATTTTCCTATGGTTGCAGTAGGAAGTCACAGAGGTAACCATTTCAAGCCAACCTTTAGACTACAATCTAGCCAATGTAGTCAGAGAGGGCTCTCTCATTGTCACGGTAGCATTCACATGTACATATGGCTTTAAATAAGCATGCATAAGACTAGATTTATGAAGGTAACAAAGTTTTTTATGAAGTATAACATTGAAAGACAAACATATAAGAAAACCATTGGGAAGTGGAGTCATAGTATGAAAAATTCAAGGACATTACAGCAGATGATGAATAATTATTTTCTCTTTTCTATTATGAGGCAAAGTAAGTGCAGCATTCAATTAAATATCTTTAAGTGGTGGTAGGAGAAAAGGAAAAATGCCAGTACAACAAGGGGCACCTATCGATGGATGAATCCATTGCAACACCTTTAGAAGAATAACATAATGAGGGAAATGGAAGAGATGGAGCATCTAGCCATGGATGAATTCCATAACCACCATGGAAAACACATAATGAATGCTACATCTAACAAAAAGAATGCTTAATGAAACTAATTATTATCGTACAACTAGAAAGTATTTTTGCAGAAAATAACCCATATGGAAAATGGCATAAATAGAGAAGACAAATTAAATACTGACACCGTGATGAATCTCACAACTGGAGATAATAATTTTCATAAGTACTCCCAAAATTTTTGAATATCTACAATTCCGGTACTGATGACTCAAAAATATGAAAGTCAATCCAACCCCTATTCTCCTCTGAGGAGGTTCTATTTATAATACAAGGCTCCCTAGTCTAACCTAGAAACAGAGCCTTAATTTGGTTACAAAATTTGGGGATTGAATCCCAAATCATCATAATGAATCCTAAAAAAGAATTTGAGCTGGCGGATTCTCCATGATTCTTTACTAAAACAGGCAATAGGGAAAATTAATCCTGCTAGATAAAATAGGAAATGTGATGGCTGGTAGAACAAAATATTCATATCGTATGGGATGAGGGCTTGATGGAGTCGATGGTGATGTTTCAACGCTTTGCAAATGGATTTATTCCTCTTGCACACCTTTTTGGCGCATAGGATGAATTATCCCCGTGACCCTTTCTGCTTCTGAAATTTATGTTCATTTTGTGTTTGATGTTCATGTTCTACCTGTGCCCACGACTAGAGGGAAGGTTTTTTCTCCTTTTGTGATTATATTTCCATCCAGTGGCGATATTTCTTGGTAACACTATTATTTTTGTAAACCTGGGGAAGACATCACATCTTATAATTACTGATAAATCGTTGATGGGTTTATCATCCTTGTCTGCCTCTGACATCAAGACAGGAACATTCCCACCAGCTATGATAGTGCAACACCCTATTGGACTTGTCATCACCTCCATGGGAGTTAGAAATTTGTGTCAAGGAAAATGATTACAAAAACCTTATCTCCTATCTCCCCCTATCCGAACACTCTTCCAGATCGGTTCGTTCCTAGAAATGGATACTATGTATCATGGAAATGGATTCCATGACCTTGTCTGGAGGTTTTGGTGGAATGCTCTTACAATTGGGAACTCTAGTCACTATTCCCATAGCGGTGTTGCAATTTATCTGGAAATCCTAGTCTTTACTAGCATTAGAAAATATTTTTAATGAAATGAACATATTTACCTTGATGGTTGGAACTGTTAATGAATGAAGGCCCCGAAACAATGGTATTCCTAAACAACACCCGGTGACAGCTACAATGCACCGAATAATAGGTTTCCCAAACATAAAATTCATAATGGGTCTCATATCGAGACCCCCAATCCCTTTAATAGAGAAATAGTAAATCATCCCCATTCGTTAAAAACATTTTTTCTTTCTGTATCTTTGAACGGCTTCGACTGTGCCATTATATTGAGTTGGCTAGTTCATTTCAATGACGTGTCTATTGAATCTTCACACATGCCATCATCAAGTGGCATGATGACAACATGGATGATCACGTGAGCTCTTGATCCAATTCCCTCATGTGAATGTGCCAACTACGCTGCCCCTTTTCATTGTGGCCTATTGATATTATTGGCTGAAGTGACCCTCGAACTCACCTATAAATAGCCGTAGGACCTCTCATGATGTGTGGATTTGACATTTGGCACCTTGTCAATTCCTCCTCATCCTAACATGGTACATCTTGGTTTTCAGTGCCCCCTACTATCTCATTGTATAGTTTTTAAAGGCCATACCTACCCTCTGTACCCTAATCACTTATGTAGTCCCTCATTATTATGCACATTAGGTGGTGGTCTTTGGTATCCTCGGAGGTGACCTAGTCGTCAATATTTCCTCCCTTGATTTCTATTTAGCAACACCTTTCTTCCTTATTTCCACCAGCACCTTTGGATGGAGGCAACAATCATGACCGTATATTTTCTCCATAAGTGTTCTTGACTGCTCCCCCATGTGGTCCCTACTCCATTTCATGATCCTCCTATTTTCTAGCATTCGTGCATATTTCCCTTATGAAACAAATCAAGACTGTTGGTTAATTATAACTTCCAAATACTCATCGTCAAAGGTGCAAGCCCCTACAATATTTTGAATCATATCATTCCCTTAACCATCATGCACCTTCCTGCTATGAAATCATCCAAGACCGTTGATCGGATCCTGGTCAGATCACCACTGTCTAAACATGCAGGGGTCTCCCAACAATTTTCATCTACACACCGTATTATCTACCGTGCAAGTTTGGGTGGAGAAATGATTCTCCTCCGCATATATTCCTTGTCTAGTATATCGACCGTTTAAGATGTGTAGTTCCTTATAGATATTGTGATTTCGACGTGCCATTATTTATCTAGTGTATTTCACTATGAAAGCGCGTCTCTGCCATAGATATGGTCTTCTCATGATTGTGAACGTTTGGATACAGAGTGAACCATGGATTTTGCACACCTTCACAGATTAACTCTTGGTTCTTATATTCCATTGCAAAATCCTCCATAACCATCGATCTAAGCTACCTACCTATACAAAGGTTGATTTTTATCATCGTTTAACCTTTCTCTTCCTATGTCAAGCTGACACATCATGGTATAGCCTGATTCTACACTCAGGCTTAGGATAAGACTCCCTAGAAACCTCAAAATCATCATACATAGAAATTCTTTGGTTATACCTTCCTCTGTAGAAAATCACTTCAAGAACCTATATAGAAATTTCAAAAATTAGCACAAGTGCTAAAAAAGACTCCAAATCAAGGATTCTATCCTCCCTATGAGATAGAAAATAAGATGAGTAGATTGGTGCCTAATCCATAGGGCTGGTTTGCAATTATTTCTAGAAACCTCACAACATGCTCTAAAAACAAAAGCTGAACAAATACTGAAAATAAATTGAATATAAATGCTTAAGATAAAAGCTCATCTTTCTAATCTTATTTATATCTACCTACCCTACCTACTGATCATCAATGTCCAGTCAAGTAACTTATGAATTCCAGTGAATTCATTCAAGAAAATGATCCCATATGCGAGTCTTCTTCTTATTCTTGATCAAAAACATCAATGAAAAGTTGAATGGTAAGAGGTTATGGCTGAACATCTGATCTTTACCAGCAATATCTAACCCACCACTCTCATTGCTAAGCTTCTCCACATACCCGTACATTGGTTCGTGACAACCTTCATAAAATACTGTCATGCATTTGTCATGACAAGGCTTCTCCATGTATTTAGCCACTAGATCATAAAATCTGCAAAAGTCTCCAATTACTTCATTCATATGCTTTCCCCAATACTGCTTCCCAAATTGTGACCTCCCCTGCACCATGTACAACTTCTATTCAGAATAACCATGCAAGGGATGGTCATGACCACTTGTACATGAGACATAAACTGCTTTATTCCTATTTCTAGAACCTAGAACCTTATCCTTAGACATTTAACAAGGAACATATTCAATAAAACCTAGTGAACTGAGCTCTTCCTAATATGAATATTTTGTACTGGAAGAATTGGAGGATACATGTTTCCAGTAGTCATCCTCATATTTATCATATAGTGGAGGATTGAAATCTTCATCAAAACCCCTAAAGGCAGGACTTGCAGCATGAATCCTTCTTTATTCATTAAAAAAATTACAATATTCGTCATGTATGGTCCCAGGATGCTCATCTGTGTGCTCATAAAGGAAAAAACTAGAATGCACAGTAGATCCTACTTGATCACCCCCTTCATTATCCATTCCCACAAATTCCATGACATCACTCCTGACCTCTAATTTCTATGTTGGATTAGAAACCTTTAACCTTTGTTTCAGAAAATTGAATGAGGCAAAGCATAATGGAAAACAGTCACCTTCCTCCTGGTGATTTTGTTCTTGATGAAAGGAATGACTGGGAGGAAAAGTAGACTATGAATTTTTATCCTCCCCTTATTCCTCCAGTATAGGAGGCTCGGTATGTTCTTGCATATATTTAGGTGCAACTTGAGTTTTCTCAACACCCACATGTCCTCTGAAGTCTCAATTTCCCATGGGAGGTGGGATATGGCTTACAATGGATTTTTCCATCAACCTCCCCATGGCCTCCATTATCCTTTCCATCTTAGCCTCTGGTGCATTAGAGGAATAAATATGGGTGTGATAATTATTTCTTCCTCTTTCTTCTCTCCTCTTCTCTCTAGCAGCAACCCCCATTCAAATAATTGCATAGAAGGTCAATTCCATCAATCCTACTAGTTCCTTAGGTTGGATGGATACATTTGGAGTTTTAATAAGGTAGCTAATAAATTATGTTCAGACATTATAATGCAATAAATATTTAATAATTGATCTAATTAAATAAATACAAGAGAAAATTGAAGTGGCAATGGATCATGGAGACACATGGAGATTAGGGGGCCCACACAAGTTAGAATTTTTGTGTCACATGGCATCCTCCTCTTGCAATTTTGAATCCATGGGAAGCCTAATGTTCTTGTATGATTTAGAAGAATAATACACTTTTCCATATGCATCATAGGTCAAATTTGGAAGTAAACGTAACTTACATGGGAGAGGAAGAGTCAAATGTGAGCTTCTTGGGGACTTGGGCTAGATTCCCTAAGATCTATGACATCTATGACACCAATGATGAATATGCTATGAAATTTATGACATATTGCAGATATGAAGGCTGAAATATGACCCTTATGACATGTCAGGACTAAATATAGCATCCAATAATTTTCTCATGTGATTTGGGGAAGCTCAATGGGTCCCTACTCGAATTGGGGGAAGGTGGAAGGCTAGGGAAGAGAGGACACATGGCAAATCTTGAGCACACACCCTAATTCGAATTGGATTGAGTTTGTGGATGGATTGGTAACCTTATAAGGGTAAGGATGTTTATAAAATATAGGGATCCACCAATAGAAGGGATTTTGATCATTTGAGAAATTTTTATTTTTTAAGAGAGAGAGAGAGAGAACTAGTGCATGACTAGTTTATTTCCTTAGCCAATTTCGAGGGTGAAATATTCCCATCCAAGCTGGTGTTTGGAGAGGCCATTAAGGAATTTCATGGATATTTAATGGAGTTTGTATTTTCAATTGTAATCTACATTTAAGCTCTTGGTTTCTTCTAGTGAAACACATTCTCTCAACCATTTCCAGTCTTTATTGCATATTCTTTCTCATGGAGGGATTGCGCTTTGGGTGAGCTATTGTACTCTTTAAGAGATCTTCTCATGAACTAGTGATTTTGTAGTTGTTTGGGAAAGGGTTATAACAGAATTTATAAACTGAATAATGATGTAAATGAGACATTAATAATGTCCCTTAAACATTCTCTTCCTATTTTCATAAATTAAAGTGGGTTTGGGAGCATTTGGAAATCCATTTTCAGCATTTACCCTGGGGGAATTGGAACCCCAATTTGCTAGTGAGAACTCCTACCTTGGCCAGAATATTAAAAAAAATTTAAGAATTATTTGGAGGGTAATAAATCATCCATGAACATAATGTTAGCACTAAATTTATTTTGGTCGAAATTGGTCTTATTGCCTTAAAAATTTTAAGTTTTCATGGGCGATTGAGTTTGTTTCCAAAGTTTTCTCATTAAGCTATTTCCAAGTTGGAAAAGAGGGACCTCGTACTCACCAAACCAAGTCCTCCGTGAAGGTTCAAGCACTAAGCTTTCACAAGATCTATTACCTTTATTTGTTCCTTAATGTACAATCAAACCGCTAGCACATATAAGCAATGAAAAGGAGAGTCGTCTGTTGCATGTGGGATATATTTCCAGAAAGTTTAAAAAAAAAAACTTATTAAGAAAGTGATTAATTTTGTGCAACCATATGTAGAATTTGTTGTAAATGTCTACGGAAGATATTTTCACGTTGGCAACAAAATATCATTGGCAATAGAAATGGATTAATTGATATACATTAAATATGTGATCTTTTGGATACCAGGAGATCGTTATGAAATAAGAGACGGTGGATAGATTACCAAGATCTAATCCAAATGAATTTTCCACAATAAATAATATTGAGATAATTTATTTGCAGTAAACTTAATTGAATATTTGCTACAGATTTTAATCCAACGGTTCAAATAAAAATTGAAATCCCATCAACGGTCCCATTCTATTTCGGAGTGCGAAATTGTGAGATAATTAAAAGGGAAGAGTGGTAGTAGAATTTTAAACTACTTTCCACGTGGTAACTTTTGGTGAGTTTCGCTGAGGAAAGTGGTAAAGGAAAAACAACTTGGTAAGGGTCCCGAAATGAGATAGTGTATAAAAAGTGAGTTGACTTAGGTAAATTCATTTTCGTTTGCATGCTGCGGATGAGAAGAAGAAGAATTATTTCATGAAAATGATTGTTTTTGTCATTTCATTCAGAGAACTATTTTCAGTAAAAAAAGAATAATTTTAAAAAACTGAAAGAGGTTTTTAATCATAACATGATTATATAAAATAATATCTCTCATTGTTTACAAAGGTGCTAAGGATTGGGAGAATTGAAGTCATCTTCAGAGGGAAAATGTTCATATTTCAAAATGACTGTTCTAGTCATCAAATTCAAATAATTATTTACATCAAATGAAGATGAATTCTGAGAAACTAAGTGAGGATTTTATTCACAAAATTCTTATCGACAATAACCTCTTTCAAGTTTCACACATGTTCTAAGAGTTAGGATAAACAAAGTCATTTTTACATGCAATGTTTCATGTTTTCCAAAGGACTATTTCAGCCATCAAATTCAAAGAATTATTTCAGACAAATGAAATTTAATTTTACAAAACTGAGAGAGGTTTGTATTCCTAACAGACCTATAGTCAAAAGCCTCCTTCATTTTTTACACAGTTATTATAGGTTGGGATAATTTAAAATATCTTCACAAGTTATTTTTCTAGAAATTTACAATTTTACTATTTGAGTCATCAGTTTCAAAGGAAGATTCTAAGGAGCTCGAGGTGAATTTGAAGAAAATAAGACATGATTTTTGTCGGGAACATGTCCAATTACAAAAAAATCTCCCATATTTCACACAGCTATCACCATTAGAGATATGTAGGAGGGACTTTGAAACTTATTGTTCAACAATCCGCATCCTGAAATGAAGGAAATTTGTTGTAACTGTTTCTATTTTTAGAGTTCAATTAGGTTTCAAATTCAAGGTTAGGTAGAGCTTATTTTTCTATAAATTCAAAGGTAATTGATGTATCAAGGGTTGGAACCCATATGTTTGGAGCGATATTTTGAGAACTTAGGATTTTTGAATGAAATAATCGAGCCGAATGCTGGTTGATCTTCAAAGATTCATGTGTCATTTTTTTTATAGTCTGTGCCTTCTTTCCATGTGATTGTCTTCTAAGTGCTTACCTTCCATTATGTTTTCTTTCAGATATGAACATAGTGTTTAATAGTTTCAGAATTCATACATGTTATGCTCTGGCTATTGTTTCAAATACTTCACAAATATTTCTTCTAAAGTTGATATGGAATTCATCTTGTGATGCTCTATATTGATGGACTATTCATTTTTCTCTCCTATCGCCTAAAAATCAATGAATGACTATCACTGGATGATTATCCTTCCTTTATTGGGATTTCGTCTATGAAGCTTTGCATTATCTTTATCTATTTTGACTCCATTTCCCAATGGTTATATTTGTTATTTCAACCATATGCATAAATTAAATTATTGACTTTAATATCTGGCCTTGTTAAATTTATATCTGAGAGATCCCTCTCCAAAAATAAAAGCCAGTTTCCTTCCAAAGTGGTTTTTGCTGTTACCTTAAGATTACCTTTACAACCTTGGGTATATTTTGAGTGATAAAAAATTGGTGCTGTTGCCGAGGAAAGGAAGGTTCAAAATTTTCCCTAGGTATGAACGACATAGTTTCAGATTTGATTGTTGATGGTGAACAACAGTAAGATATTAGCAAGGTTGTTCATCTTTCACTTGGCGACTCCATCATCGAAGAATCCAGTTTTTAGAATTCCTATGGTGACTCTGTTAGTGCCAGAAATTGTTCTCAGACTACAAAAGAACAAGGCAACACAATCTCAATAAATACAATAAAGTAAAATGGGTTTTTCTAGGGTTTTAATTGTACATTTTGTAGACAAGAGGGCAGAAACTTCATGAAATCAAAGAAAACACTAAATCATGAGCATTTGAAATATTGAGATGCATAACATATAAACCATAATCCAAACATAAAAATCATAGTACTGAGTTCCACCCACAGTTAGCAAGCATTTCAAGTATAAAAACCTTAAACAGGAAATCAGTATACCAACTGAGTAATTAACACAAATTACAAATGAAACCAGTCAAAAGTCTAAAGGGCATATAGTTGCATATATTTCATAATTCAGTCATAAAAAAAAATAAGAGTCTTTACACTTAGCTTCATAAACCAGAGCTTGATAGCCTCCCCTTGCAACAAAAATCGAACCCTTGGTCTTTTTTCTAACTTACATTTATCTTGTTCCTTCACAAAACAGTTGCATAACTGAACCCTAACTACTTTTAGGTCATCTATCGAATTGTTCAATATAAAATATAATTATGCAAAAATAAAATAACTTTATCAAACTAACTAATAAGTGCTCTTCTTTAAAGTACTTTACAAATCTTTTGTTTCCTTAGCTAGAAGAGAAATTCCCTCTAATTCCTGATCTTTCCTTCTAGCTTTCAGGTGATCTGCTTCCAAGTCTGCAAATCTCTTTGTTAACTCCTCATTCTGTTGTGTCAGCTCTTGGATAGTTTTCCTTAGTTCTGTAAACTAATTCTCTGTCTGTCTTTTTCTTTTAAGAGCCTCTTTAGAAACTTTAATAAATTCCTGGTAGTGACTGTTCACTTCTTCCAAGTCTTCTCTAAGTCTCTTATTTGCAGTCACTAATCGATCATTGGTTTCATGCATATATTCAATTTGATGCTTGTATTGTTTAATTCTTCTTTGCAGATTTTTCTTTTCAAAATCAATACATTTACCTTTTGATATTGATTGCATCCTTCTGGTATCCATGGGATCTTCAGCTTCTTGTATATCTCTTCATCCTCCTTCATATGCTCTGTGAAGGTCATAGGAATATCTGGATGTTCTTTAGTTTCAACATTGCAGTGAACTTCTTTAATTACCTCTCTTTTCTCCATACAAGAACTCTTTATATCATTTTCCTGTTGTTCTTGAATCATCTTATTTGAAACCTTCATGAAAATGTTTGAGATCTTAGTATCATTGAAGACTGGTTTATATTTTGACACTATTGGTTTTTTACCTTTCATAACTTCTTTGTTGTCATCTTCACTATCTTCCAATTTCTCCTGAGATGATGAATCTTCTATTACTGTAACCCTTTTTTCAGCCAGTTTGGGATTTAATAGCTTCTTCATGTTTAACCTAAGCTTTTTCTTCGGCTTTGTCTTGGGTCTCTAGATGGCTCCAACCTCTCCTAACATTTTCAGAACCTTTCCTTGATGAGTTATTGAAGCAAATTCAACAACCTTCATTATTTTCTTTCGTGACACTGTCTCCACTTCAAAATGGGTGTGTATTTCTTCATTATAACAAACCCTTGCTTCATTAGTAGTAGGAACTCTGGCCTCATCAGATAAGTATTTTTCATCCTCTTCAGATAGTACTATAATAGGGCTCTACTTCTACTCCTTAACATCTTCCTTTACACCTTGATTTAGTTCTGCAGTTAAAACATCTTCTACTGGCTCAACTTCCTTCACCTCTGAATTTGAAACTTGACTTTCCTTGACATTAATTTGCTGTTCAAGTTCAATGTTTTCATCTTCTTGATTCAAATATTTTCTTGGTTCACCAGCTTATTTATCTTTAACAGTGACTTTCTTTTTTAGTTTATTCATCACACTCTGACCTTTGTCTAACTGTCTCTTCTGAGACTCCTCCTCCTTTTCAGTTTGGAAACCTGAACAAAATAAGAAGTGCTCCCATGTCTTCTCTCTTTTCTGCAATACAGTGCTTATACCCAGTTAAGCCCATGATGAAAAACTGATTATTTTGTATGATCCTGATGTTCTTTCACCCTACTTGACATCTTCTGTAAAATTTTCAAAACGAATACGGGGAGATTCATTTTGGATTCATGACTAAGATGTTGAAGGAATCTAAAATGATACTTAAACACAAAATAAAATCTCTCTTCACAGGTGATATAGCTTTGTAGGATTTTGATTGGCTATATGCACTCAGGTTTAAACTTTTGAATAGGTACTCCCTTTCCCCAATCTACTATTACGCCTGGAAGTATATATCTTTGAGCATTAAAAGTTAAAGGCACATTTCTGAACCAAAATTCACCCTCATCCAGAATTCCTGTTGCTTCTTCTAGTAACTCCTTGGTCAGTTTAAACTTCAAAGTATCAAAAGACACTACATCCTTATCCAAGCATTGAGCGAATTTGTAAGAAACTTCTAAGTGATAACCTTCAATATTTTCAAAAAACATTAACCACCATGCTTCTACAAACAGTTTTGCACAATCTAGAAAGGAATGAGCCCAGCTTAAGTCTGAAGGTTCTGCTCTATTAGTCTTACCACTCTTTTTCATTTTGAACTATTGTCAAATGGATTCTGTCAATAAACACACTCTGAATCTCTTCAAATTTTGATAAACTGACAGACAAAACTATATAGGGGATCCCAAAAAACCCTAAATTGAACTCTCTTGTTTAAACTGACAAATACTTTAATTCCATGACTGAGAATTCATCATTTAGTATCAATTAGACTTAAAAACTAATAGTCTGCTATCAATTCGGTCATTAATCCTCTGTTTAGAAAAACCCAAATTTTATGAACCTTGGTAATCGGTTCGCAGCGTACCTATTAAAATGACTAATCCAACTACTTGAATCTTGTTCTCTTGACTGTCATGTGTCGAATTTCATTCCCCAATCTTCTTTGGCTGCTTTGATAACTCCAGACGATTTCTCCTCAAAGCCCTAATTTTTCGCTCTGTTTCAAAATTCCAATTACCAAGTGCTGATTTTTCGCCACGACCTTCACCTTCTCTACATGCACCTCAAAGAATACATTATTCAAAATGCATTTGTCTCATTATGTTCAACCATCATTACTCCATCACCTCTGCAAGAAACCGCCACGATTTTCCCTCATGATGATATTCACACTTGTCACAGTGATTATTCTAAAAGAAACATGTATCAAATCCATCACTCAGTATGATTGACATCTTATGTGTGAGAATTATGGAAAAAACTGAACCAGAAATGATGATTTTTTACTTGCGCGATTTTCTTGTAGCGCATGTGTGCATTTGTTTTTGGCTTGCGCTACAAGAAAGTATGAGTTAATAATTTGCAAATATTAAAGTCATAATAAAGGCTTAAACTTGGTTTAGGAACCTTAATCAAGCTTTTATGATATTCCTTAGACCTTTTAATCCATATAAGCATTCTATAATCCCTCTAACTATGAAATCAAACCAAAATTTGTAAAAAATAAAACTAAGAAATAAAATAAACATGAAAGCTAAAGGGAAAAGATTCAAACTATCCTAAGCAACAAAATTTTCTAGGAGTAATGAATAAAATCAAGCTTCAAAACTTAAAGAAAAGTATTAAAAGATGGAAAAAAAAATCATGACCTAACATCTGGCTCCTTCTATGGGATGAATTCCTCCCTATGAGGCTTCAAGAACTTGTAGACCAGTGCCTTTTGTGTTGCTACCTGCTAGTCTGCAAAATTTCCATTGGGCTATGGAGTCCTTATTTTGTTATTCACACTAGTATATACAATGAAAGTCCAGTATCCATCTCAAAAACTGTAAAAATGCTTGAGGAATCGTCCATTAACTGGATTAGACAATTCCTCACCCTCCAAAGTATGTAGTAAAAAAGTATTGTTTTCCAGAAACTTTGATACTATGAAAGGACCAAACCAAAGGTTATCTAACTTGCCATGCTCTCCTTTCTATTTTTTCCTAACATCCCATCTCAAAACCATATCTCCCACCGAAAAAGTGTTATCTTTGATCCTCCTATCAAATATTTCTTTGATCTTCAACCTGTATAGCTGAGCCTTTTCTTCCACTATTTCTCATTTTTGCTATAACTCTATTAGTGCGTAAATTCTTCTTTGCATATCATTAGGTTCTTCCTGACAATCTTGAAAAAATTTCATCACTGGGATATGTTGTAACCTCTCACACACCTGGGTTATGTGGCATAAATCTTCAAGCCACTCGATGTGTCCTTGGGGGAAAGTCTCGAGTCAAGGCTGTCACCTTGCTCTTGACTCCTCCATTTAGGCTCAACTCCTAACAAATCCAAGGGGGGTAGACCCTATTAAGTTACTAAGGCTAATTACTTAGTATGGTGATGTTAAATTGAATGAATTACTTAGGAGTTTGAGAATTAACCAAAAACAACCATAGATGACAAGATACAAAATGAGCGTACGAAAGCACAATGCTGAGACACAATATATATATATATATATATATATAGTAAGAAAATAACCAGTTCCTTAAAATGGAGTCAAAAATAAAATCAATGTACTTGCATGTGCTTGGAGTGAATATTTTGGAATTTCCTCTTGGTACGTTTTAAGTTACTGTGAAATATGAGTTGATTAAAATTAGGCGAAGGGGTGGACTCCAGATATACCCGAGAGTACTTGGAGTATGTCCAAAACTAAACCTTCACGGCTACTCGCAAGGAATATGTGCGCTGAATGGAGTGTCTAGGGCTATTGTTCATAACGCACCCGTTAGGGTGTGACAGAGATCGGCGCCCCGAGGTCACTTTTCAGAAGTTCCCACTTCCTTTGGGTATTTTTCCACCATAATGGTTTGATCTAGGTGTTGGATTTTCACGTGATGGTTTGTCAATTTGGGAGAGTGAATCCTAATTATACTAGTCACTCAAATGCTTTTGATACATCTTGACTAATCGGATGAACCGCAGCCAAGTGCAGAGCATACACACCGGATTCTTGTCAATTTTAGTAAATTTTGAGATGGATGTTCTTGTTAAAAAGAAAACCCTCCAGGAACCTCTTTCGGTCCAAGTGGACCTCAATCGGGGAATCAAGGAGGGGTTTATTTTATTATGGTTAATAAAACAAATGATGATAGCAAATGGAACATAAAAATATAAGCAAACCACAATTTTCTAATTAGACTACCATGAAACTTTCTTCACCTTTTGGCTCAAAAGGAGGCTCGTGGGGTAAGTATTAAAGTTACATTGAAACCAATAGAAATGGAATATGGAATTTATTTTAAATCAAATTATACTACCCTACATATTAATACTACACTAGATTAAAAAAAGATGAATGAAAAGCAAAAAAAATGGCACGGACGCAAACCCCCCCAGGGGGGGTTGGGGAATGGGCTCGAAAGAGCCTATTCAAAATTTATTTTTATTACTAGCAGTTACAATATCAGAAAAATAATATTATGCCTCATGATTCTTATACATAATTAAACCAAGAGCTTACAAAGTGCAAAAATTAAAGATTTCAGTCAAAAAGGGAGACCCCTGGGGGGATTCAGAAGGCCCAAAAGTCACTTTCAAGCAGGAGATCCTCCTATTTTATGTTATACATGATAAAAACCAGCAAGCTTATTATACTGAAATATTCCCAAAATCACTCTGAAAGTACCTTTGGGTCAGCTTACTTTTAACCAAAAAAAACTAAGCAAAAACTAGTTAAAAAAGGTAAAAAGGGAACCAAGGAAAGAAAGCTTTCCTTGGGATCTTGGATTGCCTTTTAGGAAGCCAATATGATGTGAATTTATTGCTAGATTTATATTTTATAACAGAAAACAGAAATCTAATGCATGCAAGCTACAAATACTCTTTAAAATTCCATGCAAAAAGGACGATTTCCCTAAAGCTAGATCTAGAATGCTTATGAAACCTTTTAAGAACAAGATATAGATTATGGGATTTGAGAATATAGATCTATGTTTAATTTAATTTAAAATGATATATCTAAACAATATCAAAGCTGTGAACAAAGTAACCAGGTAAAAGAATTGATTTTGAAGGAGGAAGAGGATGAGAGAAATGCTGGTAGCCTTGAAGATCCACCATGGAGCTTTTAGGTGGAATGTCGAGGGACTATGCCTTTGGAAAGTTTTGGAGAGAGTGAAGAAGCAAACTATATCAGCATCCTCTCTAATCTAGGAACCTGCAGCTCAGTTGAAATAAAAAAAATTGCTGAAATACTTGTGAGATATGATTAGTACATACACAGAGATTCAGAATAACATGAATATAAGATTATAGAACATGATGAATCTAGATCTCTAAACATGCATCAAAGGAAAGAGATGGCCAATAAAATTATTGAAAAGAACCTTTCTTATCAAGAATATAATAAGCTTATTATCAATATTAGCAAAGAATCCACAAGCAATCAGCAAATTATGAACACAGAGACAGGTTTCCTCAATAAAAAAATGGCAATGATCATCCACACATACAATGGCACAACATCGTCTTGCCTCCAAAGCTTCTCTTTATTTCAAATGAACAATAACAACGGTACAATAGTAGCAGCACCTCAATCCCAGTTCTAACTAGCTTGGAAGAGGCTACTTGTGCTTGATTTATACAAAAACCAGGAGATCCAGCCTGTGTAAATTGAACCCAGGTGTTAGAACAATTACACTCACAACAATTGCCAATTACACATGCAAATTACACACAAAGGAGACTGAATATGGAGCTGAAAACTAATCTGTATTGAATAAGTGTACAATAGCCAACCCTGTGAAGTCATAGGATTCCATAATAAATAATTACATGAGAGATTCGTATGCATGAAGATGTCATTCGAAATTGGTCAAAAGTAGGCTTACTAAATCTAAGCAAATCCCCCATAGGTGCATAAAGCAGTTTCCAAAACTATCTAGGAGCTCACGAATTGGAAAAATCAATTAGGAAAGCTAATAGGTGGTGGAAGGAAAACTCATACATGATTTTCATAGGAGAAAAGAGTGGAGGATGTTGAGGACAAAAAACAAGTTAACTTCACCTAGTCAAACTTTCCCAATTGCCTTAAAACTCAGAAAAAGCAGGCAATAAAGCAGAAAAAGCAGACATGTGCTAGGGAGGCTAGGAAAAAAGAAGATTTGATTCCAAGAGGTTTCCCAAGTGCTCCATGACTCAAATTTAGCAAGTTTTACCACTATGGATGTGTGGAGGACAACTTGCATAAGGTGGAATATGGAAACTAGGCAAATAAGACAAAAATTTGATTAATTAATGTCTAAGGTAGCTAACTATGGGTTGATTATTCTAACACCCCCCCTTAAGCCTGACTTATGAGTAAAATTTCAGAAAATTATAGGGCATAGCAACAAGGCTTAGTCACCCTTTACATACTGCATGTCCATTTAACCAAGGAAAGAGGCAAAAACCCAGTGAGAAAAATCCTCCCTTAAACATGGACAGTAAAACAAAATTTGAAAATATTGTCATCACTCATGCTTTACAGCATGATCAGTAATCCCCAGTAGTGATTTGAGATTACTGAATGTCTTCTCACAAAAAACTTTGGTGAAGATATCTGCTACTTGTTTTCAAGATGAACAGAAGAGTAGGTGAATGGTGCAATCATGCACAAGCTGTCTGATGTAGTGCATATGGATCTCAATGTGTTTGGTTCTCTACTTCTGAACTGGATCATTGCATATTCGAATGGTACTTTGATTATCACAATAGATAGTAGTTGATTATTTTGATTTGAAGCCACACTCTCCAAGTAACCCCTGCAACCATAAACATTGAGTTGCTGCATTTACAACTCCTCTGTACTCTGCTTCTGTAGATGAGAGTGCAATGGCACTCTGTTTTTTGCTTGAACAACTGATTGGCCCTTCTGCAAGCATGAACACATATCCTGATGTTGACTTTTGATCTGTGCTATAACCTGTCCAATCACTGTTAGTAAACCCAATCAAATCAAGATCAGATTTAGCTTTGTAGAAGATCCCATGAGTCCTTGTTCCCTGAACAAAGTTAAGGATCCTTTTGGCTGCTCTCCAATGGATCTCATGAGGCTGATCCATGTATCTAGAAGCCACACTCACTACATAAGAAATATCAGGTCTAGTATGTGTAAGATACAACAAACATCCAATCAATTGCCTATACAGTGTATTGTTTACCATAGGTGAAGAATCAGCTTCTTCAAGCTTAACTCCTGAAAGGAAAGGAGTCTTGCTTGGATTGTAATCCTTCATTTTGAATTTGTTCAGCAAATCCAAGGCATACTTGGACTGATTTACTTTGATTCCTTCTTTGTTTTGAGCAATCTTGAGCCCCAAGAATTGGCTCAATAATCCCAAATCTGTCATTGAGAAGGCATGGTCCATTGCATCCTTCAAGGAAGCAATTTCATCCTTTGAGATTCCTGTAATGAGAAGGTCATCAAAATATTAAAAAATTATAATTAATGAACCATGAATCAGCTTCAAATAGACATTTGGATCTGATTTGCATCGAACAAAATTCAGTGATAGCAAAAAGCTATCAATCTTGGCATACCAAGTCTTGGGGGCTTGCTTAAGCCCATACAATGACTTCTTTAGCCTGCACACAAGAGATGGGTTAGTAGAAAATACTTGAGGCTGCTGCATGTATATCTATTTAGTGAGATCTCCATTCAGGAAAGCACACTTCACATCCATGTGGTGTACCTCCCACTGCTTTGAAGCTGCAATGGCTAAGGCTAGCCTGATGGAGTCCATCTTTGCCACTGGTGCAAAGGTCTCAGTGTAGTCTATGCCATGAAATTGTGAGTAGCCATTGGATACCAATCTAGCCTTTTACTTTAGAGGTGAACCATCAGCAGCAAATTTGGTTTTGTACACCCACTTACACTGAACTAGCTTCCTCCCTGGGGGAAGATCAACCAACTCCCAAGTGTTTCTCTTTGGAGTGAGCTGATCTCTTCTTTCATGGATGCTTGCCATCTTGGATCATTTTCTGCATCTTCATATGTATGTGGATCTGATTCAACCATTAGATAGCATTTCTCTGCAAACATAGGATATTTCATGCACAGAGCACTCTCAAACTGAGATCTAGTCCTCCTAGGATCATTAGGATTTCCAGCTAGTTCTCCAGCTGCATGAATGGTCTTGGATGCCCATTTTGGTATTGTAGGACTGTTAGGATCTACAATCAAATCATCATTATCAGACATATCAGAATCAGCATGTTCAACTATCTCTTCACTTACATTCATAGGTTCTAGTGGTGAAGAGGATTCTCCAACTTCCACTGCTGCTACGGGCTCTTCTTGAAACTGAACACACCTTTCAATGAAGGATTTTTTTGTGCTCAAATTTATCAGCTTGTACCCTTTTGAATATTCAGAGTACCCAACAAATAGACACTCTTGGATTTGGGGCTGCAAAGCCTTCCTCTTTTCTGTTGGAATTCTAGCCCAAGCCCTTGAGCCAAAAATCCTGAAATGGGTCACATCTGGCTTGTTCCCACTCCATGATTTGAAAGGAGTCATACCATCAAGCTGTTTATGAGGCACCCTATTCTGGGTATAGGCTACAAATTTTATAGCTTCGGCCCAAAACTTTGGTGGCAAAGTCTTAGCCTCCATCATGCAGGTTGCCATCTCTTTTAGTGATCTGTTCTTCCTCTCAGCAACACCATTCTGCTATCGTGTGTAAGGGATAGAATGTTGCATCTAAATACTTGCATCTACACAATATTGAATAAAATTAGACTTGAGATACTCACCACCATTGTCAGATCTGAGGACCTTGAGTTTCCTCCCAGACTGGTTTTCAACGAAATCCTTAAAGACTTTGAAGAGGCCAAAAACTTTAGACTTGTGTTTCAGGAAGTAAACCCAGCAATACCTAGAAAATTCATCTATGAATGTCAGTGCATATTTGGCCTAACTCATTGACATATGAGGAAATGGGCTAGAAACATCACTGTGGATCAACTCAAGAGGTGCAGAGGTTCTCTCATGACTAGCTTTCTCAAATTTATGCTCTGGGTGTTTTCCTAAGATGCAACCTTGACAGACTCCTTTGGAAAACTTAATCTTTGGTAACCCTATGACCATTTCTTTTTCACTAATATCAGAAAGATACTTGTAATTTAGGTGGCCAAATATTTCATGCCAAATCTTGCTTGCCTCATTAGCATGAATCAGAAGAGTAGAGGGGTTTGAGTAGGGTAGGAAGTGTGAGAACATGTATACCTTCAAAGTATGATTTGCAACTCCTTTTGAAATGACTTTACCACTTGAGATCTCTGTGATCTCAACTTCATCAGGGGAGAATATGACCTTATTTGGAGACCCTATTTGGGTCATCTGATACACTAATAAGAGGTTAGAGGCAAGACCTGGAACATACAACACATTGCTGAACTTACCATGGTCAAGATCAATCCTCCCTTTTCCCAAACTTTTAGTGAGAGAGTCATCTCCTAGTACTATTGGTCGACCTTTCGACATGTCAAGTGAGGTGAATTCCTCCTTGGTCAAAACCATATGTCTTGAAGCTCCAGAATCAATGATGAAACTAGGTGAGCTTGATGTGCCAGCAAACAATGCATGAATTGTCTCTCTGTCTTCTGAATTTGATCCCCCTTCCCTCTTCTTTGAGCTGTCTGGAAGGGAGATGCCATTATTCTCTAGGATTTGGGTCAGCATGTCTATTTACTTCTTCATGCAGGAGCTTTTAGAATGATTTCCATTACTACAGTATGTGCACTTGCTCATTTCTCCTTTGTTCTTCTTCTTCTAGGGGTTCTTCTTGGAACCTTGAGGCTCCTCTGGAGACTTGTTCTTGTCTCTCTTTTGCTTAGGTGGCCTTTTATCTTTCTTCTTTCTTTTTGAATCCACCCTCGAATCTCCAGCAACCAGATCTTGGTCTTTGGATTGTTTGATGGTGCCCATCATCACCAACTTATCTTGTTCTTGTGTGAGAGATTCCATGAAATATGCAAGGCTAGGCATTTTCCAGGCTCGAGCTGTCAACTTTGTGGCATAGAAGGTTGAAAAAAACACTGAATAGTCAGGGCCAAGCTCTGATAGTATGGCCAAGACCATCTGATCATCCTTATTTTTGATCCCACATTGTTTTAGCTGCAAAACAAGTTCTTTGAACTTGGAAAAATAGAGTTGCAGGGATTCAAAGCTATTGGGACTCAGGGAGATCGATTCATTTTCAATTTGATGTCCCCTCATCTCATCTGTCTTACCAAAAATATCAGTAAGCTTCTCCCATACTTCATTCGGTGATGTCAATCCATCAAGATGGAAAAGGAGGTCTCTGGATATACTCAGACACAGGAGACCATAGGCCTCATCCCTCCTATTGTACCATTTAATCTTCTCTGCAGCTGCATTGGGATCTGCTTCTATTTCCATAGTCACTCTATAGAGGCCTTTCTCTCTCAACAGTATCTCCATCTCTGCTTTCCATTCAAATAAGTTAAATGGAGTCAAGATGATCTTTTGAGATTGATCCATAGCTCAGAAACTGTCCCGTCAGTCAGCAGAATGATCCCAGTCAATGATGTCAAACCTGCAAAACAAATTGGAAGGAGAGAAATTGATCTACAAATGCTCTAATACCATGTGTAAATTGAAACCAGGTTTTGGAGCGATTACACTCACAACAATTGCCAATTACACATGCAAATTACACACAAAGGAGACTGAATATGCAGCTGAATACTAATCTGTATTGAATAAGTGTACAATAGCCAACCCTGTGAAGTCATAGGCTGCCACAATAAATAATTACATGAGATATTCTAATGCATGAAGATTCCATTCGAAATTGGTCAAAAGCAGGCTTACTAAATCTAAGCAAATCCCCCATAGGTGCATAAAGTAGTTTCCAAAACTGTCTAGGAGCTCACGAATTGGAAAAATTAATTAGGAAAGATAATAGGTGGTGGAAGGACAACTCATACATAATTTTCATAGGAGAAAATAGTGGAGGATGTTGAGGACAAAAAACAAGTTAACTTCACCTAGTCGAACTTTCCCAATTGCCTTAAAACTCAGAAAAAGCAGGCAATAAAGCATAAAAAGTAGACATGCGCTAGGGTGGCCAGGAATAAAGCAAATTTGATTCCAATAGGTTTCCCAAGCACTCCATGACTCAAATTTATCAAGTTTGACCATTATGGATGTGTGGAGGACAACTTGCATGAGGTGGAATATGGAAACTAGGCAAATAAGACAAAAATTGGATTAATTAATGTCTAAGGTAGCTAACTATGGGTTGATTATTCTAACACATCCCAGGGGGGCACAAATCCCAAGGAGACAAATCAAATCAGCTGATGGAGAGTCAATCAATGCAGATATGAAGTTGAACTGAGCCTACTTTTCAACCGGGGGCTTGATTGAGCTGACACGTCAACCCATAAACTGATACATCAGTCCACAGAGCATCCAAGAGAGTCTATACATGTGGAGGAGAGAGAGAGGGCACAATTCCCCATAAATACTACTGAAGATCAACTTTGGATCTGATTTGATCACCTCCTTCAGTCAAGGATTTGTCAGATCCAGTCAATCTGGTTCAGATCTAACTGATTTCAATCAAATTGGCTGAGAATCCATTGATCTATGATTTTGGATTTGCTCCATTATTCATCAATTTATTAATTAAAATAGTCAATAAATTATTTTTTGGGGCTTTCTGACCTGAGTGATGGAAAATCACTAAAAACTAGGAAATAGTGGGTCCATGGGTTTACATGGTGCTATTAGCTTGAAAATGAGCACCTACATGACTGAAACTTATTATTTGGCCCACTTTTATTACAAAATCAATTTTTCTAATTAAACTATTAAAAAATAGCCTAAGTTTGGAAAAATTAAATTTTAATAAAAAACACTGAAAAAACTAAAAAATTGAAAAATTGAAAAAACCTAGGGGGACTTAGACATGTTCATATGACTCGACCATGATGTCTAGCATGTTTATACATTGACACATAGACTCTAATAACCTCAATAGGCCTAAATTCCAAGCCGACCACCCCAACTTTGGAGGTATGGAGTGAAAAACTCAGAAATTATTAGTCGTTTATTCAACAACCAATAATAACCAAGGGAAAAAACACCATGGGCTGATCATATTGACAAATAAATTCTAAGAGACCGAGTCTTTTACAGACACTATCATGATAGAAAATTTATTACAATTCCCCCATGGCGTATGAACATGTGATATAGTACAACAAGCACTTCCCAGAAGTACTTCCAAAGGTCTTCTGAAGTCCAAACAAGTTATCCTTGTCTGGTTCACTAGGCTCACTTGATAAAAACCACTAAGTACAACTTAGGTGGTAACATTCTGGCTCCATCTAGGGACACATTCTCTGACTGATCTTCTATTCAAAGGAGAGGATGTGAGAACTCTGGAATCTCTGGGTCCTACATAGCAATTAGATTTTGTCAGTAACATGCATATATAAGAAAAAATTAACTATAAAAATCAAACTAATGTACATAATTAGTCTATGATGTGCAAAAAGGAATATTTTACAAAAATTAATATACAAAGGAAAATTTTCAACATGGTACAAAACAACTATAATACAACAATATCTATGATACAACAACATGATATATAAAATTTAGAAATACATGTAGGGCAAGGTTTAGAAATTGGCCCTGAAACCACCGATGCCAATAAAGGCATCAAACTGTCTCGGCGAAAAACAACTTGAGGAGGAAACCATTCACTAGAAGGCCCAACCTTTCTCATTCTAGGTCATTTAGATAGAAAGAGTTCATTCGTGTTATTCCATCGATGATGTACGGTCCCAACCATAAGTTGTCTAGCTTTCCATGTTTCCCAGGTTTCTCTCATCGTTTATCCCAACACAAAACTGTGTCACCTACTTGGAAGGATCCTGGTCGGGTAGACTTATCAAAGGTTCTCTTGACCTTGTCTGAATTTATGATACTCTGGTCAAGATAATTTCTTCTACTCTCATCTAGCTCGATCAACTGGTTTATTCTGCTCTGAATGGCCTCTTGATCTGAGTTGAAGGTCTGGAGAAATTGATAAACTCGAAGCTTTATATGGACTGGTAAGGTGACATCAATGCCATAGACTAGTTCTAAAGGGCTCCTCCCGGTTGAAATTTTCTTGGTGATTTTGTTATCCCATAAAGCTAATTTGATCTTGCTATCCCAAGCCTTCTTATTGTCACCCACAATTTTTTTGATTATGGTCATTAAGTTCTTGTTACTTGATTCTGCTAGACCATTTCCCTAGGGATAGTAATTGGATGAGTGGGATAGGACAATGCCATACTTGAAACAGAAAGATCATATCTCGGAGGAAACAAAGCATGGGCCATTATCCGCGATGATTCTAGCTGGCACACCGAATCTTGTGATAATCTTATCTTCTAAGAAATCCATGACTATAGCATCAATTTCCTTCTTGGTGGGTATCGCCTCTACCGACTTGGTAAAATAATCAATGGCGGTAAGAATCCAAGAATAACCATTGCTCAAGTTATATTTGAACTTACTGATGAAATCAAGCCCCCACTACTGGAAAGGGGTTTGGACTACTATTGAATTTAAAGGCAAGGCTTTCATTTGTTGCTTTCCGGTGAATAAATGACATTGGGGGCAAACTATGACAGCCTTGTGCAAATCTGAAAATAGGTTCGGCCAATAGTAGCCTGCTCTAAGGATTGTGTGAGCGATTGTTTTTGCTGCAAAATGTCCACCACAAAATCCTGAATGGAACTCAACCATGAGTTTCTTGGACTCAGGTTCATCGACACATCTAAGTATTAAACCATCAGGGTTTCTCCAAACCAAACCATCTTTTGTCAAACATTACTTAGTTTCTTTTAAACTTAATGCTCTTGTTTTATGGCCAAGTAAGTGATCGGGGCATGTAAGGTTGTGGAGGAAAAATATGATGTCGATGTACCAAGGGTGCTGCTCTAATCTTTGAAGCTCGTCTGATACACTTTGTTTTGAATCACTGTTCTAGAAAATTATTCCTAAGGCCTCTTCATTTCCTTGGGTCAACATCTTTGTGATACCTTGTCCCTTAATTAACTTAGTAGGTTTTATCTCCAAGTCATATTCTTGAATCTTTGAAACCCACTTACCCCTGATTCCTAGACAATCCTGTTGAGACATGATATCCTTGACAGCTGCATGGGGTACATATCCAATGATGTTGGAGTAACCTATATAAGTTTTTAAATGTTTAAGGGACTTGACAAGAGCATAGGCCTGTTTCTCCATCGTGGTATACTTCAACTCTGAATTTTGCAAGGTTCTACTTATAAATGCTATAGGTTGCTCTTGTCCCTCCTTATTCTTTTGAAGCAAAACACCGGCAATGGTGTCTTCTGAGGCAAAGGAAAAAATCTGGAATTCTTTGGAATAATCTGGACTAATCAAGACCAAGGACACGGATATGGCATCTTTGATAGACTTCAATGCAATTTTTCCTTCATCCATCCACTCAAACTTAGCATCTTTCTTTAATAATTTTTGTATAGGTTTCATTAATTCTGCTAAATTTGGGATGAATCTTCTTATGAAATTGATCTGACTATTAAAAGACTAGAAAACTTTTAGATTCTGAGGCAAGGGGACTGTTTGTGCCAGAAATTGTTTCCAGGCCACAAAGAAACAAGCCAACACAATCTCAAATATACAATCAAACAAAACTAGGGTTTAGGGTTTTTGAAAGGTTTTCTTGGTTATAAAGTTTGGTGACTGAAGGGAATACATTCATAAGCCAAGCGGGAACTAAATCATAAATAAATAAGAATAGATATGCATAATATAATCACCATGTACCAACAGAATATAACCTTGAAGTTCATTCACAACTGACAAGCATTACAAGCATAAAGACTAAACCAGCAATGAATTTATCAATCATGTAACTAAACAAGATAAAAATGAAGCCAAAACACAGACTGAAGGGTAATATGGATCATATATTTCATAATTTTGTTCATCAAATACACATGAGAGTTAAGTACTTAGCTCATAAACAAGTCAAAGACCTCCTTATGCTAGCCAAAAATCGAACCCCTTGTTCTCTTTCTGATCTTCCTAAATACTGTTTTTCAAAATTTAGTTAGGGTCTAAACCCTAATTGTTTTAGCCTACTCATCGATAGGATAATGTCAAAATTATAATATACAAAATAAAGTATTTCTCAAATACATAAAAAGTAACTTCTTAACTAACAATACTCAAAGGTCTTTAGTAGCTTCAGCCAATAAAGCTATTCCATCTAAGGCTTGGGCCTCTTTCCTAGCTTTCTTCTGCTCAGCTTCCATATCTGTCATCCTTCTTGTCAGCTCCTCATTTTGCTACTATAGGCCTTTGATAGTCAGCTTCAGCTCTGCACACTGTAAATCTGTGTTTCTTTTCCTTTTTAGGGCCTCCTTGGAGACTACAGTAAGCTTTTGGTAATTATCATTCACTTCTGCTAAGTCTTCCCTGAGTTTTCTATTAGCTAGGATCAAACCATCATTTGTTTCTTGCATGTACTCCATTTTATGCTTATACTGTTTGATGGTTCTTTGCAAATTCTCCTTTTTTGAGTCAAAAGCTTTACCTGCTGTTGTATTCTGGAGCTCACTAGGCAGCCATGGGATGTTCAGTTTTCTGAAGATGTCCTCATCCTCAGGTAGCAGCTTTGTAGTCACACCCTGAACACTTGGATTTTCTTGATTGCTTGTTTCATCAGGTGTATTTTCATCCATTAACAACTTATTTTTTGAAAAAGAAATTTTCATTTCTTCTTTCTATTTTTCCTTCAACATTTCACTTCTTAATTCCAAAAACACAGTTGATAGTTTAGTTTCGGTGAGGCTGGACTCTTCTACTGTCTTCAATGGTTTCTTTCTTTTGCAATCATCTTTGTTGGATTCTATCTTTTCATCTAAAGAAGAAGTATCAAGCACAGTTACTGCTTTTGTGTTTAACTTAGGGTTTAGTAGCTTTTTCATGTTCAACCTCAATTTATTTTTGGGTCGAGTTTTGGGTCCCCATCCTGGGGCAAACTCTCCCAGCATTTTCAAAATTTTCCTTGGTGCATAGCTATGGAAAACTCCATAGCTTTAACCTTGATCTTCTTTTTCTTTGGCATGATTGTCTTATCTTCTTGACTGGAGAACTCCCTGTGTGTGCCAACCCTAGTTTTAGCACTGACAATCACCTCATCTCCTTCAAAAAAAATATCCTTCATCTTCAGATAGTATGGTGATTGGGCTCTTTGTTGGACCTTGGTATCTTATTCCTTTACTACAACCTTCTCTGTGACAACAATTTTTTCATCTATAAGTGCCTCTGCTGGTGCTTTAATTTGCATAGGCTGAGTTTCTTTTTCCATAACCAGCAAACCTTTTCCCTTACTGTCAATTGAAGGCTGCTGAGATTCAACATCTTTCTTTGAAGGTTCTGTTACTTCCTCAATTTTGACACATTTTTTATCTTTAGACTTGACTTTTTGCCCTAATTTTCTAATCAGGGTTTGTCCCTTGTCCACATGCTTTTTGGTAGGCTGTTCTTCCTGCTTAATTTGGAACCCAGACCAAAAGAGAAAGAAGTCCCATGTCTTTCCTTCTCTTTTCAAAACAATGCTGATAATAAGCTTGATCAATCCATGATGGAAGATGGACTGTGCAGTGTGGTCATGATGCTCCTTGACCCTGCTTGACATTTTCTACAAACTCTTCAACAAGAAGAAGGGGAGACTCATCCTTGATTCACCAGCCAGGTGCTGTAAGAACCTGAAATGATACTTGAATACAAAAGCATACCTCCCTTCATAGGTAATGTAGCTTTGTAGGACTTTGATGGGCTCCACCCATTCAGCTCTAAAATTCCGGATGAGCACTCCTTTGCTCCATTCTAGAATAATTCTAGGTAAAAGATACCTTTGGGCATTGAAGGTAAAAGGCACCTTTTTGAACCACAACTCTCCTTCATTTTTGACTCCTATTGCTTTAGCCACCAACTCCACAGTCAATTTTAACTTCAGAGTCTCGAATGATACCATATCTTGGCTATAACATTGAGAAAATTTATGAGAGACCTCGGTGTTATAGCCATAAATAGTCTTAAATAAATCCAACCATCCAGCATTCTCAAAAAGCTCTGCACAACCTAGAAACTTGTCAATCCAATTCAGCTCAGTAGGCTCAACTCTGTTGGTCTTCCCACTTTTCTTCATTTGCTTTCCAATGGCTGAATTCTGTGTAATTTTAAGACCCTGTTAATGACCTAACATCCCTTTTCCCTCAATTTTTTAGAGTTTTGACAGTCAGCTTTCTTTGATTCTCCTTGGCTGTTTTCTCTTAATTTTTAACAGTCTGTTTCTATTGTCAATGTAGGAAATGTTTTGCACCAGGCTTGGGTAATTTAGGTCAACAGAGTACCAAAGGTCTTTAACCAAGTTGCTGCTGAACTTAACTAACATCCAATATGCTCAACTAAATGCCAGACCACCTCTGGAATGCATAGAGACATCTATGTGTTGTGATTCTGCACAAATAGTACCCTTTGCTCCTTCTAATTCCACTAATGAGCTATCTCTTTGCAATAGGGTTTCTGCATTAGTACTCTCAACTGCTTGCTTCTTATATTTAGATTGTGATTATTTAACCATGGGATGAGATGATATGAGAACAATCTTATGTGTGCTAACTTTTTGCTTCAACTTGCATTCAGCACAAAACCAATCAGCCTCTGGCACATACTCGGACAAAGTCTGCATGCAATTGACATGCTCAACTAACTCATTGCATTGATTACAGGTAACAAGTAAATCTATGAAACCCTGGTTGCCACAAATAGTACAGACCTTCACCCTACCATATTTGCTGGTCTTATCAGGGAAATTGTTCAATGTAACTGTTGTTTTTCAACTTATCACTTTCCAAAACATCTAAAACCTTTTAGACTGATATCTGATCATTGAGATCTTGTTAACGACGTGAATTAAAGTTTTCCTTAATCAATTTTAACATAACAAGCCTTAATGGAAAAACCCCCAATTTAGCAGCCACGATCAAGTTTACGTGGAATACCTCACTCCCGGCCTACTGCAGACGTTTAAAATTAATCCTTGGACTATCTGACTATCGAATTTAACTTTCCAAGTGTCTTCAAGTCTTCAGTTTGCTTCCAACTGGCGCATTGAGAAAACCCTAAATTCCCTCTGTAACTGCAAATTCTGGATTTTTAGCAGTTGTCTTCGTTCCACTTCACCTCCAGCTTCGTAATGGCTATGTGGAGAACCTCTTTCCCATCAATCTCGGCTCGTTCCTCTACCTGTCATGATACACCGAGCCCTAACTTCTGACAACCATGATCTCCTTCATGTCATAAAACACACCTGTGTGCATGATTATTTCTGATGAAACACGTATCCAAAACTATTTACACATGTGATTAGTCATCCAGGAGAGAATTCATGGGAAAATTTGGTAAACAAAACAACAAAATTAGTGCCCGTGATATTCTTGTAGCGCCGCAGTGTAAAATTTTAGCCGTTGCGCTACAAGAATGTTTTAAAATCAAATTTGGCGCTTTTTTAGTCATTAATTCCATTTTAAATAAGGTTTATATGGTAAAAATTGCTCTTAGAGTTTATTTATGAAACCTTTAATCAATATATATCCTATAGAACCCTTCAAAACCTAAGGAAACAAAAAATAATAAAAATCTAAAGGCAAAAATCAAAATTTCACTTTAAACCAAAATTTCATGAAAGTAAGTTAATGAACAAAATTAAAACAAAAATCACAAGAAAAATATAAAATTGAAGGAAACAAGTTCATGACTTAACATTTGGCTCCAGCTGCGGGATGAAGTCCTCACTGTGAGGTTTCAAGAACCTGTAGACCAGTGCCTTCTTTTCTGCTACCTACTAGTCTGCAAAATTTCCATTGGGTTATGGAGTCCTTATTATGCTTCACTCACATCGGTATATACAATGAAAAGTGAACATCTCCTTAAAGACTGTAAAAATGCTTGAGGAATCGTCCATTGACTGGACTTGACAATTCCTCACCTTCTAAAGACTGCAGGACAAAAGTGTTATTTTCTAGAATCTTAGACACTAAGAAAGGGCCAAACCAGAGGTTGTCAAATTTACCATGCTTCCCTTTTTTCTCTTTCCTGGAATCCCATGTTAAAACCATATCACCAACTGAGAAAGTGTTTTCTTTGATGTTCCTATCAAATCTGCTTTTAATCTTCAATTTGTATAACTGTGTACTTTCTTCCACTTTTTCCCTGTTCTGTTGTAATTCTATCATCTCATAAATCCTTCTCTGCATATCATTTGGTTCTTCCTGACAATTCTGAATAAACTTCATCACTGGGATTCCCAATTGGACAGGAAAAACTACATCTGTGCCATACACTAATTGGAAAGGAGAAGTTCCAATTGCTTGTTTGATTGTTATCCTATCAGCCTGCAATGCATATTTCCGCATAGAATCCCATGATCTCTTATTATGCTTAAGCAACTTTTTTATACTCTGAATGATGTTCTTATTTGAGGATTCAGCTAAACCATTACCTTCGGGATAATAAGGAGTTGAATGTTTCAGCAAGATACCATTCTTTTCACAAAATGATTCCATTTCCCTAGACTTGAAAGCCTTTGCATTATCTGTTACTATTTTCTGAGGACACCCAAACCTACTAAGGATATTTTCTTTGATGAATTCCATAATTACTTTGTATGTAGCACTCCTAGTAGGGATGGATTCCACCCATTTGTTAAAGAAGTCTGTTGCAGTTAGAATCCATAGGTGTTGTCCTGAGGAAGATGGATTTATCTCCCCTATAAAATCCAGACCCCATTGTTGGAAAGGAGCACTTACTGCAATAGGTTTTAGGGGCAATGACAACAATTTTTGTTTGCCAACAAACTTCTGATAAGGGATATAGGCTCTTACCTACTGATATACATCTGCAAACAAAGAGGGCCAATAGTACCCAGCTCTTAAAATATTGTATGTTGTTTTCTTCCAGTACTTGTGACCTCCACAAGCACCCTCATGAGATTCAAAAATTACTCCATCAATTTCAGATTTATCCAAGCATCTGAGTAGAATACCACCCGGGTGCTTCCAGAATAACTGCTCTTCTACTAGACAATACTTAGTAGCTTTAAGATTTAAAGATCTAGTATCTTTTTTATCTAAATGCTCAGGAAATTGCAAAAACAACATAAAATACACAATGTCTGCATACCATGTGGATCCTGAATAATAGTCCATGATTTTTTCTTTTTCCAAGATTGCTTGATCTTCTTCCTGAGCTAACTCTTTAGCCATCACATGCAATCCCAGAGCCTGACAATTTGATTCAGCCAGCAGCTTAGATAAACCTTGTCCCTTGACTAGTTTGGTAGGTTTGATATCTACATCATACTCCATGATTTTAGAAATCCACCTGCCTCTTTTCCCTTCACTATCAGGTTGTGTTAAAACATCTTTCACAGTAGCATTAGGCACAAATGAAATAACTTTAGAATGCAGAACATAGATTCTAAAAAAATTTAAAGCTTTTACAAGAGCATAGGCCTGTTTTTCTAAGATACTGTATTTTAGTTCAGAATCCCTGAGAGTCTTGCTGAAGAATGCAATAGGCTACTCCAATCCTTCCTTATTCTTCTGTAACAGAACAACTGCTATTGTATCCTCTGATGCAAATGAGAATGTAAGAAATTCTCTGGTAAAATCTAGGCTTACTAATACAGGAGCTTCAGTAAGAGCCATTTTAATCTTCTCAAATGCATTCTTTGCCTCAGTGGTCCACCTGACTTCCTGATCCTTTTTCAGCATGACTGTGATCTGTTTGATAGTTTCAGCAAAGTTTGGTATAAACCAACGTAGAAAGTTGATTTTACCAATGAATGATTGGACATCCTTTTTACTCCTTGGTAAACTTATTTTCAATATAGCTTTTACCCTTTCAGGATCAATCCTTATACCATTAGCAGACACTAAATGACCAAGCAATTTACCTTCCTGTACAGCAAAGTGTGACTTCTTTGGATTCAAGGACAAGCCAAATTTTCTACATTTCAGGAAAGTCTGCTTCAAATTCTTCAAATGTTCATCATCTGACTATGAGAAACTAGTAATATCATCCAAGTAGATTACCACAAACTTGTCTTTTTCTCCGACAAAAGCAATATCCATAGCCCTCTGGAAGGTAGCTCCAGCATTCATTAACCCAAAAGGAATATTGTCATACATGAAAGTTCCCCAAGGAGTAGTGAAAGTTGTTTTCTCCTTATCATCAGGATGCATAGAGATCTGATTGTACCCTGAGAAACCATCAACCATAGAGATCCTCTGTGCCCCAACTACTTTCTGCAATATTTGCTCAATTTCAGGCAGCAGATAATTGTCTTTTAGTGAAGATCTGTTCAAATTTATAAAGTCCACACACAACCTAATTTCTCCATTCTTTTTCCTAATAGGAACTAGATTATCCACCCATGAAGAGTACCTGAGAGGCACTATGATTTTGGCATCCAGTAACTTCTTTACTTCTTTTTCAATAACAAGAAACAAGGCAGGATTAATCCTCCTTAATTTCTGACGGAAAGGTTAGACATTTGGTTTTAAAGGGAATTTATGCTGTATAATTGCAGTGTCATAGGTTCTCAATTCCTCATAAGACCATGAAAAAACATCCACATGTTCTTTTAACAATTTAATGTACCTGCTACTTTGTTTAGCTGTAAGTGCTTTAGAAATTTTTACCATTCTAGGCTGTTCTGCAGAACCAATGTTACAATCCACCACATTTTCTTCTGAGGACTATAAAACAGGTTTTAAAAGTGTATCATATTTTTATAAAATCCTTTCCAAAGGTACCAAACCCTTTGGAATGAAATTACTTTTTAATTCAATGATTTTGTGTCCAGCAATTTCATTTTCAGCAATCTCTTCCACCTGTCTATCCTCTTCATCTTCCTCTTGATCAATCATGGAATTTGAAAACTCATGAGTAAGCTCTAGGAACCTCTTAATCTCAATTTCATCTTCGAACACTCTCCACTTCTTTACATTATCAGGTGCAGATGGTATGTACCTCACTTCAATGGGATATCTCAACTGAGTGGTCTTGGGAATTCTAAAGTGTGTAGTAGCCAAAGCCAATGAATCTGCAGTCTGATTATGGTCTCTTGAAATATAGGTAATGTTAAAAGCTACAAAATAATTTTCAATCATGTCCCATACCTCATTTCGATAGACTTTCAGTAAACCCTGCTTCACTTGATAGTTGTTCTTCACTTGCTGAACAACTAATTCAGAGTCGCCAAATGCAGAAATCTGCTAAATGCCCAAATATTTAATAGCTTTCAAACCTAACAGCAAAGCTTCATACTCAACGGTGTTATTTGTAGTAATAAACTCTAATTTATACATCAGCTTTACTGTTTCACCCCCAGGGGATATAAGAAGAACCCCTGCTCCGGCACCTTCTTTGCAAGAGGATCCATCAAAATATAATTGCCACAGCTCATCCTCCTGTTCCCTACTGCATTTTACTGGCTGTTGCTTTTCAACCTATAACAAACCAGTAGTATTATCATGCTCACTAAAATGTAACATGCAAGTACCCAGGTCTTTATCAACAGCATGCAATGGGTGGTTGGTAGGGTTCTTGTCATCTGTCACAATATAGGAAAACTGAAGCTCTCTGTACAGCCTTCTATTTTCTCCTCCAAACACAGGAATAGTAGCATATTATAAATCCATTTGTAAGGTCCCACCAACTTTCTTTGCCCAAGACCTAGAAAGAAGTAACCCAAATTTTGGTGTAATATCAGCTACCACTACATCCACGATCACACTTTTCATGGGTAACTGAGCCAAATGAACAACCATGTCTTTTATTACCCCTAAACACTTCACTGCTCAAGAATCAAATGCATATAGATCATGATAGGGTTTGGTGATACTCAGACCTAATTCCTCCATAACAGCCTTTGGCATTAAATTGTGTGATGCTTCTGAATCTAACAAAAAATTGTGTATCATTTGTTCATGAACTATCAGAGTGATGTAGAAAGGAGGTGAAGCACCTGCTTCATTTTTCAGTCTTTTCAGCCAAGGCTGATCCAATGAAAATCCTAGTATTTTCTTCTTGTAAATTTACTGTATCAGAAATAGGCTAATTACTTGCTGAATTAATCATCTTAAGAACTGATTCTTTATATGAAGGGTTTTTCATTAATTCAGTTAAAGGTATAGGAATATTTAACTTGCCTAATTCATTTTCCAGGATGAAATTCTGATCAATTTTATTTACCTCTTCAACCTCTATTTTCTTCTTTTGTTTTTCTGAAGCTTGTCTTTTTTCTGTCATAGGATCAGATGACTGCTTAGCAGGAACAACTGTCTTCTTCTTTGGGATTTGTACCACCTGTTTTGGACCTAACCTCAGATTCACAGTCTTCTTGAGTTCATTTTGACATACCTTAGCAGTTATAGCAGTCATTTTCAGACCTAAATCATCCTTCGTTTCGAACATGTCAGCATCATAACATTCTACATTTAGAAACTCTTCTTCAGTGACAAAACCCCCAGACAATCCTTCTCCAAAATGATTCATATCTTGGTCAGTATCTTCAAAGATCAGATCATCATCAACCTCTTCTTCATCAGCAACATTGTTTTGAAGAGGTGGTGGCACTCTTTGGTCCTCATTTTCTCTCCTTTCCCGCTGGATATCATTGTTCCTTCATTCTCTAGGCATGAAAAGGGGATCGAATTGTCTTCTGAACTGGTTCTTATTGTTAGGATTTCATTCACCCTATGGAACAGGCTTGCTGGAATTTTTCTCAAGCTCTAATTTATTTAATTTTGCAATCAAAATTTTCACCAACTTAGCCATTTCATCAATTTTCCCTTCAGCAGAATGAGAAGCAGAGCTTCTTGGAGCTGCTTACTTCTTTCCTTTTCTATCATAAAGCTGCTAAGTTTTTTCCTTCTTCAGTCTATTGGAAGCCAATATGTTAGATTCTACCTCCAAAGTTGCATCCTGCATATTCAGTAAAGAAATAAGCCTCCTTTCTCTTATCAATAAAGATAATTCATGGTCGAAAGCATTTTCATATGTAAGTTTTGCAGTGTTTCTGTGGGTTTTATTTCTGCTGGAATTCTACTGCACATTTTGTTAAACCTCTTTGAAAAGTATGCAATAGTTTCATCCTTTTTCCTCCTAAGGGATCCAAACTCAGTTATGTAGTATGTATGGTCCTTGGTTTCACCCCATTGTCTCATGAAGAGATCACGAAGTTCTTCAATGATAGTGATTGAATTAGTAGGCAATTCCCTGAACCATTTCCTAACATCTCCATCAAGGCTCTACACAAACATTCTCATCCACACATCCTTGGCTTCAATGTTTTGGTTACCAGCATAACTAAGGAAAGATTCCCAGTGTTCCTCAGCTGTAGTTTCCCCTTGTCCATTAAACCTAGGAAAATATTTCTGATAGTCACCTCCAGGAAGTGCATTTAAAGGGTGAGGAAAAACCAATGGTGCATATCTGGCTGCAACCATCCGGTCCATCATGTCTATAGGCTGATTTTTGGGTGCCATTTTTGGACTGAGTAACTTTGATGATGAAGAGGTTTGACTGGAACCTAGATGAAAGGGGTTTTTACCTACTTTTAACTGAAAAAGAGGTATCTTACCAGGAGAGGTTGTTTTAGCTTTTTTGAAAGATTGTGGATCAGTGAAAACTTTGAAACTACTGTCAGGGAATATAGGCTTTAACCAAGGTGAGGTTTCTTCTTCTTTTCTCAATACAGCTAAATGTGATGAACCATCCAAGTGGTCAGGGTCACATAGGGAGGGTAATGACTGAGACCTTCTAATATCTGTTCAGGATCTGTAACACCCAACTGCAATGGTGAAGTAGGTCTGTTTCTAGTTCCAACTCCCCTAGTAGCCACTGTGATAAACTGGTGAAAAATAGCCTTAAATATGTGCTGGTTTAAGTTCACCTATTTAAACTAGTGAAATGATAAGTATCCCAGGGAAAAATCTATTTTCAAATTCGTTCCCTGGAAATGGTGCCAAAGATGTTTGTGCCAGAAATTGTTTCCAAGCCACAAAGAAACAAGCCAACACAATCTCAAATATTCAATCAAACAAAACTAGGGTTTAGGGTTTTTGAAAGGTTTTCTTGGTTATAAAGTTTGGTGACTGAAGGGAATACATTCATAAGCCAAGTGGGAACTAAATCATAAATAAATAAGAACAGATATGCATAATATAATCACCATGTACCAACAGAATATAACCTTGAAGTTCATTCACAACTGACAAGCATTACAAGCATAAAGACTAAACCAGCAATGAATTTATCAATCATGTAACTAAACAAGATGAAAATGAAACCAAAACACAGACTGAAGGGTAATATGGATCATATATTTCATAATTATATTCATCAAATACACATGAGAGTTAAGTGCTTAGCTCATAAACAAGTCAAAGACCTCCTTAAGCCAGCCAAAAATTGAACCCCTTGTTCTCTTTCTAATCTTCCTAAATACTGTTTTTCAAAATTCAGTTAGGGTCTAAACCCTAACTGTTTTATCCTTATCATCGATAGGATAATGTCAAAATTATAATATACAAAATAAACTATTTCTCAAAGACATAACAAGTAACTGCTTAACTAACAATACTCAAAGGTCTTTAGCAGCTTCAGCCAATAAAGCTATTCCATCTAAGGCTTGGGCCTTTTTCCTAGCTTTCTGCTGCTCAGCTTCCATATCTGTCATCCTTCTTGTAAGCTCCTCATTCTGCTACTTTAGGCCTTTGATAGTCAGCTTCAGCTCTGCACACTGTAAATATGTGTTTCTTTTCCTTTTTAGGGCCTCCTTGGAGACTCCAGTAAGCTCTTGGTAATGATCATTCACTTCTGCTAAGTCTTCCCTGAGTTTTCTATTAGCTAGGATAAAGCCATAATTTGTTTCTTGCATGTACTCCATTTTATGCTTATACTGTTTGATCATTCTTTGCAAATTCTCCTTTTCTGAGTCAAAAGCTTTACCTACTGTTGTATCCTGTAGCTCACTAGGAAGCCATGGGATGTTCAGTTTTCTGAAGATGTCCTCATCCTCAGGCAGCAGCTCTGTAGTCACACCCTAAACACTTGGATTTTCTTGATTGCTTGTTTCATCGGGTGTATTTTCATCCATTAACAACTTATTTTCTAAAAAATAAATTTCCATTTCTTCTTTCTGTTGTTCCTTCAATATTTCACTTCTTAATTCCAAAAACACAGTTGATAGTTTAGTTTCGGTGAGGCTGGACTCTTCTACTGTATTCAATGGTTTCTTTCTTTTGCAATCATCTTTGTTGGATTCTATCTTTTCATCTGAAGAAGAAGTATCAAGCACAGTTACTGCTTTTGTGTTTAACTTAGGGTTTAGTAGCTTTTTCATGTTCAGCCTCAATTTATTTTTTGGTCAAGTTTTGGGTCTCCATCATAGGGAAAACTATCCCAACATTTTCAAAGTTTTTCCTTGATTCATAACTGTGTCAAACTCCATAGATTTAACCTGGATCTTCTTTTTCTTTGGCATGACTGTCTTATCTTCTTGAATGGAGAACTCCATGTGTGTGCCAACCCTAGTTTCAGCACTGACGGTCACCTCATCTTCTTCCAACAAATATCCTTCATCTTCAGATAGAATGGTGATTGGGATTCTTAGTTGGACCTTGTTATCTTCTTCCTTTACTGCAACCTTCTCTGTGACAAATTTTTTTTCATATATAAGTGCCTCTGCTGGTGCTTTAATTTTCACAGGCTGAGTTTATTTTTCAATAACCAACAAACCTTTTCCCTTACTATCAATTGAAGGCTGCTGAGATTCAACATCTTTCTTTGAAGGTTCTGTTACTTCCTCAGTTTTGACACATTTTTTATCTTCAGACTTGACTTTTTGCCCTAATTTTCTAATTAGGGTTTGTCCCTTGTCCACATGCTTTTTGGTAGGCTTTTCTTCCTGCTTAATTTGGAACCCAGACCAAAAGAGAAAGAAGTCCCATGTCTTTCCTTCTCTTTTCAGAACAGTGCTGATAATAAGCTTGATCAATCCATGATGGAAGATGGACAGTGCAATGTGGTCATGATGCTCCTTGACCCTGCTTGACATTTTCTGCAAACTCTTCAACAAGAAGAAGGGGAGACTCATCCTTGATTCACCAGCCAGGTGCTGTAAGAACCTGAAATGATACTTGAATACAAAAGCATACCTCCCTTCATAGGTAATGTAGCTTTGTAGGACTTTGATGGGATCCACCCATTCAACTCTGAAATTCTGGATGAGCACTCCTTTGCTCTAGTTTGGAATAATGCCAGGTAAAAGACACCTTTGGGCATTGAAGGTAAAATGCATCTTTTTGAACCACAACTCTCCTTCATTTCTAACTCCTATTACTTCAACCACCAAATCCACAGTCAATTTGAACTTCAGAGTCTCGAATGATACCATATCTTGGCTATAACATTGAGCAAATTTATGAGAGACCTCGGTGTTATAGCCATCAATCTTCTTAAAGAAATCCAACCATCTAGCATTCTCAAAAAGCTCTGCACAACCTGGAAACTTGTCAATCCAATTCAGCTCAGTAGGCTCAACTCTGTTGGTCTTCCCACTTTTCTTCATTTGCTTTCCAATGGATGAATTCTGTGTAATTTTAAGACCCTGTTAATGACCTAACAACCCTTTTCCCTCAAGTTTTTAGATTTTTTACAGTCAGCTTTCTTTGATTCTCCTTGGCTATTTTCTCTTAATTTTTAACAGTCTGTTTCTATTGTCAATGCAGGAAATGTTTTGCACCAGGCTTGGGTAATTTAGGTCAATAGAGTACCAAAGGTCTTTAACCAAGCTACTGCTGAACTTAACTAACATCCAATATGCTCAACTAAATGCCAGACCACCTCTGGAATGCATAGAGACATCTATGTGTTGTGATTCTGCACAAATAGCACCTTTGGCTCCTTCTAATGCCACTAATGAGCTATCTCTTTGCAATAGGGTTTCTGCATTAGTACTCTCAACTGCATGCTTCTTAGATTTAGATTGTGATTGTTTAACCAGGGGATGAGATGATATGAGAGCAATCTTATGTGTGCTAACTTTCTGCTTCAACTTGCATTCAACACAAAACCAATCAGCCTCTGGCACATACTTAGACAAAGTCTGCATGCAATTGACATGCTCAGCTAACTCATTGCATTGATTACAAGTAACTGACAGGTAAATATCTTCATTTTGACATCTTCATGGTTATGGGCAGCATCATTGCAGTAACTGACCAGGTGCTTATCAAACTTTCGAATGTGAGACTTGGCAGTGATGGCATTATTTCCCTCAAATATGGGGAGCTTCTTGATAGCGTCATTCGGAATGTCATGAGGACTACTTGCTATCTGAGAAAACTCAAGGGGTTTGAAAAATTATGTCATTTCTTGAGATTACAAGGTATGACTCTCTACAAATATGTGGTGGATATCTGAGAGGGATTGGTCTCCTAAATTTTCAAGGTTTCTACGAGAATTTTTCCTATTCAATATTTCCCTAATAAAACTTTTGGGATTAGGGAGAGGATTGAATAATTGTCGGTGGTTTCTTCAGGTAGAAAGGGATGTTAGATAGTGGAGTCGCGAGATGGATTGAGTTTTAATTTTTATGTTTTTTAAAGACTAGATCAATCAATTTTTTTTATCTTTTTAGATGTTTAGAAAAAAGTTAAGCTAAGTCGTACACGGGAATAAAAAGATTTATCCCCGGCAACGGTGCCAAAAAGTGTTGCTGCCTCTCACACACTTGGGTTACATGGAAGAAATTTTCAAGCCACTCGGTGTGTCCTTGGGGGAAAGTCTCGAGTCAAGGCTGTCACCTTGTTCTTGAATCCTTTGTTTAGGCTCAACTCCTAACGAAGCCAACGAGGGTAGAACCTATTAAGTTACTAAGGATAATTACTTAGTATGGTGATGCTAAACTGAATGAATTACTTAGGAGTTTGAGAATCAACCAAAAACAGCCATAGATGACAAGATACAAAATGAGCGCATGAAAGCACAATGCTGAGACACAATATATATATATAGCAAGAAAATAACCAAGGCCTTAAAATGGATTAAAAAATAAAATCAATGTACTTGCATGTGCTTGGAGTGAATGTTTTGCAATTGCCTCTTGGTATGTTTTAAGTTAATGTGAAATATGAGTTGATTAAAATTAGGCGAAGGGGTGGACTCCAGATATACCCGAGAGTACTTGGAGTATGTCCAAAACTAAACCTTCACAGCTACCTGCAAGGAATGTGTGGGCTGAATGGAGTCTCTGGGGATATTGTTCATAACACACCCATTAGGGTGTGACAGAGATCAGCACCCCAAGGTCTCTTTTCAGAAGTTCCTGCTTCCTTTGGGTATTTTTCCATCGTAATGGTTTTATCTAGGTGTTGGATTTTCACTTGATGGTTTGTCAATTTTGGAGAGTGAATCCTAATTATACTAGTCACTCAAATGATTTTGATACAGCTTTACTAATTGAATGAACCATAGCTAAGTGCAGAGCATACACACTGGAGTCTTGTCAATTTTTGTAAATTTTGAGATGGATGTTCTTGTTAAAAAGAAAACCCTCCAGGAACCTACTTCGGTCCAAGTGGAGCTCAATCAGGGAATCAAGAAGGGGTTGATTTTATTATGGTTACTGAAACAAATGATGATATCAAATGAAACATAAAAATATAAGCAAACCACAATTTTCTAATTAGACTACCACGAAACTTTCTTCACCTTTCGGCTCAAAAGGAGGCTCATGGAGTAAGTATTAAAGTTACTTTGAAACCAATAGAAATGGAATATGGAATTGATTTTAAATCAAATTATACTACCCTGCAGATTAATACTTCGCTAGATTAAAAAAAAGATGAATGAAAAGCAAAAAAAATGACACGGACGCAAATCCCCCCAGGGGGGATGGGGAATGGGCTCGAAAGAGCCTATTCAAAAATTATTTTTATTACTAGAAGTTAAAATATCAGAAAACTGATATGATTCCTCTTGATTCTTATATAGAATGAAACCAAGAGCTTACAAAGTGCAAAAATTAAAGATTTCAGTCAAAAAGGGAGACCCCTGGGGGGATTCAGAAGGCCCAAAAGTTACTTTCAAGCAGCAGATCCTCCTCTTTTTTGTTATACCTGCTGAAAACTAGAAATATTATTAGACTGAAATATTCCCAAAAGCACTCTGAAAGTACCTTTGGGTCAGCTTACTTTTAACCAAAAAAAAGTTAAGTAAAAACTAGTTAAAAAAGGTAAAAAGGGAACCAAGGAAAGCAAGCTTTCCTTGGGATATTAGCTTGCCTTTTAGGCAGCCAATATGATGTGCACTGATTGCTAGATTTATCTTTTATAACAGAAAACAGAAATCTAATGCATACAAGCTACAAATACTCTTTAAAATTCCATGGAAAAAGGACGATTTCCCTAAAGCTAGATCTAGAATGCTTATGAAATCTTTTGAGAACGAGATATAGATTATGGGCTTTGAGAAGATAGATATATGTTAAATTTAATTTAAGATGATATATCTAAACAATATCAAAGCTGTGAACAAAGTAACCAGGTAAAAGAATTGATTTTGAAGGAGGAAGAGGAGGAGAGAAATGTTGGTAGCCTTGAAGATCCACTGTGGAGCTTTCAAGTGGAATGTCGAGGGACTATGCCTTTGGAAATTTTTGGAGAGAGTGAAGAATCAAAATAGATCAAAATCCTCTCCAATATAGGAACCTATAGCTCAGCTGAAATAAAAAAACTTGCCAAAATACATGTGGGATCCGGTTAGTACATACACAGAGATTCAGAATAACATGCATATAAGCTTATAGAACATGCTGAATCTAGATCTCTAAACATGCATCAAAGGAAAGAGATGGCCAATAAAATTATTTAAAATAACCTTTCCTATCAAGATTATAACAAGCTTATTATCAATATTAGCAATGAATCCACAAGCAATCAGCAAATTATGAACACAGATACAGGTTTCCTCAGTAAAAAATGGCAATGATCATCCACACATACAATGGCACAACACCGTCTAGCCTCCAAAGCTTCTCTAACAATAGTACAATAGTAGCGGCACCTCAATCCCAGTTCTAACTAGCTTGGAAGAGGCTGCTTGTGCTTGATTTATACAAATACCAGGAGATCCAACCCAGGGGGGGCACAAATCCCAAGGAGACAGATCAAATCAGCTGATGGAGAGTCAATCAATGCAGATCTGAAGCTGAACTGAGCCTACTTGTCAACCAAGGGCTTGATTGAGCTGACAAATCAACCCATAAACCGACACATCAGTCCACAGAGAATCCAAGGCAAAAATATTTAGTACGGTGATGTTAGATTGAATGAGTTACTTAGGAGTTTGAAATTTAACCATAAACAACCATAGATGAAAAGATACAAAATGAGCGCACGAAAGCACAATGCTGAGACACAATATATATAGCAAGAAAATAACCAGTGCCTTAAAATGGAGTCAAAAGATAATCAATGTACTTGCATGTTCTTGGAGTGAAAGTTTTGCGATTGCCTCTTGGTACGTTTTAAGTTAATGTGAAATATGAGTTGATTAAAATTAGGCGAAGGGGTGGACTCCAGATATACCCGAGAGTACTTGGAGTATGTCCAAAAGTAAACCTTCACGGCTACCCACAAGGAATATGTGGGCTGAATGGAGTCTCTAGGGCTATTGTTCATAACACACCTGTTAGGGTGTGACAAATATTGGTGCCCTAACGTCACTTTTCAAGAGTTCCCGCTTCCTTTGGGTATTTTGTCACCGTAATGGTTTGATCTAGGTGTTGGATTTTCACCTGATGGTTTTTCAATTTGGGAGAGTGAATCATAATTATTCTAGTCACTCAAGTTCTTTTGATATAGCTTGACTGATCGGATGAACCACAGCCAAGTGCAGAGCATACACACCAAATTCTTGACAATTTTAGTAAATTTTGAGATGGGTGTTCTTGTTAAAAAGAAAACCCTCCAGGAACCTCTTTCGATCCAAGTGGATCTCAATTGGGGAATCAAGGAGGGATTAATTTTATAATAGCTGATGAAATAATTGATGAAAAGGAAAACATAGATACACGATTCCAGTTTTCTAATCAGTCCTACCACGCATCTCTTTCCCCTTTCGGGTCAATCAGGAAGTCATGGGGTAAGTATTAAGATTACTTTGAAATCTCAAATATGGAATATGGAAATGATAATTAATCAAAGTATACTACCCTGCAGAATAGAACTATGCTAGATTGAAAAGATATGAACAAAAAGTAAAAAATTGACACCGATGCAAATCCCCCCGGGGGGGATGGTGAATAGGCTCGAAAGATCCTATTCGAAAGGACCTCTACTTTTTATTAGAAGAAATTTTCAATATCAGCAAATTGAAATTAATGCACTTTGGTCCTTGTAATATGGGATCCAAAGGCTTACAACAAGCTTGTAACTATCTTGAATTAAAACACAGTAGTGGGGGAAGCTTCCGGGAAGCTCTGGTTCGTCCAAGAGTCGAAAATTTGGCAGAGTATCCTTCTCTTTTATGTTAGAAATTCTAAAAAACAGCAAGCAATTGAAATCAAATGTGCCCAAACACACTTTAAAAGTGTTTTGGGTCACCACGCTAATTACCAAAAAATAACTATGTAAAAATTGTTAAATAGGGGTAATATAATTTCTACTAAAAGGAACCAAGGAAAGCAAGCTTTCCTTGGGATCTTGGATTTTTGTTTGGGCAGCCAATGAGATGTGAACTTTTATTGCAAAATTTAAATCTTTGAACAACAAAAAAGGAAGCTACCTTATGAGCAAGCTTTAGATCTATGCTTTAGCTACTTGCAAAAAAGGAATTTCCTACACCTAGATCTATCTTTATGAACTGATATTATTTATGAAATTATATATCTAAGCAGAAAAACTCTTATAAAATAGATCTAAAAATATATATTCAATTCTTGGAACTAGATCTGATCATAAGAGGGAGACAGGTAGCCAGAAGATTGATTTTAAAAGAAAGGAGGAACAGAAGGGGAAAGGCCCGTTGTTGGATGAATCTCCAATGGAAACTTGTTAGTGGAATACAGAGGGGCAATGTCTTTACAAAGATTTTGGATGTATAGTGAAGTCAAACTAGATCCACAACTCATCCAATCCTTGCTACCTGAAAGCTAAACACACAATCCTGCATGAAACGTCATGAGATCTGGATATATATATGAAAAAGAGACAAGAATTACATGCAAATAAACTTATTAAACATGTATAATCTAGATCTTCTAACATATATGCTATGAGATATAAGAAAAACAAGTAACCTTACTTGCCCAACTATACTCCTATTGATTCAGCTGAATCGTTCAATCCAGATAGGGCTCAGATGCAGAAATTGAGAGAAAAGCCAGCAACATCAATAGCCGTAAGACAATGCTTAATCCACACACATGAGAGCATTACACGATTTGGCCTCCAAAGATTCTTTATTCCAACAATCAAAACATTACAATAGTATTACAATAGCAAGCCCTTCAATCCAACTCTAAATAGCTTAGAAGAGGCAGCATGAGCTTGATTTATACAAAAAATAGGAGATCCAACCCAGGGGAGGCACAAATTCCAAGGAGATAGACCACTGTAGCTGAATGAGAGTCCATCAATGCTTGATCTGTGTCTAACTAAGCCTGATCCGAGTCTCATTGAGTGCAACTGTCAATCGGAGAGCTGATCTGACTGACACCTCAACCTGTTGACTGAAGCATCCACCAAAACTCATCCAAATGAGCCCACATGTGTGGAGGAGAGAGAGAGGGTGCAATTCCCCATAAAGGATGCTGAAGATCAACTCTGGATCTAATTTTATCACCTCCTTCAGTCAAGTATTTGTCAGATCCAGTCAATTTGGTTCAGATCTAACTAATTTCAATCAAATCGGCTAAGAATCCATTGATCTATGATTATGGATTTGCTCCATTATTCATCAATTTATTAATTAAAATAATCAATAAATGATTTTTGGGGCTTTTTGACCTGAGTGATGGAAAATCACTCAAAACTAGGAAAAAGTGGGTCCATGGGTTTACATGGTGCTCTTAGCTTGAAAATGAGCACCTACATGAATGAAACTGATTATTTGGCCCACTTTTATTACAAAATCAATTTTTCCAATTAAACTATTAAAAAATAGCCTAAGTTTTGGAAAAATTAAATTTCAATAAAAAACACTGAAAAAATTTTTAAAATGAAAAAATGAAAAAACCTAGGGGGACTTGGACATGTTCATATGACTCGACCATGATGCCTAGCATGTTTATACATTGACACATAGACTCTAATAACCTCAATAGTCCTAAATTCCAAGCCGACCACCCCAACTTTGGAGGTATGGAGTGAAAAACTCAAAATTATCAGTCGTGTATTCAACAACCAATAATAACCAAGGGAAAAAACACCCTGGGATGATCGGATTGACAAATAAAGTCTAAGAGACCGATTCTTTTACATACACTATCATGCTATAACATTTATTACAATTCCCCCATGGGGTATGAACATGTGATATAGTACAACAAACACTTCCCATAAGTACTTCTGAAGATCTTTTGAAGTCTGAACAAGTTATCCTTGTCTGGTTCACTAGGCTCACTTGATAGAAAACCACTAAGTACAACTTAGGTGGTAACATTCTGGCTCCAACTGTGGGATGTGTGCTCGATCTAGTCTTTAAGGAAAGGAGAGGATACGAGAACACCAGAATCTCTGGTTTATATACCCTGTAAAAACATCTCAACTTGACAAGAAAAACCTCAGTAGCACAAGTTTTGTAAAAAACCAAATGAACCATTAAGCTGATTTATTTAAACAAAATAAATGTAACTAACTAAAAGAAGCAAAGTTTTATTATAGCTAAGTATAAAATAGAAATCCAGAAAGTAAATGCTCTCTTTCAAGGAGCTTATTTTCCTACTCTAAGCATGATATAAAAAGGGTTAAGTGTAATCAGAAATCCAATGTAGCCACCTTAGCATTTTATTAACATAATTTTTTTTTTCCTTATGGTTGGTTACCAACCAAAGTAAGGATACCTTATTTAGAAATTGCAAACCTACGTGATGATTCAGAATGGGCAGGATGGATGGGAGATCATAGGAATGAATAATGTCATAAAAATTCTTCCCCAACTTGTATGTGCTCATGCAGGTTGCTTCTATCCATGACTGGATAGGACTGATATACCAATCAGAATGATGAGGCAGACTGACTACATCATCATACTGATCTCATGGGCTTATCAAATGATAAGTTGTTGCACAAGCCCCAAGTAGCTCCAAATCATAAGGAACCTCTATATGTGAAAAAGATGGTTGAGACTGATATTCCACTGACTGCATCACATCTGACTTTTCACAATACTGTTTCTCAATGTCTTCATTACTGATACCCTTATGCGGCTCTACATGGTATGACTCTGAATGATCACATGAAAATTTTGAATGCTCCTCTTCCACACTAAGGTTTTCCTAGGCATCCAGATCCGTGCTCCCCTCTATGGACGTATCATAGATTGGACTTCCACAAATTTTTGAATAGACACTCCCATTGTTGGACATATCATGGATGGGATTCTCCACAATATTTTCACAAGTTGGATTATCTATGAAATTCCAATAGTCATCACTCCCATCCATGTCATATGTGGGGGACTCTTCATCAATGGAATCATGCTCCTGCTTATCCATGTCTTCCTTGTATTCATAACAATCTTATTTAGAAAAAATGTTACGAGGAAATAAACTTTCCAAACGTTCATCAACATGTGGAGAACAAGGTCTAGTGTCACCACCCACAATACTGATCTTATCATAAGTTTTTTTATAGGATTATATTATGATATCATGAAGAGGATCTTCAATATTATCTTCAATCAAGGAAAATTTTTGGACATATTCAGTGGGATCACTTGGTATGTGTTGCTCAGTGGATTTCTCTAGAGGGCTTTCTGGAAAGATATCAGCATTGCAACACACTTGAGAATACCTCAAATATTCAATGTTTTCATCTATGGTGATATGAGGAGAGTCTTCAACAATGTGTTTCATCATGGTCTTCTCCTGAAGCTCTTCAATACCATCATCCTAGATTTTCCCTTCCTCAGAATCTTGCTGTGTATTGGGAGATACCTCATATTCTTTAATAAGCTGCTTACTTACTTCCTTTCTCGAATAACTATGAGGAAACTCTTTAATGGGAGTATCATGAACCTCCTCTTCACTTAAATGTTCAAGAAGTGATTCCAAGTCTTCAATACTTTGTATCAAGGAAAAAGTTCCATCATATGTTTCCATGTGATACTCTGTCCCAGATTGGTAGAAGGTACAGATCTTTTCAAGGAAATTTTTTAAACCATTCATACTACCCCTACCATCATGCCACTGCTCTAAAAACATCCAAAGGAAGCTTGGAAAATAAGTTATACATTTATTAGGAAGGCCATGATAGAACCAACAGCAGGCCTCACCCCAAAAAAGTACTAGCAAACATTTCCATCATATTGTCTTCATGAAGAATATTCGAGTCAACAATCAACTGAAGGACAGATTTGACATGCCAGATGGCCGAATCACCATAATTTCCATGAAATGTCGGAAGCCATTTATATGCATCTCCCAAACCATTACAACAGTTAGTAAAACCCGAGATGTTTGAGAAATCGATAGGCTAAAACATTCCGGTTAACTGGGCACCATATTTCTCCGTTCATTCATCCATATCAAAACTTTAATAGTATGCATTTGATATAACTATTAAACCTTGTACTAAAAAGGTGGAGCTATCAAGTGATGAGCTTTAAAGGTTTTAACATGTCGCATGGGCTCATCTACACACAAAAAAACTTCACAAGTTTATGAGATAACATGGTTTTATCCCTTCAATGGAGTCGTCATGTGAAAAAGAAAAATAAGCATTTATAAATATTTTCACAACTTTTTTTTTTTTTTCTTTGTAAAAATAAAAACTGCAAAAAAGTTAGTCGAGTCGCAAGATGAAAATTAAAGATCTACTCTAAGCATTCATCAAACAAATCAAAAACAAAAAGGAAGAAAACAGAAATCTTACTTGGGAATAAAAAGATTTATCCCCGGCAATGGCGCCAAAAAGTGTTGCTGCCTCTCACACACTTGGGTCATGTGGTAGAAATCTTCAAGCCACTCGTTGTGTTCTTGGGGGAAAGTCTCGAGTCAAGGCTGTCACCTTGTTCTTGACTCCTCTGTTTCGGCTCAACTCCTAATGAAGCCAAGGGGGGTAGACCCTATTAAGTTACTAAGGAAAATTTATTTAGTATGGTGATGTTAGATTGAATGAGTTACTTAGGGGTTTGAAATTTAACCATAAACAACCATAGATGACAAGATACAAAATGAGTGCATGAAATCACAATGCTGAGACACAATATATATATATATATATATATATAGCAAGAAAATAACCAGTGCCTTAAAATGGAGTCAAAAGATAATCAATGTACTTGCATGTGCTTGGAGTGAAAGTTTCGCAATTGCCTCTTGGTACGTTTTAAGTTAATGTGAAATATGAGTTGATTAAAATTAGGTGAAGGGGTGGACTCCAGATATACCCAAGAGTACTTGGAGTATGTCCAAAAATAAACCTTCAGGGCTACTTGCAAGGAATATGTGGGATGAATGGAGTCTCTGGGGCTATTGTTCATAACGCACCCATTAGGGTGTGATAGAGATCGACGCCCCGAGGTCACTTTTCAGGAGTTCCCACTTCCCTTGGGTATTTTGCCACTGTAATGGTTTGATCTAGGTGTTGGATTTTCACCTGATGGTTTGTCAATTCAGGAGAGTGAATCCTAATTATTCTAGTCACTCAAGTGCTTTTGATACAGCTTGACTGATCGGACAAACCATATCCAAGTGCAGAGCATACACACTGGAGTCTTGTCAATTGTAGTAAATTTTGAGATGGGTGTTCTTGTTAAAAAGAAAACCCTCCAGGAACCTCTTTCAATCCAAGTGGATCTCAATCAGGAAATCAAGGAGGGGTTAATTTTATAATAGCTGATGAAACAATTGATGAAAAGGAAAACACAGATACACAATTTCGATTTTCTAATTAGTCCTACCACGCATCTCTTTCCCCTTTCGAGTCAATCAGGAAGTCATGGGGTAAGTATTAAGATTACTTTGAAATATCAAATATGGAATATGGAAATGATAATAAATCAAATTATATTACCCTGCAGATTAGAACTACCCTAGATTGAAAAGAGATGAACAAAAAGTAAAAAATTGACACCGACGCAAATCCCCTCAGGGGGGATGGTGAATAGGCTCGAAAGAGCCTATTCGAAAGGACATATTCTTTTTATTAGAAGAAATTTAAAATATCAAAAAATTGAAATTAATGCACTTTGGTCCTTGTTATCTAGGATCCAAAGGCTTACAACAAGCTTGTAACCAACTTGAATTAAAACACAGTGGTGGGGGAAGCATCCGGGAAGCTCTTGTTCATCCAAGAGTCGAAAATTTGGTAGATTATCCTTCTCTTTTATGTTAGACCTGATAAAAAATAGCAATCAATTAAAGTCAAATGTTCCCAAACACACTTTAAAAGTGTTTTGGGTCACTACGCTAATTACCAAAAAAAAACTAAGTAAAAATTGTTAAACAGGGGTAATCTAATTTCTGCAAAAAGGAACGAAGGAAAGCAAGCTTTCCTTGGGATATTGTCTTGCTGTTTGGGAAGCCAATGAGATGTGCACTTTTATTGCAGAATTTAAATCTTTGAAGAACAAAAAAGGAAGCTACCTTATGAGCAAGCTTTAGATCTATGCTTTAGCTACTTGCAAAATGAATTTCCTACACCTAGATCTATCTTTACAAACTGATATTCTTTATGAAATTATATATCTAAGCAGAAAAACTCTTATAAAATAGATCTAACAATATATATTAATTTCTTGGAACTAGATCTAATCATTAGAGGAAGAGACGGGTAACCAAAAGATTGATTTTAAAATAAAGGAGGAAGAGAAGGGGAAAGGCCCGTTGTTGGATGGATCTGCAATGGAAACTTGTTAGTGGAATAAATAGGGGCAATGTCTTAAAAAATATTTTGGATGTATAGTGGATTCAAACTAGATCCACAGCTCGTCCAATCCTTGCTACTTGAAAGCTAAACATACAATCCTGCACAAAACCTCATGAGATCTGGATATATATATGAAAAAGAGACAAGAATTACATGCAAATAAACTTATTAAACATGTATAATCTATATCTTCTAACATATATGCTATGAGATATAATAAAAACAAGTAACCTTACTTTCCCAACTATACTCCTATTAATTCAGCTGAATCGTTCAAGCCAGACAAGGTTCAGATGCAGAAATTGAGAGAAAAGTCGACAACATCAATAGCCGTAAGACAATGCTTAATCCACACACATGAGAGCATTACACCATTTGGACTCCAAAGATTCTTTATTCCAACAATAAAAAGATTACAATAGTATTACAATAGCAAGCCCTTCATTCCAACTCTAACTAGCTTGGAAGAGGCAGCCTGATCTTTATTTATATAAAAAATAGGTGATCCAGCCCAGGGGGGCACAAATCCCAAGGAGATAGACCACTGTAGCTGAAGAAGAGTCCATAAATGCCTGATATGTGTCTAACTGAGCCTGATCTGATTCTCATTGAGTGCAACTGTCAATCAAAGAGCTGATTTGACTGACACATCAACCTGTTGACTAAAGCATCCACCAAAACTAATCCAGATGAGCCCACATGTGTGAAGGAGAGAGAGAGGGTGCAATTCCCCATAAAGGATGTTGAAGATCAACTCTGGATCTGATTTGATCACCTCCTTCAGTCAAGGATTTATTAGATCTAGTCAATCTGGTTAACATCTGACTAATTTCAATCAAATCGGCTGAGAATCCACTGATCTATGATTCTAGATTTGCTCCATTATTCATCAATTTATTAATTAAAATAATACATAAATGGTTTTTTGGGGCTTTCTGACCTGAGTGATGGAAAATCACTCAAAACTAGGAAAATGGGTCTATGGGTTTACATGGTGCTCTTAGCTTGAAAATGAGCACCTACATGACTGAAACTGATTATTTATCCCACTTTTATTACAAAATCAAATTTTCCAATTAAACTATTAAAAAATAGCCTAAGTTTTGGAAAAATTAAATTTTAATTAAAAACACTGAAAAAATTTAAAAAATGAAAAACCTAGGGGGACTTAGACATGTTCATATGACTCACCATGATGCCTAGCATGTTTATACATTGACACATAGACTCTAATAACCTCAATAGGCCTAAATGCCAAGCTGGCCACCCCAAATTTGGAGGTATGGAGTGAAAAACTCAGAAATTATCAGTCGTTTATTCAACAACCAATAATAACCAAGAGAAAAAACACCGTGGGATGATCGGATTAACAAATAAATTCTAAGAGACCGAGTCTTTTACAGACACTATCATGCTAGAACATTTATTACAATTCCCCCATGGGGTATGAACATGTGATATAGTACAACAAGCACTTCCCAGAAGTACTTCTGAAGGTCTTCTGAAGTCCGAACAAGTTACCCTTGTCCGGTTCACCAGGCTCACTTGATAAAAAACCACTAAGTACAACTTAGGTGGTAACAGGGGGCAAGTCTCGAGTCAAGGATGTCACCTTGTTTGACTCCTCCATTTAGGCTCAACTCCTAACAAATCCAAGGGGGGTAGACCCTATTAAATTACTAAGGCTAATTACTTAGTATGGTGATGTTAAACTGAATGAATTACTTAGGAGTTCGAAATTTAACCATAAACAACCATAGATGACAAGATAAAATGAGCACACAAAAGCACAATGTTGAGACACAATACATATATATAACTAGAAAATAACCAGTGCCTTAAAATGGAGTCAAAATATAATCAATGTACTTGCATGTGCTTGGGGTGAATGTTTTGCGATTTCCTCTTGGTACGTTTTAAGTTAATGTGAAATATGAGTTGATTAGAATTAGGCGAAGGGGGGGGGGGGGGAACTTTAGATATACCCAAGAGTACTTGGAGTATGTCCAAAAATAAACCATCACGACTACCCACAAGGAATATGTGGGTTGAATGGAGTCTATGAGGCTATTGTTCATAATGCACCCGCAGGTGTAACAAAGATCAGCGCCCCGAGGTCACTTTTCAGGAGTTCCCGCTTCCTTTGGTTATTTTACCACCGTAATGGTTTGATATAGGTGTCGGAATTTCACCTAATGGTTTGTCAATTTGGGAGAGTGAATCCTAATTATTCTAGTCACTCAAATGCTTTTGATACAGCTTGACTGATCGGATGAACCGCAGCCAAGTGCAGAGCATACACATCGGAGTCTTGTCAATTTTAGTACATTTTGAGAAGGGTGTTCTTGTTAGAAAAGAAAACCCTCCAGGAACCTCTTTCGATCCAAGTGGATCTCAATTGGGGAATCAAGGAGGGGTTAATTTTACAATAGCTGATGAAACAAATGATGAAAAGGAAAACACAGATACACAATTCCGGTTTTCTAATTAGTCCTACCACGCATCTCTTTCCCCTTTCAGGTCAATTGGGAAGTCGTGGGGTAAGTATTAAGATTACTTTGAATTATCAAATATGGAATATGAAATTGATAATAAATCAAAGTATACTACCCTGCAGATCCCCCCACGAGGGAGGGTGAATAGGATCGAAAGAGCCTATTCGAAAGGACCTTTTCTTTTTATTAGCAGCAATTTACAATATCAGCAAATTAAAATTGATGCACTTTGGTCCTTGTTATCTGGGATCCAAAGGCTTACAACAAACTTGTAATAAGCTAGAATTAAAACACAGTGGTGGGGGAAGCTTCCGGGAAGCTCTAGTTCGTCCAAGAGTCGAAAATTGGGCAGAGTCTCCTTCTCTTTTTTGTTAGACCTGCTAAAAAATAGCGAGAAATCAAAATCAAATGTTCCCAAACACACTTTGAAAGTGTTTTGGGTCACTACACTAGTTACCGAAAAAAAACTAAGTAAATGTTTTTTAAGTTGGGGTAATCTAGTTTTGCAAAAAGGAACCAAGGAAAGCAAGCTTTCCTTGGGATCTTGGCTTGTTGTTTAGGTAGCCAATGAGATGTGAAATTTTATTGCAAAATATGAAACTTTAAAGTACAGCAAAGCAAACTACCTTAAAAGCAAGCTACAAATTTTCTTTAAAATGCTTGCAAAAAGGAGGATAATTTCCGCTAGATCTCTTAAAATATAACTTTATATGCAAAACGGAACTGAGATCTAAACTTAAGAAATGATGTTTCTAACTAGATCTATATGTAATTTTCTTAATGAGACATATCTAAACAATAATACTCTTTAAAAGTAACCAATTTGAAGAGAAATTAAGATTTTGAAGGAGGAAGAGAGAGAAAGAGTGTTTGAAGCCTAGGAATGTTGGGCTTTGGATTCTGCTTTGGTGGAACACCGAGGGACTATGTCATTCAAAATATCTTGAAGATGAGGAAAATGCAAACCAGTTCAACCTCTTCTACAAGCGAGATCACCTGCAACTTAGAAATCTTTGCACAAACATATGGTTAAAACATAGGTGCTACTGGAAGAGATAATTGGAGAGCATGCAATTAAAATTAAAATACATACAACTCCAATAGATCTGGAACAAGTAGCAGTAAGAGCATAAATCAAACTAGAATAAACTCTTACCCTAACAGGAGGGAGCTTTCTCCTTCAAGGCCAACAATTAACCAGCAAAAGCAATGATAAATAACACCGATTATACCTCATAAGCATTTGACAATCACCATCCACACATGAAGAGCATTACACCATAGATGTTGCCTCCAAATCTTCTCTATTCCAGAATAATAAACAATACAGTACAAGAGCAACAACACATCAATCCCAGTTCTAACTAGCTTGGAAGAGGCTTCTTGTGCTTGATTTATACAAAAACTAGGAGATCCAGCCCAGGGGAGTCGCAAATCCCAAGGAGATAGATCAAATCAGCCGATGGAGAGTCAATCAATGCAGATCTAATGCTAAACTGAGCCTACTTGTTAACTGGGGGCTTGATTGAGCTAACACATCAACCCATAAACATACACATCAGTCCACAGAGCTCCGAGGAGAGCCCACACATGTGGAGGAGAGAGAGAGGGCACAATTCCCCATAAAGACTGCTGAAGATCAACTTTGGATCTGATTTGATCACCTCCTTCAGTCAAGGATTTGTCAGATCTAGTCAATATGGTTTAGATATGACTGATTTTAATCAAATTGGCTGAGAATCCACTGATCTATGATTTTGGATTTGCTCATTAATCACCAATTTATTAATTAAAATAAGCAATAAATGATTTTTTGGGGCTTTCTGACCTGAGTGATGAAAAATCACTCAAAACTAGGAAATAGTGGGTGCATGGGTTTACATGGTGCTATTAGCTTGAAAATGAGGACCTACATGACTGAAACTGATTATTTGGCCCACTTTTATTAAAAAGTCATTTTTTCCAATTAAACTATTAAAAAGTAGCCTAAGTTTTGGAAAAAATAAATTTTAATAAAAAACACTGAAAAAATTAAAAAATTGAAAAATTGAAAAAACCTAGGGGGACTTAGACATGTTCATATGACTCGACCATGATGCCTATCATGTTTATACATTGACACATAGACTCTAATAACCTCAATAGGCCTAAATGCCAAGCCGACCACACCAACTTTGGAGGTATGGAGTGAAAAACTTAGAAATTATCAGTGGTTTATTCAACAACCAATAATAACCAAGGGAAAAAACACCCTGGGCTGATCGGATTGACAAATAAAGTCTAAGAGACTAAGTCTTTTACAGACGCTATCATGCTAGAACATTTATTACAATTCCCACATGGGGTATGAACATGGATATAGTACAACAAGCACTTCCCAGAAGTACTTCTAAAGGTCTTCTGAAGTCTGAACAAGTTATCCTTGTCCGGTTCACCAGGCTCACTTGATAAAAAACCACTAAGTACCACTTAGGTGGTAACATTCTGGCTCAAACTGTGGGACGTGTGCTTGATCTGGTCTTTAAGGCAAGGAGAGGATATGAGAACACCAGAATCTCTCGTTTATATACCCTGTAAAAACATCTCAACTTAACAAGAAAAACCTCAGTAGCACAAGTTTTATAAAAAACCAAATGAATCATTAAGTTGATTTATTTAAACAAAATAAATGTAACTAACTAAAAGAAGCAAAGTTTTATTATAGCTAAGTATAAAATAGAAATGCAGAAAGTAAATGCTCTCTTTCAAGGATCTTATTTTCCTACTCTAAGCATGATATAAAAAGGGTTAAGTGTAATCAGAAATCCAATGTAACCACCTAAGCATTCTATTAACATAAAAAAAAATTCCTTGTCTTTGGTTACCAGCCAAAGTAAGGATACTTTATTAAGAAAATGAAAACCTGCGTGATGACCCAGAATGGGCGGGATGGATGGGAGATCATAAGAATATAATACTTCACAAAATTGCTTCCCAAAATGGTATGCTCTCGCGCATGCTGCTTCTATCCATGATTCGATAGGATTGATATACCAATCGACACGATGAGGCAGACTGACTACATCATCATACTGATCATCGAGGCTTATCAAATGATAACTCGTTGCACAAGCCCCAAGTAGCTCCAAATCATAAGAAACCTCTATATGTGAAAAAGATGGCTGAGACTATTATTCCACTGACTGCATCACATCTGACTTTTCACACCACTGCTTCTCAATGTCTTCATTACTGATACCTTTGTGTGGCTCTACATGATATGAATCTGAATGACCATGTGAAGGTTCTGAATGCTCCTCTTCCATACTAATATTTTCCCAGGTCTCCAGATCCATGCTTCCATCTATGGAAGTATAGTAAATTGGACTTCCACAAATTTCTAAATAGACACTCCCCTTGTTGGACATATCATGGATGGGATTCTGCATAATATTTTCACAAGTTGGATTATCTATTAAATTCCAATAGTCATCACTCCCATACATGTCACATGTGGGGGACTCTTCATTGCTGGTATCACATCCTGAGATATAACTACCCTCCTCCTACTCATAATAATCATCCTTCAAATTTTTGGTTTCAAATACATTATGAAATTTTAAACTTTCCAAAACTTCATCCCTAAGTGATGAACATGGAGGACTATCATCATACACATCATAAACTTATTCATAAGTGTTAATCTCTGTAATGGTTTCCTCATGAGGGATTTCTAGACAAGCATTGCAACAATCTTGAGAAAATATCAAATCTTCAATGTTTTCAATTATGGTGACATGAGGAGAGTCTTCAACAATGTGCTCAATCATCGGTTCCTTGTGAATTTCCCCAACATGATTGTCATGGATGTTCCCATCTTCAGAGTCTTGCTGTGTAATGAGAGATACCTTATATTCTTTAATAAGCTGCTTAATTACTTCCTTTCTTGAATAACTATGAGGAAACTCTTTGATGGGAGTATCATGGACCTCGTCTTCACTTAAATGTTCAAGAAGTGATTCCAAGTCTTCAATACTTTGTATCATGGAAAAAGGTCCATCATATGTTTCCATGTGATACTTTGTCCCAGATAGGTAGAAGGTACAGATATTTTCAAGGAACTTTTTCAAACCATTCATACTACCCTTACCATCATGCCACTGCTCTAAAAACATCCAAAGGAAGCTTGGAAAAGAAGTTATACATTTATTAGGAAGGCCCTGATAGAACCAATAACAGGCCTCACCCCGAAAAGTACCAGCAAACATTTCCATTATATTTTCTTCATGAAGAATATTGAAGTCAACCATCAACTAAAGGAAAGATTTGACATGCCAGATGGCCGAATCACCATAATTTCCATGAAAAACTAGAAGCCATTTATATGCATCCCCCACACCATTACAAGAGTTAGGAAAACCTGGGATGTTTGAGAAATCGATAGGCTGAAAAATTCCAGTTATCTGGGAACCATATTTCTCTTTTAATTCATCCATATCAAAAAATTAATAGTATGCATTTGATATAACCATTAAACCTTGTACTGAAAAGGTGGAGTTGTCAAGTGATGAACTTTAAAGGTTTTAACATGTTGCATGGGCTCATCTACACACAACAAAACTTCACAAGTTTATGAGATAACAGGGTTTTATCCCTTCAATGGAGTCGCCATGTGAAAAAGAAAAATAAGCATTTATAAATATTTTCACAAAGAAATATCTTTTGCTTTTCTTTGTAAAAAAAAAAACTGGAAAAAGTTAGTGGAGTTTCCAGATGAAAATTAAATATCTACTCTAGCATTCATCAAACAAATCAAAAACAAAAAGGAAGAAAACAAAAGTCGTACTCAGGAATAAAAATATTTATCCCCGACAACGACGCCAAAAAGTGTTTCCGCCTTTCACACACCTGGGTCACATGGCAGAAATCTTCAAGTCACTTAGTGTGTCCTTGGGGGAAAGTCTTGGGTCAAGGCTATCACCTTGTTCTTGACTCCTTCATTTAGGCTCAACTCCTAATGAAGCCAAGGGGGGTAGACCCTATTAAGTTACTAAGACAAATTACTTAGTATGGTGATGTTAAACTGAATGAATTACTTAGGAGTTTGAAATTTAACCATAAACAAC
>LPNX010363405.1:304528-333291 GCA_001517045.1 Pseudotsuga menziesii | reverse complement strand
AAAAAAAAGGAAAAAAAAACAAAAAAGAAACACGGACACAAATCCCCCCAAGGGGGATGGTGAATAGCCTCGAAAGAGCCTATTCTAAATGACCTTAGCAGTGATTTACAATATCAGAAAATTAAAATTGATGCACTTTGGTCCTTTTTATCTACGATCAAAAGGCTTACAACAATCTTGTAACAAACTAGAATTAAAACACAGTGGTGGGGGAAGCTTCCGGGAAGCTCCGGTTCGTCCAAGAGTCGAAAATTGGGCAGAGTCTCATTCTCTTTTTTGTTAGACCTGCTAAAAAATAGTGAGTAATCAAAATCAAATGTGCCCAAACACACTTTGAAAGTGTTTTGGGTCACTACACTAGTTACAAAAAAAAAAAAACTAAGTAAAATTTTGTTAAGTTGGGGTAATCTAGTTTTGCAAAAAGGAACCAAGGAAAGCAAGCTTTCCTTGGGATCTTGGCTTGCTGTTTGGGCAGCCAATGAGATGTGCACTTTTATTGGAGAATATGAAACTTTAAAGTACAACAAATGAAACTACCTTAAAAGCAAGCTACAAATTTTCTTTAAAATGCTTACAAAAAAAAGATAATTTCAACTAGATCTCTTAAAATATAACTTTATATGCAAAATGGAAATGAGATCTAAAATTAAGAAAGGATATTACTAACTGTATATGTATGTAATTTTCTTAATGAGACAGATCTAAGCAATAATACTCTTAAAAGTAACCAATTTGAAGAGAGATTAAGATTTTGAAGGAGGAAGAGAGAGAAAGAGTGTTTGAAGCCTGGGAATGTTGGGCTTTGGATTCTGCTTTGGTGGAACACCGAGGGACTATGTCATTCAGAAGATCTTGAATATGGGGAAAATGCAAACCAACTCAACATGTTCTACAAGCGAGATCACCTGCAACTTAGAAATCCTTGCACAAACAAATGGTTAAAACATAGGTGCTTCTGGAAGAGATAATTGGAAAGCATGCAATTAAACTTAAAATACATACAACTCCAATAGATCTGAAACAAGCAGCAGTAAGAGAATAAATCAAAGTAGAATAAACTCTTACCGTAACAAGAGGGAGCTCTCTCCGTCAAGGCCAACAATTAACCAGCAAAATCGATGATAAATAACACAGATTATACCTCATAAGCATTTAACAATCACCATCCACACATGAAGAGAATTACACCATAGATCTTGCCTCCAAAGCTTCTTTATTCCAAAATAATAAACAATATAGTATAAGAGCAACAACACCTCAATCCCAGTTCTAACTAGCTTGGAAGAGGCTGCTTGTGCTTCATTTATACAAAAACCAGGAGATCCAGCCCAAGGGGGGCACAAATCCCAAGGAGACAGATCAAATCAGTTGATGGAGAGTCAATCAATGCAGATATAAAGATGAAATGAGCCTACTTATCAACTGGGGGTTCGATTGAACTAACACATCAACCCATTAACTGACACATTAGTCCACAGAGCTCCCAGGAGAGCCCACACGTGTGGAGGAGAGAGAGAGGGCACAATTCCCCATTAAGACTATTGAAGATCAACTCTGGATCTGATTTGATCACCTCCTTCAATCAAGGATTTGTCAGATCCAGTCAATCTGGTTCAGATCTGACTGATTTCAATCAAATTGGCTGAGAATCCACTGATCTATGATTTCGGATTTGCTCCATCCATTAGAGGAAATTTGGGGTCTAAAATGGGCCTTATAAGAAAATGTGCCAAAATAAGTTTTTGTGAATTGGAATTCAAGAACCAATAGAATTTCAATAAAATAAGTCAACCATAATGGTTGAATTGACATATTTGTCATTAAAAAAAACTACTTTTTTTGTTCGTATTTTCGACATATCTCATTGTGTTTTTACTCAAATTTTGATTGGGAGAGCTTGTTGGATGTGGAATTTGATTCTGCATCCAACGAGTACCCACAATGCATACTTTTGACAGACTCCGCTACCCCAAAAACAAGAAATACCTGAAAAATGTGATGATGACATCATCATCATGTTTTTTCAGGTATTTATTGTTTTTGGGGTAGCGGAGTCTATCAAAAGTATTCAGTGTGGGTACTCGTTGGATACGGAATCAAATTCTGCATCCAACGAGCTCTCCTGATCAAAATTTGAGTAAAAACACAGGGAGATATGTCGAAAATACGAACACAAAAAGTAGTTTTTTTCTTTCTTCCTCCAAAATTAATCAATATTATTTTATTATTTTAACTATTATTTTATTATTTTCCTTAGGAGGCCCATTTTAGACCCCAAAATTCCTCTAATGAATCACCAATTTATTAATTAAAATAATCAATAAATGATTTTTTGGGGCATTCTGATGTGAGTGATTAAAAATCACTCAAAACTAGGAAATAGTGGGTCCATGGGTTTACATGGTGCTCTTAGCTTGAAAATGAGCACCTACATGACTGAAACTGATTATTTGGCCCACTTTTATTACAAAATCATTTTTTCTAATTAAACTATTAAAAAATAGCCTAACTTTTGGAAAAATTAAATTTTAATAAAAAACACTGAAAAAATTAAAAAAATTAAATATTGAAAAAACCTAGGGGGACTTAGACATGTTCATATGGATCGACCATGATGCCTAGCATGTTTATACATTGACACATAGACTCTAATAACCTCAATAGGCCTAAACACCAAGCCAACCACCCCATCTTTGGAGGTATAGAGTGAAAAACTCAGAAATTATCAGTTGTTTATTCAACAACCAATAATAACCAAGGGAAAAAACACCCTAGGATGATCTGTTTGACAAATAAAGTCTAAGAGACTGATCCTTTTATAGACACTATCATGCTAGAAAATTTATTACAATTCCCCCATGGGGTATGAACATGTGATATAGTACAACAAGCACTTCCTAGAAGTACTTCCAAAGGTCTTCTGAAGTCCAAACAAGTTATCCTTGTTCGGTTCACCAGGCTCACTTGATAAAAAACCACCAAGTACCACTTAGGTGCTAAAATTCTGGCTCCAACTATGGGATGTGTGCTCAATATGGTATTTAAGGTAAGGAGAGGATACGAGAACACCAGAATATTCGGTTTATATACCTTGTAAAAACATCTCAACTTGACAAGAAAAACCTCAGTAGCACAAGTTTTATAAAAAAACCAAATGAATCATTAAGATGATTTATTTAAATAAAATAAATGTAACTAACTAAAAGAAGCAAAGTTTTATTATAGCTAAGTATAGAATAGAAATGCAGAAAGTAAATTCTCTCTTTCAAGGAGCTTATTTTCCTACTCGAAGCATGATATAAAAAGGGTTAAGTGTAATCAGAAATCCAATGTAACTACCTATGCATTTTATTAACATAAAAAAATCTTCCTTCTCTTTGGTTACCAGCCAAAGTGAGGATACTTTATTCAGAAAACACAAACCTGCGTGATGACCCAGAATGGGCGGGATGGATGAGAGATCATAAGAATATAATACTTCACCAAATTGCTTCCCAAAATGGTATGCGCTCGTGCATGCTGCTTCTATCCATGATTGGATAGGACTGATATACCAATCAACATGATGAGGCAGAATCACTACATCATCATACTGATCATAGAGGCTTATCAAATGATAACTTGTTGCACAAGCCCCAAGTAGCTCCAAATCATAAGGAACCTCTATATGTGAAAAAGATCGCTAAGACTAATATTCCACTGACTGCATCACAATTGACTTTTCACACCATTTCTTCTCAATGTCTTCATTACTAATACCTTTGTGCGACTTTGCATGATATGACTATGAATGACCATGTGAAGGTTCTGAATGCTCCTCTTCCATACTAGGATTTTCCTAGGTCTCTAGAGCCATGCTTCCATCTGTGGAAGTATAGTAAATTGGACTTCCACAAATTTCTAAATAGACACTCCCCTTGTTGGACATATCATGGATGGGATTCTCCATAAGATTTTCACAAGTTGGATTATCTATGAAATTCCAATATTCGTCACTCCCATCCATGTCACATGTGGGGGACTCTTCATTGCTGGTATCACATCCTGAGATATAACTACCCTCCTCTTGCTCATAATAATCATCGTTCAAAGTTTTGGTTTCAAATACATTACACTAGTAGAAAATGAGAAATTAATGACTAAAAAAATGACTAAAATCATGCTATAAACGACTATTTTTGAGTTGGTGACTAATAGTAGAAAATTACCACTATCTTATAGCTAGTCGTATTTCACTAGTCATTAATAGCTTGACTTAGTAGTCATTGGTTTAGTCATTGATTTAGTCATTGATAGTTAATGATTTAGTCATTGATTTATTCATTGTTTTAGTCATTGATAGTCAATGATTTAGTCATTGATTTAGTCATTGTTTTAGTCACTAATAGTCATTGATAGTTAATGATTTAGTCATTGACTTAGTCATGGATTTAGTCATTGATTTAGTCACTGAGTTAGTCATTGATTTAGTCTCTGATTTAGTCACTGATTTAGTCACTGATTGCAACCATTAATGACCAAACATACGACTAAATAAACTACTAGATGTTAACATATTAATGACTAAGATAAATACGACTAAGATACGGGAAGTTAACTACTAATAGTCGTATATATGCGAATTTAGTCATTTTTGTAGTCACAAATTTATGATAGGGCATGGAGGAATCGAACCACCAACCTCCTACCTATAATTAGGCAGGCGCTCTACCATTGAGCTAGCACCCTTTAAGAAGTTGTTATTGCTTGACAATGATGATATTCAAACAAATTTATGATAGATATCAATTTACAAACTACATAATTATTGCTTTGAGGGACAGAGATTGGAAAGCTATCTTTAGAAAGTCCAACACAAACAATACCAAATGACACTGAAGCTGCATCTGTTCTTTCACTTCTTGTTGTTTCAATGTGCCCACTGCCTAGCTCAGATGAACCCTTGTGTGTGTCAGAGGATGAATTCTTCAATAGACTTGTAAAACCTTCATGACTCCTACATTTCATAGTAGGATCAACTAAACTGGCATTCTTTCCATGGAAAGCTTCCCCAACGATATTTACATGTGAATTTAATTTTGTATATGTTCCACTCATTGCATTAGGTTTGTCATCAATATGTTTTTTAGATATAAACATTGATGACTGCCCACCCTTATTGACCAACAGCTTGCCATGATCAGAACTCAACCCTGATGCCGCAGCTTCCACCATTAAGGCAGGGAGATTTAATGTTGGAGACACTGAAAGTGAATGAGATGAACTTGTTTTAGGATTAGAGGATCCCTGAATAGCTAGGATCCTCATACTAAATGAATTTTACTGTGCAGCATGGGAGCCCCTGTAACAATAATTAATGTCTAAATATTCAGTAAAATATGTAACATTCCACCACAAACTCCTAAATCATATGGAAGCTTATGTTCACTAAACTTAATGTGTAATGTTACTCTGCACCAATCCAAGGGGGTGCTGGAAAACTAAATAAATATTCCATGACAAGAAACATATTTCATACCAAGATGCACTAGCTGGCAATACAACTGATCTTCCAACAGCTCCAATGGAAAGGGAAGTCTTGGCATTACCTCCTGTGTTCCAGTTTCACATGGAAATTTATACAAGTATATATTATTAGGAAATGAAAATGAAGCCATGTATAAAGAATCTAGAAGACAATCACTGAAGTAAAACATAAGCTGTCTAAAGAAAATACACATTAGCTTCTATACTAATGATTATTTAGGACTGAATCAGAAGCTATTAAATAATCTAATATGGAAGCATAAAAAAAGCTGTCTGCATAGATATCAATAACAAATGCTAAAGATAATTGGACGGAAGTACAATATACTAAAATCATAAATTCACTTACAGGAGCCAGTGATTTGCTCAATTTACTTGAAGAAGCTGATCCAAGCAAGGAAACCTCTGCCATTGGTGGAGGTAAACAGAGTCCCCAGTGTTGCTGTGAAGGATTTGTAACATCATAGAACTCCTGAGTTTTGCTGCTAGAAAAATAGGACATAGAAAATCAAAAATCATAAAAGGTAAACATCGCATTGAACGTCACAGCATAGCTAGACATCGCATTGATGTATGACACCCCCTTGTTTGTGGGAAAATGAATCCCTCTGTGCAGCAAACCTTTATTTTTTTCCCGTGTTGGGAACAAATCTGTCCTATTGTAAAATTGGGCTACTTTTGTCATAACCATGTTGTTGTTAGATATTTTGGACACTACTACATTTCGACCAAAAATCCGACAGCCATATTGTCGGATTTTCGACACTCCCCTGTCGCATGTACGACACTATGATTTTTTTTAAGCATCGATGGATTTTCGTCGGTTATCCGACATCTTTCCAATCCGTCGGTTAAGCGACAGCTCAGTTTACCGTCGGTTAAATGTACATCGTCGGTTATCCGACATCTAATTCATATTAAACTTTAAACTGAGCTTTCGCTTAAATGACGATAATGAAAACGTAAGCGACGGTGGAGATTTTTTTTTTTTTAAAACTACACTTACAGGCCGTCGCTTCTACAGTGAAACCCGTCGCTTAACCGACGGATTATGAAAACGTAAACGTCGGTTAAGAGACGGTGACAAAATTTTTTACATCTACAGGTGTTGCTTAACCGACGGATTATAAAAACTTAAACGTCGGTTAAGCGACGGTATTGTATTTTTTTTTTTTAAATCACCTACAGGCCGTCGCTTAACTGACGGCAATAAGTGTTTTAAAAAAAAATACAAAATGGCATAAGACATAAGCTTACACATGTTTCCTGGCTGCTTTGGTGAATTCTCTTTGATGAATTGTCAATATGCTTCAATTACTGTTCAATCAATCGAACTATAAAAGAGAATCATTGTTTCCCTGTTTGTTCTAAATTATCTGAATTGCATATGAAGCATTTGAAGATAATAAAAATATGTATGACTTTCAGGATAAGGATCAAGATGGAAAGACACAGGGAGGCCGCCTACATAAAAATGGGATGAACTGGAAAACAAAAGAATTGACAGCTGAATTTGGCAAGAAGAATGTGTCGGCTAAAGAATGCAGAAAACACAAATTCCCTGGACTACAGTACATCCACTACATAGTACAAGCAACTACAATATGTTGTAGGAAAAAGTGTCCCCAAGTACATTGAGCTTGTGTCCAAATATTGACAGAGAATAAACCTCGCTTCACATGGTGTAATGAAATAAATAATGAAAACCTTTGTAGATGAAAAATAAACCAAAAAACTAAATCAAAGAAAATGAGGATCTCAACTACTACTGAAAACAAAATTAGCTTCCTCAAAATGAAAGCACCAGCGGGCTGTTGTCTGTGTGTATGGTAATTAATGCAAACAATTCTAGTAGCTTGCTATGCATTAGTTCTGAAAAATTCCCCTACAAACCAAAGCTTGTGATCAAAGGTTCAAAGGAAAAAATCATCAGGCTGCTTTCTTACAAAATGTCATAAGAGGTTGCTTACGAAAACTTGAATTGCTCAGAAAGAAGATTTTTGCAACACAAAATTGCATGCAAAACATAAATTCCACTTCAAAGTTAAATGGGGACCCACTATTGAGAATTTAAAAGTGTTAACTGGATGCCTTACAAGACATGCCATTCGATGTGAAAAAGTTTTAACATGTCGCATTAAAAGATATTTACAGCTAATACAATCCATGAAGTATCCAACATGAGAAAGCATCAATGCAACATTCCATTAACTCTTTGAAAACCAAACATTTTGACATTACTTGTGTAAACTTAGACTTGTGAGTATTCAAAATAGTTGATTGAAATGAGTGCATGAGTGTATCATAGACCTATTGACAAAACCAATGGGAAAAATTTAGATGTCAAGAAAAAAATAGATCAATTATGCATGTTTTTGAAAAACCACCAACCTTAATTGACCAACAATACCGTTCAAGCTGGATAAATAAATAATAATTTCACCTGTGACAAACGACCCTCATCAGCACATAATTTTAGATGCTCTAAAGTAATTTCCATTAATACGTCCATCTTATCTGCAACACCCCCCAGACTCTGCATAGAAGAAGATTTTGGCAATTCAACATTTGCCTACAACCCAAATCAACCATATGCAATTAGATAATTTATACAAAATGAGAAGAATTGCTTGTCCTGGAACATGCATGCCAGTTACTGTAAATCAAAGCTATTTCAAGGAAACACTATACAAGTTATATGGATACCTCACTACCAGGTTTCCCAGGTTCTTCATTTTCTTCATCATCTTCCATTTCCATGTCAAATATGTAGACCTTTCTTGAGTCTTCATGTAAAATGTGTTCCCATTTTATTTCAACCTAGATTTCAAATACAATAAGAAGGGCATTTAGAGTCTAGACAACCTTCTAGCACAAATGGTCCAAAAATTTAGAATTTCATTATAAAAACCAGAATTTTAGAAGTGAGAAATATCAATGATGCACATTGGTTTTCTGTTGAATATGCCCAGTTACTTACATCAATTTCAATAAGCCTGTCCACCACTGCCATAAGTATTCTACTACCAATAATTTCCCTGACAGCACTGCTCTCCACTCTAAGCATGTTCTCAACATACAAAGCATTCCACTGAAAAGCATAAGACAAAAAACACAATTATTCCACATAGACATAATCATTTTTTATTATAACCATGACATTTCTTAGTATGTGCTCGGAACTATAGAATGCTGATAGCTGTAAAGAATGACATCATAAAGAATATTCAATTTACGAAAACAACAAACTACGATACCAAGTGTCGTGTACACGTATGCCTAAAGCCAAATGTAAACAGACTAAAATATAAGAACTTCTAATAAATATTTTCCCCTCATTCATGGAAAATTACATAAACCATAGCATTTTCATTTGGAAGAACCAACAAATTTTTAACATCTGCACTGACACAAATACTATTCTTTAGATGAATAAACTCGGTAACTTCATTAGCTTAGGCATGCATATGGTTACAATTTAAAGTTTAAAACTGATGCCAAAAAATATCTCAATCCTTGATATTTTTTTATGGCACATAAACAACTGTTTTCGATAAATTTTCAAATGCCTTGCTTTCTTGCTTCCCAATCCCCAAATATCAATCCTGGTTACTGACAACCATGATTTCCTTCTGAGAATATGCCCAAAAGAAACGCCACACCATAGAATGGACTTTTCTTTTTTTAATAAAATTATCTTGCCTCATCTTATACTTCACATCCTATAATCATTACCTCACAACTTGTTGGACTCCAAATCCTTTAAGATTCATTAATTAAACTCCTTTGTTTTGCATTCTCCCATCATGTATCTTGGGAAAGAAATGCTAATGTTCACTGTTTATATATTGGAGTTCAAATTTGAATCATAAGGATGAATGTGATTAACCATTTCCATATTGAATATGAGAATAATCATAACATCCTACCAACATATGACAAAGTATCATTGATGCACCCTTCCCATTAGTGATACACCGAGACACATCTTGTAGGGTCGGGTGGGTGCCTAGTGAAAATGCTTCCCTACACCACCATTGGACATTTTTGCTTAACTCCACAAAACACACTTCGAAACATTCTGTCAAGTTACAGAAAGCATTTCACGAAAGAGAGGGGGCAGAGGGGGCTTGTGGGCACCCCCCTCCAGGAAAGTGAGATGGATGCCACCAAAAGGAGGAGCTTGTGGGTACATGCTAACAAAAAAAAGGACACCTAGGAACCATCCTCCCTCCACTCAATTTGTTTTCCAAAAACCATAAAAACTTAAAAAAAAAACAGGAAAAAAAATGTTAATAAAAAAAAAAACCTAGTAAACTACTAAACTTAACTCACCTTTAGCTACATCTTTCATATTTTACATTTTCAAGTCATTTAGTATTTGACTTTCAGATGAGAGTGAGCCGCAATTTTCCTTGGTTAATCATGAGTGACTCTAACTTAGATATTGTCACTAACATTAATGGCCTAATGCCTTCGTACAACAGATGTGTTTGGACTCTGGAGAAGATCTTTGCTCAATGCACTATGCACATATTTCAATATTTGACAGGCCAGTGTTTCAGATGTAGGTAGACTGGATAAAATAGGGTCTAGTCAAAGATATCTGATAAAACTTTACTCAATGTTTTCTTATGTTTATTGCTTCAAAGGACTCTGCTATGACACATGTTTGCAGGAGAGCTTTGCTCAGTGCACAATAGGTTCTTTTGACCTGCCAGTGTTTCAGATGCAATTAGACTGCTGAGATCCATGAGTCTGTTAAAGACATTTCCTAAAACTTTATACAATGCTGAAATCCTTATGAGGTTTGGTGCTACTTATTACTTGCCTGAATGGATGGTGTAAGCCCAAAAACAATTATTATCAGACTTTCCATTTATAGAAAGGTAATATGAGTACCTATGTTAAGCGTAGATAGCAATGAATGATTTATGATAAATCAGTGGAACTTTAGCAAATGAGAGAATGACAACCACTAAAAAATATATCATTATATCAAATTTCCATCCATATGATGAAGTCAACAAAGTGCAACTTCAAAATAAATGAAAATTGCAAATTTGCTCCATAGGACTGTCAGAGGTGGTTGATTTCCATCATATCCCAAATGAAATGATACAACTGTATCAAACTTAATGTGAGTCTGATGCACATGCAGCAGCATCGACTGAAGAATGAAGGTAACCAAAGCCCAAGTTACCTTCTCTACTGCAGTTTTCAAACTTCATCATTTCCCTAGATTACAGGGTATTTTTCTACCACAAAACAACACTTCAGGTCCTCTATTTTGGATGCTATTGCAGAGCTGTGGCTCTGGTTTCCTGTGTTGTGTATGGCACCTTACGCTTATATCTTTGCATTATTGCACAGGTTCTGCGTTATCCCTATTATGTATTTGTGCCCTAACAGACACTCTTTAAATCCTCTGCCTTTGTCATGGGGTCTGAAACATGGGATGCAGGTTTTGTTTTCTTCATTAACAACAAACCTCAGGCTTCCGCCTTTGAGGCCTTTGATGAGCATATCCTAACTGTTCTCCATTTGGCGATGTGTCTTATCCTCATTTTCATGTTTGCTTTTGATGGCATTAATGCTTATTTATATCACATGGTCAACAACTTTAGGTTGTAAATCCTAGCACATTAGGACATTTTAATGAGTCCAACATGTGAAAAATGAGTCAACATCTGACAAAGGAAGTTAGCAAGGAACTAGAGTTCTTGAAGAGGGTGAAAAATCAAAGAATATGTGAGACCACGGACAAGAGAGTAGGGCCTATCGTCCACTGTAAGGTATCGTCAATAATAAGCTTTTTTTTAAAGGAGCCATTGAAAGTGTTTGATAAGCTGATATGTGAGGTCACAGTCAAAGAATAAAAGTGAAGTTGCCATGAAGCTTGTAGCTGCCATTCTAAATGTAATATAGAATAGAGGGAGTCAGCATATTTTTGTGAGGATTTAAGTAGCTGCCCATGTGAATTCCAAATATTCCAACCACACATCCTCTTCAACAAGTGCACCCTTTTAGAAGATGCAAAACATCCATGTGTGGCGCTTACCACATCAAGAAGTGCACTTCCCTAACTTAGATCCCAAGGTAAGCATACACCCACAATAGTGGCTAGTAACCCTGCTAGACTCATTGGGAATGGAACCCTCAACCTCCATGAGCTGAAAACGGTTGAACCAACCAAGCTATCCCTTGGAGCTAGTAAATTGATATATACATGTTATGAAAAATCAAAATTATATTATGTATTAAAAAATATAAGTTACATCAGTGTAACAAGAATCACGAGTTTGACTTGGATTACCCTCAGAACGAGCCGATTCAGTTCGGGCCGAGTCAAACTTGGACTCAGGTTGACTGAGTTTGATTCGCTCAACACCTCCAACTTGTGATTTAAAGCTCCAGTTTTTGAACCGTGCGTCTAAGAAAAGTTCTTAATCCTGATTTTGACTGTGTTTGGTCATATTTTGGTTGTTGGAGGTGTGTCTACTTGCTGGAGGTGTTCAGTAGTAATGGTAATATTAAATTCTTAAAGTAATTTTTTCAGGATCTTTGAGAGAGGTTCCAACCTCATCGGAGTTCATACACAAAAATTAGAATTTTTGATCCCATTCAGATTTCAATAGACTTAACAGTTTTGGCCTCGCAATATTTTTCCAACTTTCAACATAAACACAGAACAAGTGAGTTAGCTTTGGTATATTTAAGGTTTGGTCTTCTTGGCATCTATAACTTAATTTTGGGTGATTATATCTAGGCTAGTGAATAGTATTGCTATTATTTGAGTTTCAAAGTTTTTGGTGTTCTTTAATAAACGTTTATAGACATTTCTGTTGCTACCTGATTCTGTTATCTTACAATTGCTGATATCATTCCTTTGTGCTGGCCACATTGTATTCTACTAGCTGTTGAATTCATTGCATTCTAGCAGCCTTTTTGGTGAATAAAAAGGTTTTATATTAATGTACAGGAGTAAATACATGGATCTCAGATTGATGTCCAATGAGATTTTGTAATTTTGTTCAACTGGAGATAGAGCCACGACTTTGAAGAGGAGTCCATGTCTCCATTTTAACAAAAAATATTTTCAGCTTTTGAGAATCTGAAAATAAATCTGAGTTATTCTTTTCTAGCAAGACCTATACTTCTGAATCTGATATTTTCAACTATGCAAGCTAGACTGCATTTCAGAGCAAATAAAGATAACCTCCTGTTCTCTTGATAGACTGTACAGTGTATACTGAATAATAAGATTACTACTACCATACTTTATGATAATCATTTTAGTACTGAATGATGATAAGAGTTTAAAAAGGGAATATCCTTTCATGGGACAAAATTACCTATGAGATGTGCCATCCTTGGGTCTGTTTCTCCATCAATGCTGGAATCATTAAACACTTCCTATCACCAGTCGGTTGATTGAGCAAAAATTTTACTAGGATATACCGAGTCATGATCTGAGAGTCTGCATATAATGTTTCAAATGAGTGCTGAAGGGATAGAATTTTGGTCTCTCCACATCCCACTGCCATGTTGTATGAAGAATTTGAGGTTGGACATCAATTAGAGAACTATGTCCTAGAGTTGTTATCTTTGTCAAGATTCTGTTGGAGAATGAGCTCTAAAATGGAGATATTTTCTCCTTATCTCCATACTTTTGGGGTTCTCTTTAACCAGACCAGCTATCATATCCTTACTGCTGCTTTAAAAACTGAACTTGGGCTTTGGTTTGTTGGAGAGAAGATTTAAAAATAGGAACAAGCTATTTAGAATCATGGGTATATCATGTGGTACAAAGTGTTATAAATGTGAATGAGGGAGTCACAGAAGAGCATGGAATGGCTGATCTCTTTCAGCAATTGATTGAGGTTAGTGGGGTTCATAACTAGGGTATTGTAGAACACAAAGTTCTTCAAGATCTAGGTTTAAATTGGTATGATCTCTATTCTGTTGTTTGTCACATTTTGGAAGTGTGGCAGAATAGGGAAGCTTCCCAAGTGCATGAGCTTATACTTGAAAGATATTGTTTTGTACTTGGCTGGATCACTCTATCAGATATTGATGTTAAGGAAGTTGGTGCTTTTCCACGGAATCCTGAATTGGGCAGAGACAAGTTGCTTGAAATTGAATACTTCATAAGTTTTAGCAGAATTCTGCGCCATAATGTTCATTTTGGCCATACAGGGGAGCTATCACAGCTAGCAAATATCATTTTAGATATACTCTCTCAGCTTCAAAAATTATACAAAGAGCATAGTGTGAAGGAAAGGGGTTGGTTATTCTTAAGGCATAGTGCATGGCTGTCTTTAATTTTATCATTGCTCCAGGTGGGTTTGTGGAAAGTGTCTCTGAGAAAGATCCTAGTTTCAAGAGAGGACACATTTTGGATGGAGCAGACATCTAAACATACTTCATTACTCACACTTTGTGAGCAGTTAGTTTTTTGTGTATTGAAGGATGGGAAATCAAGCGTTTTGCTGAAAATATTGACATCCCTTTTGAGCATGCATGTCAGGGCACTGCGAAAAGCTGTGCTTTTTGTTCTTGATGGAAAAGAATGCGAAGATGATGCACTGTTTTCACTAAATTTGCTGCTTCAAGAAGGTTATGAAAAGTCAAAGCAGAAAGAGCTGTTGGGGAAGCTAGGAGCTAGCTTTAAGCTTATAGAGTCTGTACTTGGAACTCTGACAAAGTTTAGAGGAATTGTGAGCAAAGAAAACACAAGGAACCTGAACAAACTTTTTCTGAGCTCCTCGTTGCATGGTTTCCCATCACATGTTCATCCAGGGAGTGCAGCTGTGGTCTCTTCTACCCTCTCTGTTGAGGGATTTTTGTATGCAATTGAGCAATTTTTCAGAGCAAGAGATGCATTAGGGGGAATTGAGGTTGATGCAGAAGTTTTAAATAGTTTGCTTGAGGTCATAATGACCATAAATTTTGACATTCTATTTGAGGGTATACATGATAAATGTAGAATCATGTTCAATAATTTGATTCCCTCTATAGAAGAGAGATGTATGTATAGTGATCTATTTTTGCTGAAGAACATGGAAATCCTGGTAAAAGAAATGAAATCAAGTAAGGAGGTTAACTTATATATTAAAGAGCATCTACTTACAAGTGCAACTGATATGGTGGAATGCTTGAGAACGGATCCTAGTAAAGTCATTTTGCTTAAGTTTTATTTGGGGAACACTGAGGACTCATTGATGTTGAACCAATCCAACAAGTTCCGGGAATTTCTTGGAGGCAATGGTAACTTTTTGCCTTTAATTGATGCTTTGGATGGATGCCATAATGAGTCAGTGAATACGAAGGTGCTACAGATGTTTGTTAATCTTTTAACAGGTGATCCGAGTTATATTAACTTGAAACACACCTTGCAAGAAAAGTTCTTATTGATGGATTCATCTTCTTTGGCTTCATGGCTGGAAAAATGCTGCTACGATATACTGCTCAATCAGCTGTAGGTAATTTTCCAATAGGAGTCTCTAATTCAGTAAGAGATTCATCTATTTCTTTCATCAATGCTCTAGTGTCACCTTCATCTGATTCAAAATCAAGAAAACTTTGTGATCACATTCTTGATGCATTGCTTGTGGGTCTAGAGAAGGCATTGCTGTCATTTGATGTTCCTACTATGAAAGCATACTTCAATTTTGTAGTTCAGTTGGAAAATGGTGAGTCCACAATAAAGCCTATTATCAAGAGGGAAATTGATATGGTGGTCAAGTTGTCTGCCAATGAAACCCATATGGAGGGTTTGCAGTTTGTCTTGGGTTTTCTGGTTTCTGCACTGGGTTCGTATGGTGCTAACAAGCATGTTTCTGAAAAATTAACAGAGAATCCTTGGTCAAACACTAGTTATAACAATGATTCTGCTAGTTGTAAGTTGAAGCCTAGTGTTCCTAGAAAGAACTCGGAGGATTTGGTTAATCCAGTCAATCAGGGAGTCCATTCTAGTGAGATTGACTGTGATGTCACATCAGCAGATGATGATGAGGATGATGGCACATCTGATGGAGAACTGGCTAGTATGGATAAAGAAGATGATGATGAGAGTAACAGTGAACGGTCACTTGCATCAAAAGTTTGTACATTCACCACTAGTGGAAGCGAATTTATGGAACAACATTGGTACTTCTGCTACACTTGCGATCTTACTGTTTCTAAAGGGTGTTGTTCTATTTGTGCCAGGGTGTGCCACAGGGGTCATAGAGTTGTTTACTCTCGTTTAAGCCATTTATTTTGTGATTGTGGAGCAGGAGGGGTAAGAGGGACAAGATGCCTCTGCTTGAAGCCTCGAAAATATGTTTCTTCTAGCACTACATCATTGAGGGGGGTAGTGGTGTTGATCCATTCTTTCCTCTCTCAGATGAGAGGGATCATCTTTAGCCATTTGACAGTGACTCTGATCTTGAGGATGAAGGTTGCATGGAGAATGAGAACACTTTCAAGTTATCTATCCCTAAAGAGGAAGAGGATGGGCTGCTATCACTTTTTATGGATATGGATATTGAAGGCCAAGTTTTGAGGTTATGTAGACAACTTCTTCCTGGTATTAACGAGGCTAGTCATTCAGTATTTTCAAAGGATGAGAGGATAGTTTTGGGTGATGACAAGGTTTTATCCTACAATTCAGATCTTTTGCAATAAAGGAAGGCATATAAAAGTGGATCTCTGAACATGAAGATTAAAACATAATATTCTAATGCAAGGGAACTTAAATCCCATCTTTCAAGTGGCTCTATCGTCAAATCTCTTCTTACTATAAATAGCAGAGGCAGGCTTGCAGCAGGAGAAGGTGACAAAGTAACAATCTTAGATGCGAGGAAACTTATTGGACAGCCAGCTGTTGCACCTGTGACAATAGACAAGTCTAATGTGAAGCCTCTTTCCAGGAATTCAGTTTGATTTGAACTAGTTCATCTTGTTTTCAACTCTGCAAATGAGAACTATTTGGCTATAGCTGGGTATGAGGAATGCCAAGTTCTCACTGTCAATTATTGAGATGAAATAATAGACTGTCTTGCAATTGAGCTTGCTTTGCAAGGTGCTTACATTTGACAAATAGCCTGGCTTCCTGGTTCTCAGGTTCAACTCATGGTGGTGACCAACAAGTTTGTGAGGCCCCTCGTACGAAATTGGGTCAACTGCATCTAATTCTGTTTCCTGCTTCTGCTTTACAGCCATGCCCTCGATTGAAACCCCATCGGAATACCCAGTACAAATGAACTCGAGGAAGGGACCTTCTCCTTTAGAAATAAAGACCGTTAAATTGACTCGGACTCTACCCGAATTAGGATCTGTCATCTTGATGCTTCCAGTGGGATGGAAATGGATTCTCAGTCCATCCTTGCATATTTCCATATTGTGAAACCAGTGTTACACAGAGATGCAATTCCCATGGGGGCACACTCCCTGTGCACCTGTGATGGTGAAATTCCAAGAGAAACATTTCCTGGTGTCCCTAAAATCATGAAAAGCACGATGTGTTAACCAAACATTTTAACCACATAGCAAAGAGATTGTCACTCCCACAAACAATTTATCACAAAGATCGGAACTTGGATTTTTCTATATCAATAAGAACAAACCCCTGATATATTTCATTTTCTCTTCAATGGAACCCATTTTAAATTGAGTTTTACTCTATTTAACATACCTTCACTTTTACTTAAACATTCAATGGCTTCATATTGACCTTGTGATAGGTTCAAGTTTCAATACTTCTTCTCCTCATGTAGTGGCTCATCTTTTCCCTTGGGTGTATCAGGCAAGCACTCGGGTTTCTTTTCTTTGACCATTATGTAACTCCTTTAATGCTCTACAGTTCCTTTGATTGAATCTTCTCTAAATGATGGCTAGGCTTGAATAAACCCCTACTTAAATTCCTGTCAAAAGAAGCTCTGTCATGGGTGGAGGCCACTTCTTTATCACGCATCATTGCAGATAGGATGTTCACCTTCTTTATCATGATGGCTCCTATGTGTCTTTTGGCAGCACCAAACCATAAAATTATTCATCCTCCATGAATGGCAGAAAGGTTGTCTTCCAGTGGTTTTGATCTGATGACTCCTTGCTCATAATAGTTTGCATTGGATTTGAATTGATTGTTTGTAGAGGAAGAGTAAACGATGAGGGGACTGTATGCACTATGATATTATGTTAAATGAATATGATATTAAATAGAACATGTTGGAGATATTGTGCCCATTATTCAAATTTATGAAATGTTTGTGCCAAACCACCTGAATCACACAAAAATGAGAAATATATACATTCATTTTGAAAATAGTCTTTGACCACAACTTCGGGAAAGAATGATTCACATTGTTGTATATATTTTCTAGACTATACTACCTTGCACCAATCTCAAGGAATTGTTAACTGAATGTGCTCATATAGGTGTACAGGTGTATAGACAATCAACTAGTCGAGGATTTGATTGGATATGTTGGGATAATGATCCATCCAAATGTGGGCTCTTCTAATAACATCTGTGCATAAGTGAGTGAGATGATATTTAAAGAACCTACCAACCATCTGACAAATTTAAAATATCTTGATCAACATATGCTCATTATTTGCGTCACTCCAGATTCAGTTCCACCAGCATGGAACTCAGACAACATGAAATAGGTCCACACACTCAAACAATTGAGGGGTGGTAGATGATATCCAAGTAAATCAGAGTCTCGGACATGGATATTAAGACAGCCTATGAAAAATTGAATGCTCAGATAGAAAAACTCTTTGTTGGAAATGTTTGGAAGATAGGGTTAAAAAAACTGCACCAAAATTATGCCCAGAAAATGTACAATACATACCAGTGAGAATTGAAGAGATACGATAAGATAAGATGATATAATTTTATTAATAGCCAACAAATGAGGAAAGTATTTCAACGGGACTATACAATACATAAGTGTAGATACAAAGTGTAAGTGTGGAGGCCACTCCTTTAAAAGGAAAAAATAAAGCTAATCTATAAGATATAAGCTCTATTGACTAAAAGCTAAACTGGAAAACAATGCTCTTGAAGACAGTACAAGGGAAAGAGCCTCAAGGCTCCAAGTGCCTGTGGTTGGAAGGAGGGCATTGTCCTCATCTGTAGTTACCACTACCAAATGTGCAAATTTTCTACCATATGAGGTTGAAGGAAAGGATATCTAGATAGAGGATTGGTTGGAAGAGCTGAATCTAGGTTGGGGAATGTCTCTCTATCTAGAAGAGGTGGCCCGATTCTAGGAACTGGAGGATGATTGTTACTTGTTGGTTCTACATAGATTGTCTCGAGTTCTAAGTCAATAAATTTGTATGGGTCTCACTATGGGGCTTCGAATTTCCTCTCAGGGTCTGATGACTCTGGGGGTTGAGATGGTGATGCTCTCGAGTCTCTACATGCCTCTTGGTGCCACTATGCATTGGGAGCACCATAAGAAAGATGTGATCGAATTAGTAGTCTCTAGCCAGGCTAGTACTTGAAGAATGTAATATTTAAACCTGACTTCCTCTCCCATTTAAGCGCTAGGCACCACTGATTTGGATATTGAAAAAGGTAGAGAGGGAATCATGAGATTTTGATCAAGCAATGGAATTGATCACATATCTCATAATACCAAGGGCTTTTGAATATGAAGTGCTTAACTATTTTCTCCTTATGCCTATGGCAGAGTTGACATAATTTGTTCTTCTATGGAATTGGTGTTCAGCATTCACTTGAAGATGACAAGAACCCCCTCTGAATTGGCTTAAGGGGATCTTGAGCCCATGCATCTAGTGTTGTAGTGTTTAAGGGGGCCATACAATACCATCCCTAAGCTATAGGAAGTGTTTTGCATAAAAGGCCATCTTGGGTCTCAACCCTCCATGGCATGGTTAGCATGATGGAAAAATGAGAGGGGTATGGTCAGATATAGGTATCTAGATAGAAAATAGCTAGAGGATACATTGAAGCAAATCCTGGTTGGCTAGGATGTAGTCTACCTTACTAATTCCCCCAACATGAGGGAAACATGTGAAACTGTTGGATTTAGGAAAGTAGGGAGACCATTCAAGATCGACAAGTCATGGGATTCCTCAAGATGCAGGAAGTGTTTGTTGTACGTTGAGAGGGGTCCCATGGAATCATTTGAGAACTCGTGCAAACCAAGTTGGCTTGATCTTCCGGAGGCAGAAAGAATCCTCTAACCTATGATGCAGGGGAACCTTTAGGGACTTAGTATGGGCATAGAAGTCCTTGAGAAGGTTGACTTCCTCATTGCAGGGTATTGCATGATATCAGCATACAGGTCCTAGCACTCATCTCTGTTTGAATCTCTAGGTGGAACAAACTCTGAAGAGGTAGTTTTCAAAATAAGAAACCACAAAATAAATGCCCTGAGAGATGGGTTATATGTTGCTGACCCTGTCCCACATGAATTTGGAAAATTCATTTGAGGTGACCACTATAGCTCTACCCTAAAGAAAATCCTGATAAAGCCAAGCTACTCTTCCTGAGCCTTGAACACCTTCTAAGCTCTAGGTTTATAAGTAGTGGTATTTTGGATATTCTGGGATAGCCTTGGTGGGTCTCTCGTGGGCCTTGGGAAAGAAGAGAATATACGAAGGCCTGAGTGGATTGAAGACTATTATGGGGGAAGGATCGAATGACTCATTGCAATTCCAACATCCAACAATGATCCTTGAACTCCCTCATGTGTTCCTAAGGTATCACCCATCATTTAGGGAAAATAAATTAGAATAATTTTCATTATATGTTTTTGTAATATTTACACACCGATCGCTAGAGCAGTTATAATAGAATTAATCGATGAACAATGGGAGCTCTGTATCAGTTGAATGTTCTTACTTTGCATTCCTTGAACCAAGTACTGAGCACAAAACTTCTTAAAGGCCTCATCAACTCGCCCATGGGAAAAATACACAGACACATGAAATTATGCAGGGGAAGAAATATGAGTCATTCAACTTTTCAACCTAAGACCAGAAATGGAAAGGAAGGTAGGTATCAATCCATTCAAACCCTTTAAGAACACAATTATTTACCTCTGCAAGCTTGTAAAAATAGCAAGAGGACTCTTACCTCCTTGGTCCAAATACTTATACTGCTTTTTATTCTCGGCTCTCGAATTTGGTGTTGTCAAATGCACTACCAAGGTGTGGTAAGTTACCGGGCGAAGTTTATAATTCCGAATTCCAAGCCCCCACGAAGCAAGTGCTTATCTATGGCTGCCCCACGGAAATACTCAACCCATGAACTGGAAGGGTTATTATTATTTCTACACCGAACGCTACCCACTTTTTAATGAGGCAGCTCTGGTTGATCTCCCCTCTGCAATTAGATGGATGCATATCAACTCTAGTAGCTAGCTGGGTCCTGCCTGGGACTTCCATATTTCTAGTGTCACCCGCATTACCTTGAGATGGAGAAACGAAATGCCTACACTTTTATCCAACTATGGGTTATGATCTAAGTTCCCCAGGTAAACTACAATTATAGGTTATGATCCATGCTCCACTCCCTCATCCTCTAGTCACATCCACATCCTAGACTACCTTCCACTCAGCAAATCACTTCCTTTTTCACGATGCTCCCATCTACTTCCAACCCTAGTCTTCTACTCAGGGATGACTTTTCAACAGAATGTCCTTCCCATTTCCCTTCCCCGCCTGTCAATCCCTTAACAACACTCCAAAGTCCAAAATTCTTGGGTAAAATGTCAGGGCACAAAGATGTGGGATATGGTTTCAGAGTTTTCTTTGCATAGTGAATATCTTCCAAGCCCCTGCCAACTCCTCTTTTGGAGTGTGCCACCAGCCACATGAATATTCAAGTTTTAAGGAGTGCTTGCAACTTCCAAGTCAGGTACCAACCCTGTATCTATATTTGGATCAAAGAGAGATACGGGGCTAGCTCCTGACTTGGAAGTTGCAAGCACTCCTTAAAACTTGAATATTCATGTGGCTGAAGGAAGGACGAGCTGGCCCCTATCTCTATTTGATCCAAATAAGGGAATGCTTCCAAATATATATTCTTGTGGCTAGTTCACTTGGGAGAAGCGTTTTTGACTATCCAATCAATAATATGTACATAGATTTTATGTAAAAAAAGTAGGTCGCACATGCAGCCGTCATGGACTCACAGCTGCGTAGCAAAGTAGCAGAAGCAAAATCTCGGAGAAAGATAAGTCATTATGCCTAACCATAAACACAATATTAAGTAGCATTTGGCAATGGGAATCAATCCAACATCTGATGGAGGATCATCACAATCATTTGGGGTTGATCCTCAACTAGTAGTAGGTGGCTCATCCTTGACCATGATTGGCTTCCAGCTTCCATTGGTTGGCCTAGGAGGCTTGGTTACTTAGGAAATGACCAAAGCCAATGTTGGAAATTCATTAACTGTGTCTGAGGAGGAGGAGACCAACTGTGTCTGCATTCCTGCCTTTCAGAAGCATGTGTGCCAACCCTGTGGTGAGACTGAGGCCTATCATCACCATGCCATGAATGTGCTAACTGGTTGGTGAAGTGCCAGGTGGTTTCTTGCTCATGTTGTAGGGGCCTCACTTAAAACTCTAGCAATGGATTCAGACGGGTCATCTCCATATATGTGCATTGTAATTTGCAGGGAGAAACTCACACAAATCAAAATTTGTCATACCGTGTGAAAGATTGGGGAGGTTCTTTCTTGTTAAGATAACTTCGTTTCTTTCCTTCCACAGAAAGAAAATATTCTCAAAACAAACAACTATCCAAGCATATTGGAACTCTATCACCCAAGGAATACAATCTCCTAACAGGGCAGCTTTCCAAGAGATGGAAGCCGAGAGGAATTGGTCAGCAAGTCTGCCCAAGTCCATGTAGACTTGGCTATTATGTTTATATTCGACTAATTTTCACAAATCCCAAATCGCCAATTATTTTTGAGTTGGGTTAGGAATTGCCGATTCATTCACATTCGAGGCATTGCATATTGTTATTCGTGGGTTTTCAAGACTGGTGTGGATGTCATATTTTCTTGTTTTCTATAATTTGTAAATGATGGAAGCAAGCTCAGAATTTTGTGAAATTCAAATAATTTTAACATACTAGCATTATCGATATTACTGTTCGTGTTGGGCACATACCTCTTTATTCAATCCAGAAAGAAGCCTAGGGGGTGAGCTCCTTCAGCCTCCACTTGAAATTCAAACATTGTATTGAGAATTTGATCCCGAAGATGGGTGCTATAGATAAGAAATATGTCTGAAGCGTACCCGCATCCTTGCCCTTCTTCCTGGAAGCGTTGTTTCTTTAAACTTCATATACCACATGTCAATGCGCGTACCAGCGTCCTTGCCCTTCTTCCTGGAAGCGTTGTTTCTTTAAACTTCATATACCACACGCCAATGCGCCTACCCTTATGAGCGATATCTGTCTCTCTATGGCAGGTCTTTATGATCCTCCATATATTTATGATCAACCTCATATTTCTCGGGTTGTCTTTCTCGGGCCATGCTAAGGCGAGGTAGAGGTGGGTTAATGGGACAGTAAAGAGGGGAAAATAGTATTTATAGGTCTTTGCTTTGGTCCAAAGAAACTAGCATTTGAGAGAGAGTCTCATCCATTTGGGGTGACGAAGAGATAGTTTTAAGTTCTGGAGTTGAGGGATTAAATTTGAAGGGTAGCTCCCATTTTTCTTTGAAGAGTTGTGAGAAATTGAACTCTTTAATGTTGACATGTAAAAATAAATCATTCTTTTCACTTGAAACTTTAATTGTACAACAAAATTTTATTATTTATTAAAAATAGTGTATAGAAAAAAAATGGCAATAAGAAAAAATCCAGAGTGATTCAACATTTACATGGAATTAGTGAGGTAAACTATGTACTCTCCCGGTCCCTGGAGCATATAGTTTATTGAACTTAGATAAGGGACAATTCCGTCGGGCCGGTGAAATACTCGATTGTTAGGTCATTGATAAAATAAGGCATTGGAATTTGGAAGGACCTTCAAATGGAGGATTGATTCAGCTTGATGGTGGTTCTATTGGTCAAGTGTGATTGGGCCTACCTAAAATAAAAACCCCAGAATGTAATACCTAATGCTTTCACGGAGAAACTTTTTTATTAACCCTAAATTCAATAGTTATTTTTAGAATTGAATCATGTCCTCCCCACATGCTCAAATCAAAGTGATCAAACAAAGGCCCCAATTTTAGGTCGATTATGGACAGTCCCTCCAATATTGTATATCGATTTTATACCCCAATTCAAAGTGATCAAACAAAATCCCCAATTTTAGGTATATTATGGATAGTCCCTCGAATCTATATCGAGTTTATCAGCCCTATTGAAAAGGTTAAGCATTTATTAGTCCACTATAAGGAAGAAATTTAAATTCTCCAACAAATATCACTACAAGTTAAGTGTCTAGTTTCTACCAAAGTCAACAAGGAAGACCAATCATAAACACATGTTTGCGACAATGAGGATGTTGAAATAATGTTCTTCGCTAGATCATTGCACTCTGAGTCCCTCATTCATGAACGTCCATCGAGGGATTCCCTTGTTTAGATATATTGGTAGACACTTTGTACTGCTTGTCTCCATTATTAGAAGACTGACAAGAAAATGAAGGGGTCAGAGTCTACAATATTTACAGTGTCGATTGTTAAATATTTTATCCTTTCAACTATTGGATATCATTAAGGAAATTGGAACAATTCAAACACTTATATTCAAATATTGGTCTTTCTTTCAAACTAATGTTTACAATTCACGACATATAAATAACATTGACAGATTTGGAACTCAAATACAAGGTTCTTTCTTCTTGCTCGTCCTCCCAAACAAAGTTGTGGTCCTCGACTATGAAAAGTATACATTATTTTGGTTCTAATTTCATTTAAATAGTGGTTTTTTTAAGGTTACATATATTGAGTATTTGATACTAAGTCTAGCGGAAATGCAATCGCATAATACATTACAAATTTCAAACAACATTTTGGATGGAAAAATTTTAAACCCTTATATTTATAGAACTAGAAGGAACTCCAACAAGAAACAAATTTAACTTCTATCCACATATAAAATGCTACACAAGTCCAAAATGCTATACATACCTGTAAATTCACGACAACCAAGTCGACAGCTTAGCTCTGCATAATCTTCTGGAGGAAATAGAAATTAGGGAGACACTGAAGCATAGAATTGGAGAGTTGAGAGTCTGAGTCTCGACCTTCGACTGTCCTATACTCGTAAACCCAAAATAATGTTTTTTTTCACAAGACTTCACCAATCTCTTTAAGTTCAGGGAAGCTTAATCCAGCCTACCCAACGTTCTACCTTTGCTTCTCTTGCTCCTACCTATGGAAAAGGTGGAACCTTCAAGTTTCCCAGTGTAGAAGACAATGAGGAATTAGAGTGTGCAACTGTTTCCTTCTACAAAATGATGATTGGAAGCAACACCATCTCAATTCCACAATATCCCAGCACTCTTGAGTTGGTTTACCTTGCTCGAGGTAGGCGAATGCATGTTTATGTATTTCACATGATTACAAAAAAAATCATTTTATAATTGCTTCTACATAACATAGATATATCTATGCAGGTGAGGGAAAACTGGGTATTGTTTTCCTGAGGTTTCTAAATACTTTCAGAGATAATTCTTCCTTATGAGGGTGCTCAGGGCGTAAATCAGAGAGCCCACGGGATGAAGAAGAAGAAGAAGAAGAAGAAGAGGACTCAAGTGAAAAGGTGAGGTGAGTGAAGAGGGGAGACGTAATAGCGATATTTGCAGGAGAAACCCACTGGTGCTATAATGATAGGAACGAGCCTCTCTAAATCATAGCCATTATAGATCGTAGCATGTTCTTATACGTTGTTCCCTCCAGACATAGCATCAAAAATGAAAAAAAATACAAATGGGGAGAAAACGAATGTATGACCATAAATAAATATCATAGAAAGAATCATATCCAACCCCCTGATCCATTTTCCCTCGAGGCGACCACCGTTCTCTATCACAAATAGACGCGGGCAGAGATGCCTACTCTCGAGACTCAAACACCGAAATCCAGATTCAAGAAAGACACAACACACCAAACGAGAAGATACGATCCATATTGAAAGCACAAAATGAGAACACGGACCAGCAAGTAGAAATTCCATGGCCATTGAAAGAGGAGAGGAAATTGCAGAAGCAGAAATGCCATAAATGCTGAAATGAAAAGATTGTGATTGTGATTTCCCGCCTGCCATTGTTGGTTCTCTCCATTTGTTGGTTCTCTCCATTCCTTATTCAATCCAAAGTGTACAAAAGTTTTAAAAGGAAACAACATAAAGCAATCAATCTGAAGCTTAAAATGGAAACAACCTAAAGCACGGGTTAAACAAGAAAAATGGAAACAAATTTATACATAAAAATATATATTATATATTTGTCAAATAGGTTGTTTTAAATTGTGTTTTTTCCAAGGTGTAAATGAAAAAATTATGGAATCTCTATTTATTGAAATATAAATTATATATTTTGTTATAATTTATTGAAATTTAGATTATATATTTTTAAATTGTTTTTCTAAATATAGAAAGAAACATGGTGGGATCTTTCTATATTAATGGTTTTTTTCATTGTAAAAAAATATATAATTTGTTATTCATAAGAATCAAAATTACATCATAGTTGTTCATGTAAAATCCCCTTCAAAGTAGGATAGAAGACAATATTGAAGCCCTAGGCAAAACATTACAATATCCAAAAATAAACGAGAAGGATTCTACCCATCAACCTGTAGAAAGCAAAAATGTGGAAAAGACAAAATAACTGTGAGACAAAAAATAGCAGGGCTCCGGAGAGTTTTCATGCAGATACAACCTAAAACAGTCCAAGGAAAAACCAGAATGGAGAAACTAGAAGTAGGTAAAGCGACCTTCAGTAATCATGATTCTGTTTGAGTACTTACATAAGTGAAGAATACTAGGGCAGTCTCCTATCACAAGATTCGATAGGTTCTCCGCGTCAGAATTGAACTCCCTGTATAGGTGCCTGAAGAATAAATAAAGAAAACAATTCTTTATGAGCCCAATCCTTTTCGACCAATAATCATAACTCAGTGATTGAAAATTGGTGAGACCTCTGGCCCAATCAATTATGACATTTGATTCACCAAAAATAAAAAGCTAGAGAATATATTTTTTTTTGCGAACCATAAAAGCCCCCATAAGGCTAAAAGTTCAGAAAAAGTATTAGTGCCACTCCCAACACCCATCCTTATATAATCTTGAAACTATGAGAGTCATATACGGAGGATCATGCCAGTACTACAATTTCCATCCTGCTCGGCCCCATCAAAGAATCGATATATGGTATCGGATTCCAACACCGAGATGATTCGAATCTTTTAAAATTTTGGGGCACAATCTCTGTTCCATTACAGAAAAATTGCCACAATCTAAGAAACAAGTAAACCTCCTTGTAAATTTTAATCACTTCTTCTAATGTCTGCTTCAGTTTTCCTTTGGAGAGTGTGAGGAATGTCGATGTGCAAAAACCATTGACCTTTGAAAATAGTGGCATTGCAGTAGGGTGTGAGGAGGGTGCTCATGCTTTTCCCAGGTTGAAAGCTCAAAATGCATATGGTTATGAGCGCATAGGCTGAAGACGGTGATAATTGCAAATGTAAAGTGGAAGCAGTAACTTCAGCAGCATTGAGACTTGTAAATAACCATAACAACTGGTTATTGATTGGAGTGATGAACACAATCAAAGCAGCAAGAACCATACCTTTGAAGCGCTCTGACTGGTCACTGCGAGATCCTGAACTGGCTTATTGTCTGCAAAAAATAGGGTATCGAGTGCAAAAACAGGGGAACAGGGGTCGAACAATACCTTCAGCCCATAAATACGAAGTTGACGTGTTTTTTTGGCCATGCATTGGATGCATTTGGTAAGTCTACGTGGAGGAGGCCCATTCGAATGGCCAGTTCTTGAGGGGATGTAGGGCTATCATGCTTCTATCTAGGTAACGATATGGTACTGGTTCTAGTACCTAATTCGTAATTGACGTAGGAACATAATTTTTCTTTGGAATGCGCTTAACCGTGTTTGCTTCAATGATGCAGCAGTGATAAAGATGGTCAAGAGAAAATTCATGCAATTGCTTTGTTGGATCTCTAAAGATCGAGGTGCATGGCACTAATATTACTAATAGAAGGTAGACAACTTACAAAAATTACACTTCATTACCAAATTTGCAATTTTCCATGACACAATTAAAAATGACTAATTCATATTCTTCTAGCTAGTCATTTTTTATGCCGTGACTAAATTAGTCATTTATTTTAGTCTTTTTTAACTCTGTCACTTATTATCTAGTCATATTTGTTAACTGGTGACTAAATTAGTCGTTAATTTTAGTCGTTTATAGTTGGGTCAATCAAAATTGCTCATATTTAGTAGTAAATCACTTGGAAAACCTGTGGTGACTAGAATTTTTAGTCACCTAGTAGCTAATTCCTCATTTTGTACTAGTGTTATGAGAATTTAAACTTTCCAAAACTTCATCCCTAAGTGATTAACATGGAGGAGTATCATCATACACATCATAAACTTCTTCATAAGTGTTAATCTCTGTAATGGTTTCCTCATGAGGGATTTCTGGACAAGCATTGCAACAATCTTGAGAAAATATCAAATCTTCAATGTTTTTAGTTATGGTGACATGAGGAGAGTCTTCAACAATGTGTTCAATCATGGGTTCCTTGTGAATTGCTCCAACATGATTTTCATGGATGTTCCCATCTTCAAAGTCTTGCTATGTAATGAGAGATACCTTATATTATTTAATAAGCTGCTTAATTACTTCCTTTCTTGAATAACTATGAGGAAACTCTTTGATGGGAGTATCATGGACCTCCTCTTCACTTAAATGTTCAAGAAGTGATTCCAAGTCTTCAATACTTTGTATCATGGCAAAAGGTCCATCATATGTTTCCATGTGATACTCTGTCCCAGATAGGTAGAAGGTACAGATCTTTTCAAGGAACTTTTTCAAACCATTCATACTACCCCTACCATCATGCCACTGCTCTAAAAACATCCAAAGAAAGCTTGGAAAAGAAGTTATACATTTATTAGGAAGGCCCCGATAGAACCAACAACAGGCCTCACCCCAAAAAGTACCAGCAAACATTTCCATGATATTGTCTTCATGAAGAATATTTAAGTCAGC
>LPNX010363405.1:282034-304048 GCA_001517045.1 Pseudotsuga menziesii | reverse complement strand
TATAGCAAGAAAATAACCAGTGCCTTAAAATGGATTCAAAATATAATCAATGTACTTGCATGTGCTTGGAGTGAATGTTTTGCGATTGCCTCTTGGTACATTCTAAGTTAATGTGAAATATGAGTTGATTAAAATCAGCCGAAGGGGGGGGGGGACTCCAGATATACCTGAGAGTACTTGGTGTATGTCCAAAACTATACCGTCATGGCTAATCGCAAGGAATATGTGGGTTGAATGGAGTCTTTGAGGCTATTGTTCATAATGCACCCGTAGGTGTAACAGAGATCGGCACCCCGAGGTCACTTTTCAAGAGTTCCTACTTCCTTTGGGTATTTTTCCATAGTAATGGTTTGATTTCGGTGTTGGAATTTCACCTGATGGTTTGTCAATTTGGGAGAGTGAATCCTAATTATTCTAGTCACTCAAATGCTTTTGATACAACTTGACTGATCGGATGAACCGCATCCAAGTGCAGAGCATACACACCGGAGTCTTGTCAATTTTAGTAAATTTTGAGATGGGTGTTCTTGCTAAAAAAGAAAACCCTCCAAAAATCTCTTTCAATCCAAATGGATCTCAATCAGGGAATCAAGGGCGAGTTGATTTTATAATAGCTGATGAAACAAATTATGAAAAGGAAAACATAGATACACAATTCTGGTTTTCTAATTAGTCCTACCACACATCTCTTTCCCCTTTCGGGTCAATCGGGAAGTCATGGGTTAAGTATTAAGATTACTTTGAAATATCAAATATGGAATATGAAATTGATAATAAATCAAATTATACTACCCTACATATTAGAACTACACTAGTTTGCAAAAAAAAAGGAAAGAAAAGAAAAAAAGAAACACGGACACAAACCCCCCCAGGGGGGATGGAACGAGCCTATTCGAAAGGACATTTTATTTTTATTAGCAGCAATTTAAAATATCAGCAAATTAAAATTGATGCACTTTGGTCCTTTTTATCTCGGATCCAAAGGCTTATAACAAGCTTCTAACAAGCTAGAATTAAAACACAGTGGTGGGGGAAGCTTCTGGGAAGCTCCAGTTTGTCCAAGAGTTGAAAATTGGGCAGAGTCTCCTTCTCTTTTTTGTTAGACCTGATAGAAAAAAGTTAGAAATCAAAATAAAATGTGCCCAAACAAACTTTCAAATTTTTTTGGGTCACTAAACTAGTTACCGAAAAAAAAACTAAGTAAAATTTTGTTAAGTTGGGGTAATCTAGTTTTGCAAAAAGGAACCAAGGAAAGAAAGATTTCCTTGGGATCTTGGCTTGCTGTTTGGGAAGCCAATGAGATGTGCACTTTTATTGTAGAATATGAAGATTTAAATTACAGCAAAGGAAACTACCTTAAAAGAAAGCTACAAATTTTCTTTAAAATGCTTGCAAAAAAGAGGATAATTTCAGCTAGATCTCTTAAAATATAACTTTATATGCAAAAGGGAACTGAGATATAAAATTAAGAAATGATCTTACTAACTAGATCTATATGTAATTTTCTTAATGAGACAGATATAGGCAATAATACTCTTTAAAAGTAACCAATTCGAAGAGAAATTAAGATATTGAAGGAGGAAGAGAGAGAAAGAGTGTTTGAAGCCTGGGAATGTTGGGCTTTGGATTCTGCTTTGGTGTAACACCGAGGGACTATGTCATTCAAAATATATTGAAGATGAGGAAGATGCAAACCAGCTCAACCTCTTCTACAAGCGATATCACCTGCAACTTGGAAATCCCTGCACAAACAGATGGTTAAAACATAGGTGCTACTGGAAGAGATAATTGGAAAGCATGCAATTAAACTTAAAATACATACAACTCCAATAGATATAAAACAAGCAGCAGTAATATCATAAATAAAACTAGAATAAACTCTTGCCCTAACAGAAGGGAGCTCTCTCCTTCAAGGACAACAATTAACTGGAAAAAGCAATGATAAATAACACAGATTATACCCCATAAGCATTTGAAAATCACCATCCACACCTGAAGAGCATTACACCATAGATATTGCCTCCAAAGCTTCTTTATTCTAGAATAATAAACAATATAGTACAAGAGCAACAACACCTCAATCCCAGTTCTAACTAGCTTGGAAGAGGCTGCTTGTGGTTGATTTATATAAAAACAAAGAGATCCAGCCCAGGGGGGCGCAAATCCTAAGGAGACAGATCAAATCAGCTGATGGAGAGTCAATCAATGTAGATCTGAAGCTTAACTTGTCAACCGGGGGCTTGATTGAGCTGACACATCAACCCATAAACCGACACATCAGTCCACAGAGCTCCCAGGAGATCCCACATGTGTGAAGGAGAGAGAGAGGGTGAAATTCCCCATAACTACTACTAAAGATCAACTCTAGATCTGATTTGATCACCTCCTTCAGTCAAGGATTTGTCAGATCCAGGTAATCTGGTTTAGATTTGATTGATTTCAATCAAATCGGTAGAGAATCCACTGATCTATGATTTTGGATTTACTCCATTAATCACCAATTTATTAATTAAAATAATCAATAAATGATTTTTTGGGGCTTTCTGACCTGGGTGATGAAAAATCACTCAAAACTAGGAAATAGTGGGTCCATGGGTTTACATGGTGCTCTTAGCTTGAAAATGAGCACCTACATGACTGAAACTAATTATTTGGCCCACTTTTATTACAAAACCAATTTTTCCAATTAAACTATTAAAAAATAGCTTAACTTTTGGAAAAATTAAATTTTAAGAAAAAACACTGAAAAAATTTAAAAAATTAAAAATTGAAAAAAACTAGGGGGAATTAGACATGTTCATAATGACTCGAACATGATGCCTAGCATGTTTATACATTGAAACATAGACTCTAATAACCTCAATAGGCCTAAACGCCAAGCCGACCACCCCAACTTTGGAGGTATGGAGTGAAAAACTCAGAAATTATCAGTCGTTTATTCAACAACCAATAATAACCAAGGGAAAAAACACCCTATGTTGATTGTATTGACAAATAAATTCTAAGAGACTGAGTCTTTTACAGACACTATCATGCTAGAACATTTATTACAATTCCTCCATGGGGTATGAACATGTGATATAGTACAACAAGCACTTCCCAGAAGTACTTCCAAAGTTCTTCTGAAGTCCGAACAAGTTATCCTTGTTCAGTTCACCAGGCTCACTTGATAAAAAACCACTAAGTACCACTTATGTGGTAACAATATCTCCTATGGAATCCAAACCCCATTGTTGAAAAGGGGCATTAACTGCAATCGATTTTAAAGGTAATGACAACAACTTTTGTTTACCAGCAAATTTTTGACAAGGGATACATGCTCTTACCTGTTGATATACATCTAAAAATAAGGAAGGAAAATAGTATCCTGGCCTTAGAATTTTATGTGTTGTGGCATTCCAATACTTATGTCCCCCACAAGCACCTTCATGGGATTCAAAGATTACTCCTTCAATTTTTGGTTTATCTAAACATCTGCACAAAATACCTCCCGGATCTTTCCAAAACAATTGTTGTTCTATCAAACAATATTTAGTAGTTTTCAATTTCAAATACCTAGCAACTTTCTTGTCTAAATGTTTCGGACAATACAAGTACAAAAGAAAATGCACAATATCTGCATACCATGTGGATTCTGCATAGTGGTCCATAATCTTTTCTTTCTCCTATTCTACTTGAATTTCTTCCTGTGTTGGTTGTTCTTCCATGAGATGTAGACCTAAAGCTTGGCAATTTGAATTAGCTAGCAATTTAGCTAAACCTTGTCCCTTTACTAGCTTTGTAGGTCTGATATTCACATCATATTCCATGATTTTGGCAATCCACTTCCCTCTTTTTCCCTCACTATCAAGCTGAGTCAAAACATGTTTTATGGAAGCATTAGGCACATAAGTAATAATCTTGGAATGCAAAACATAGATTCTGAAAAACTTCAAAGATTTTACCAATGAGTAAGCCTACTTCTCTAAAATGCTATATTTCAACTCTGAATCTCTAAGAGTTTTGCTGAAAAATGCAATGGGCTGTTCAAGACCATCATTATTCTTCTGTAATAAAATAGTAGCCAATGTATCTTCAAATGCAAAAGAAAATGTTAGAAATTCCTTCGTAAAATCTGGGCTTACTAGTACTAGATCTTCCGTAAGAGCCATCTTAATCTTTTCAAATGAGTTTTTTGCTTCTGCAGTCCACTTGACCTCCTGATCTTTCTTCAACATGGTTGTAATCTGTTTGATAGTCTCAGCAAAATTTGGTATGAACCAACACATAAAATTGATTTTACCAATAAAGGATTGTACATCCTTCTTGCTCCTTGGTAAACTTATTTTCAGTATTGCTTTCACTCTTTCCAGATCAATCCTTATTCCATTAGCTGAAAGTAAATGAACCAATAATTTACCTTCTTGTATAGAAAAATGTGATTTCTTTGGATTAAGAGATAAACCATATTTTTTGCATTTCAGAAAAGTTTGTTTTAAGTGTTTTATATGCTCATCATCTGATTGTGAAAAGACTGAAATATCATCTAAGTAAATTACTACAAACTTATCTCTTTCCCATAAAAATGATATGTCCATAGCTCTTTGAAAAGTTGCTCCAGCATTCATTAATCCAAAATGCATTTTATCATACATGAAAGTTCCCCAAGGAGTAGTAAAATTTGTTTTTTCTTTATCATCAGGATGCATGGCAATTTGATTATATCCTAAAAAACCATCAACCATATAAATTCTTTGTGAACCAACTACCTTTTGCAATATTTGTTCTATTTTGGGCAAAAGGTAACTATCCTTCAATGAAGACCTATTCAGATTTCTAAAATAAACACACAGTTTGATTTCACCATTCTTTTTCCTTACAGGAACTAAATTAGCTACCCATGAAGAGTATCTGAGGGGAACAATGATCTTAGCATCTAATAACTTTTTCACCTCCTTTTCAATAAAAGGAAACAAAGCTAGATTTATCCTCCTTAATTTCTGTCTGAAAGGTTTAACATTTGGTTTTAAAGGAACTTTATGCTGTATAATTCCAGTATCATATGTTTTCAAATCTTCATATGACCAAGCAAAAACATCAACATACTCTTTTAACAACTTAATGTACCTATTCCTTTGTCCTATTGTGAGTGCTTTTGAAATCTTCACAATTCTAGGATGTTCAGGGGTTCCAATATTACAGTCCACTACATTTTCTTCTGAAGACTGTACAATAGGTTTTAAAGGTGTGTCATCCTTTGAAAATATTATCTCTAATGGCACCAAACCTTTAGGAATGAAATTACTTTTAAGTTCAATAATCTTGTGACCAACAGTCTCATTTTCTGCAATATCTTCAAAATATTCAACCTCATCATCTTGTTCTTGATCAATTAGGGAATTGAAAAAATCACCTGTTAGCTCCAAAATCTTTTTTATTTCAATGTCATCTTCAAAAAAATTCCATTGCTTTACATTATCAGGCACAAAAGGTCTATACCTAACCTCAATAGGATACTTTAACTGTGTTTTTTTGGGAATCCTGAAATGTGTGGCTGCTAGGGCAAGAGAATCAGTAGTTTAATTATGATCCCTAGGAATATAAGTGATATTAAAAGCCACAAAATAATTTCTATCATATCCCATACTTCATTACGGTACACTTTGAGCAGATCTTGTCTTACTTGATAGTTTTTCCTTACTTGCTGAACAAGCAACTCAGAGTTGCCATATACATAAATCTACTGAATACCTAAATATTTTGTAGCTTTCAAACCCAACAACAAAGCTTCATATTCTGTAGTGTTATTGGTGGTAACAATTTCCAATTTATACATTAACCTTACTGCTTCACCACCAGGAGATATTAGAAGAACCCCTTCTCCAACACCTTCTTTGCATGATGATCCATCAAAATACATTTGCCAAAGTTCATCTTCTTGTTCCCTCGTGTGTTTGACTGGATTTTCTTTTTCAACCTGTAATAAACCAATAGTATTTTCATCATCACTAAAATGCAACATACAAGTACCCAAATCATTTTCAACAACATACAAGGGATGATTTGTAGGGTTCTTGTCATCTGTCACAATATAGGCAAATTGTAACTCTCTATATAACCTTCTATTTTCTCCTCCAAATATAGGAATGGTGGCATATGTTAAATCCATATGTAGAGTTCCACCAACCTTCTTGGCCCAATATCTAGAGAGGAGCAGTCCAAACTTAGGTGTAATGTCTGCTACTACCACATCCATAATCACACTCTTCATTGGTAGCTGAGCTAAAATGACAACCATAACTTTAATCACTCCTAAACATTTTACAGCTCGTGAATCAAAAGCATACAAATCATGATAAGGTTTTGTTATACTCAAACCTAAATCCTCCATGGCAGCTTTTGGCATTAGGTTATGTGATGCTCTTGAATCCAAAAGGTAATTATGTATCATATGTTCATGAATAGTTAGTGTGATGTAAAAAGGAGGTGATGCACCTGCTTCATTTTCAGTTTTTTCTGCCAAGGCTGACACAATAAATATTTTAGGACTTTCTTCTTGTAAATTCACTGTGTTAGAAGGAAGTTGACTGTTTTCTAAACCAATCATTTTCAGAACTGAATTTTTCTAAGCAGGATTCTTCATCAATTCAGTAAAAGGCATAGGGATCTTGATTTTGCCTAATTCATTTTCTAGGTTAAAATTCTGCATACTTTTATTTACTTCTTCAATCTCAACATTCTTCTTTTGATTATCCTGGTTTTTTTTCTCTAACACTGGATCAGACTGTTGTTTAGGAGGCAAAACAACCTTTTTCTTTGGATTTTGAACTACTTGCTTTCGACCTGATCTTAAATTTAAAGTTTTCTTTGGCTCAGTCTGATATGTATCAGTGGTTACAACAGTTACTTCAAGATTCAAATCATTTTCTATTTCAAACATATCAGCATCATAATATTCTGAGTTTAAAAACTCTTCTTCAGTCACAAAACCTTCAGTTAACTGCTCTCCAAAATAATTCATATCCTGGTCTGTATCCTCAAAGAACACTTCCTCTTCAATTTCTTCTTCATCAACTACATTATTCTAAAGTGGTGGTGGTACTTTTTGACCCTCAATTTCTCTCCTTTCTTGTTGTATATCATTATTTCTTCTCTCTCTGGGAATGAAACGAGGCACAAACTGTCTTCTGAATTGATTTGGATTATTAGGGTTTCTGTCTCCTTCTTGAACATGTTTATTTGATTTTTTCTTTAATTCCAACTTGTTTAATTTTGTTGTTAGGATATTTACTAGCTTGGCCATCTCATCAATTTTACCTTCCGCAGAGTGGGATGTTGAAACTCCTGGAGCTGCCTATTTCCTACCCTTCCTGTCATATATCTACTGAGTTGTATTTCCCTTCAATCTATTAAAAGCTAATATATTAGACTCCACTTCTAATGCTGCCTCTTACATATTCTGTAAAGTAACAGGTCTTATTTCTCTTAAGAGTAGGGAAAATTCATGATCAAAAGCATTGGCATAAGTGAGTTTTGCAGAAGTTTCTGAAGGTTTTATCTCTGTAGGAATTCTGCCATACATTTTATTGAATCTCTTCTAAAAATAAGCTATGGTTTCATCCTTATTTCTTCTAAGGGCTCCAAACTCAGTAATGTAATATGTGTGATCCTTGGTATCACCCCACTGTCTCATGAAAAGATCTTGAAGCTCTTCTATTATAGTAATGGAATTTGTAGGTAACTCTCTGAACCATTTTCTAACCTCTCCATCAAGACTCTGTACGAACATCCTCATCCACACATCCTTTGCCTCAATATTCTAATTATCAGCATAGCTTAGAAATGCATCCCAATGCTCCTCATCTATGGTTTCACCTTGTCCATTAAACCTAGGTAGGTATTTTTGGTAATCACCCCTAGGAAGTGCATTCAAAGGCTGAGGAAAAACTAAATGTGCATACCTAGCTGCCACCATTCAGTCCATCATGTCTAATGGCTGATTTTGGGCTAACATATTTAAGTTGACTGGTTTAGGTGATGAAAAGACTTGGCTTGAACTTGGCTGAAATGGAGTTTTACCAACTTTGAGGTGAAATAAAGGGATTTTACCAGGAGATATAGTCTTTTCTTTCTTGAAATATTGAGGATCAGTGAAAACTTTAAAATTACTAACAGGAATTGTAGGCTTCAACCAAGATGAATCTTGTTCTTCTCCCTTCAAAACAGAAAAAGGTGATGAAATATCTAACTGATTAGGGTTACATAGGGCTGGTGATGACTGAGACCTTCTGATCTTCCTATCTATTTTCAATATTTGTTCTGGGTCTGAGACACCCAGCTGTAAAGGTGAACTAGGTCTATTTCTTATTCCAACTCCCTTAGTAGCCACTGTGAAATACAGGTGAAAAGTAGTCTTTAAAATTAGTTGGTTTAAGTTCACCTCTCAAAACCTGTGAAATGATGAGTATCCCAGGGAAAATAGGTTTTCAAGTTTGTCCCCGGCAGCGGCACCAAATATGTTAGTGTAGAAATTGCTCTAAAACTACAAAAGAACAAGCCAACACAATCTCAATAAATACATTAAAGTAAAATGGGTTTTTCTAGGGTTTTGGTTGTACAGTTTGTAGACAAGAGGGTAGAAACTTCATGAAACCAAATCAAACACTAAATCATGAGAATTTTAAAGATTGATATGCATGCCATATAAACCATAATTCAAACATAAAAATCACGGTACTGAGTTCCACTCACAGTTAGCAAGCATTTCAAGTATAAAAAACTTAAACAGGAAATGAGTATACCAACTGAGTAATTAACACAAAATAGAAATGAAACCAGTCAAAAGTCTAAAGGGAATATAGTTGCATATATTTCATAATTCAGTCATCAAAACACATAAGATTCTTTACACTTAGCTTCATAAACCAGAGCTTGATAGCCTCCCCTTGCAACAAAAATCAGACCCTTGGTCCTTTTTCCAACTTACATTTATCTTGTTCCTTCACAAAACAGTTGCATAACTAAACCCTAACTACTTTTAGGTCATCTATCGAATTGTTCAATATAAACTATAATTATAAAAAAATAAAATAACTTTATCAAACTAACTAATAACTGCTCTTGTTTAAAGTACTTTACAAATCTTTTGCTACCTCAGCTAGAAGAGCATTTCCCTTTAAAGCCTGAGCTTTCCTTCTAGCTTTCAAGTGATATGCTTCCAATTCTGCAACTCTCTTTGTTAACTCCTCATTCTGCTGTGTCAACTCCTGGATAGTTTTCCTTAGTTTTGTAAACTAATTCTCTGTTTGTCTTTTTCTTTTAAGAGTCTCCTTAGAAACTGCAATCAATTCCTGGTAGGGGTTCTTCACTTCTTCCAAGTCTTCTCTAAGCCTCTTATTTGTAGTCACTAATCCATCATTGGTTTCATGCATATATTCAATTTGATGCTTGTATTGTTTAATGCTTCTTTGAAGATTTCCCTTTTTAGAATCAATACATTTACCTTCTGATATTGGTTGCATCCCTTCTGGTATCCATGGGATCCTCAACTTCTTGTAGATCTCTTCATCCTCCTTCATATGCTCTGTGAAGGTCATAGGAATCTATGGATGTTCTTCAGTTTCAGCATTGCACCGAAATTCTTTAATTACCTCTCTTTTCTCCATACAATAACTCTTTATATAATTTTGCTGCTATTCTTGAATCATATTATTTTGAACCTTCATGAGAATCTCTGAGATCTTAGTATCAGTGAAGACTGGTTTATCTTTTGACACTATTGGTTTGCTACCTTTCATAACTTCTTTGTTGTCATCTTCACTATCTTCCAATTTCTCATTAGATGATGAATCTTCTATTACTGTAAACTTTTTCCCAGCCAGTTTAGGATTTAATAGCTTCTTCATGTTTAACCTAAGCTTGTTCTTCGGCCTTGTCTTGGGTCTCCAAACTGCTCCAACCTCTCCTAACATTTTTAGAACCTTTCCTTGATGAGTTATTAAATCAAATTCAACAACCTTCATTCTTTTCTTTCGTGACACTGTCTCCTCTTCAAAATGGGTGTGTATTTCTTACTTAGAACAAACCCTAGCTTCATTAGTAGTATGAACTATGGCCTCATCAGATAAGTATTTTTCATCCTCTTCAGACAGTACTGTAATAGGGCTTTGCTTCTGCTCCTTAACATCTTCCTTTACACTTTGATTTAGTTCTGCAGTTAAAACATCTTCTAATGGATCAACTTCCTTCACCTCTGACTTTGAAACTTTAATTTCCTTGACATTAATTCGTTGTTCAAGTTCAATGTTTTCATCTTCCTGATTCGAAGATTTTCCTGGTTCAACAACTTCTTTATCTTTAACTGTGACTTTATTTTTTAGTTTCTTGATCAGACTCTGACCTTTGTCTAACTGTCTCTTCTGAGACTCCTCCTCCTTCTCAGTTTGGAAACCTAACCAAAATAAGAAGTGTTCCCATGTATTCTCTCCTTTTTGCAATACATTGCTTATAACCAGTTTAATAAGCCCATGATGAAAAACTAATTGTTTTGTATGATCCCGATGTTCTTTCACCCTACTTGACATCTTCTGTAAACTTTTCAGAAAGAAGAAGGGGAGATTCATTTTGGATTCATGACTGAGATGTTGAAGGAATCTGAAATGATACTTAAACACTCAGGTTTAAACTTTTGAATAGGTACTCCCTTTCCCCAATCTACTATTACACCTGGAAGTAGATATCTTTGAGCATCAAAAGTGAAAGGCACCTTTTTGAACCAGAATTCACCCTCATCCAGAATTCCTGTTGCTTCTTCTAGTAACTCCCTGGTCAATTTAAACTTCAAAGTATCAAAAGACACTACATCCTTATCCAAGCATTGAGTGAACTTTTAAGAAGCTTTTGAGTGATAACATTCAATCTTTTCAAAAAACGCTAACCACCTTGCTTCTGCAAACAATTTTGCACAATCTGGAAAGGTATGAGCCCAACTTAAGTGTGAAGGTTCTGCTCTATTAGTATTACTGTAGTAAGGATTTCTCCCTGCTACAGGGGCAGGAATGACTCCCTTATGCCTATAGGGCACAAGGGTAGGTTATTGCTAATGGTAAATGCAGAAAATAAAACAGAAACATAAATGACAGAACAAAATATTAAACTAAAGCTAAGCTAATATAAACAAGATGACGTAAATGGCAAGAACAATAAACTAAATCTAATGGCAGAAAGAAGAAACCGAAGCTTTGGTGAACCCCTCTACAGAAAATGGGTTAGGGTTCTTCCTCCTTAAAACCTGTAAATAAACCTAAGCTCTAATGGAGAACCTACAAATAAAAATGAGAGTTAGAAAGCAAATAACATTAAGCAAAACAGAAAGAAACCATTGGGAGCACCTCTCTTGGTTGGGGAGCAATGGCTCAAGTGGAAATGGAGATGGAGGGAGTGTGGGTGGCTTGAGAGGAAAATGTGTCTTAAGGCATCCATGGGAAGCATAACAATATGCAAGGGAGGAGTGTTTTGAGAGTGACCCCCCACCCTCCTTTTATAGCTTTTCCAAGGGGTTTTAGGGTTTTAAGCCCTTGGTCAGGGCTTTAGCCCCTTTCGCCCTAACTTTTGCCCCTTTTAGGGTTTTAGCCCCTTTTTAGGGATTTAGCTCCTAGGGGCTATTTTGGGCTCTTTTTTGGGGATTTTATCCCTTTTCTTCATCCTTAGGCTATTTTGAGGGTGTGGGGGTCTAATGGAGTGATATGAAGGTCGTGAGATGGTGTCTTTGGGTGGTGTAGGCCATTGAGAGCTGAGTGGGGGATTTTTGGGTTAACAGATTGCCCCCTGATGTGTGAGGGAAGAAGCTCAATGTATGACCAATGGACATCATAGGATTTGCTGCGTAGAGGTGGTGCTTCTGGGGCTAGGGCATGGTGGCCTTTGGTTTTTGTATTAATATGGTTCCCATCAATGGGTGAGATACAAATAATGTGTGACATGTATATGGACAAGGCGGGCATCCCCATGATCATGACAATGTTAAAAGAATAATTTGATCTATGCTCTAAAATACAAGAGCCGATCATGTACAACTGGTGTTACAATAATTCTTGCCTCCATGCGAGGCTGAATACAATGCTGATCTGATACATTGGACCCATGGCATTCTCATGGAAGAATGCTATATCTTCATGACTGATGGTTTGTTGGATCTGGTACATAGTTGTGTGGACTTGCTGATTGAGAGTCATAGTTTCTATGGTACAAGTATGTTGTATCAATCATGAATCTATATAGAATCATTGCTAGGGCTTCTAAACACTGTCTCCAACGCAACCCGAAAATCACAAGGGACATAACCTGTTTAGTTCCCTTGAGTAGACTCGCCAATGTGCTAGAGTCGGGTGACATCCAGCGTCTTCGACCAAATACTGTGTGGAACAAACCCTGTACAAATCTCAACGGTGCGATGATGGAGTTGAAGTCGAGCACGTGAGAAACAACCATCTCGAGAGGCACTAATGACTCCTCTCAAGTGGTCCAAGGAACTCATCAATGAGGTTAATGAAACCAAGGTACAGGGACCTCTGGGCCTATCCTCTGGAATATGTGTGTTGGCGTCGACAGAGGGAGACCTGCCCCTAGTCAAGGAAATGATGTTTCCTTAACCAGGAGCACGAGGGAGATAACCGAAAGCTGTGAAGCAATATGTGGACTGACTCACTAAACTGGGAGGGGAGGGGGAGGGAAAAAACTAAACAGGGGCAAGGGAAGTGTGGGAGACTCAAACTTCCTTTGTTCAGAGTATGACAGTAGGGCGGACTAGGGAGTAAATGAAACTGACTCAAGGGAATGTGATCATAGCTGTAATACCAGGAATATCGTTGCATGTGGGAAATACTTGGAAGAGGTGGACATGTTTTATACTAATGGTATCCAAGGAAGACACGTTACAGAGTACTCTGAACAAAGACGACCCAATGTGGGAATGCTGCCAAACTATTTACTGTGGGGTGGTGTCTAGGGACACGATTATGGTACGATCTCATGGATTTTTGGTGAGCCCAAGAAGGTAAATGCTCAATGGTGCTTTCAATTTTAGAGAGTCTGAAAGCGCGAAGAAGACTCCAGTGGGGGATCTTTCTCATTGGTAGTCTTTTGTGCCCAAAAAAGGATAAAAGCATACATAGGAGAGCTCGCCCATCATGTAGTGGATGAGAGACTTCTTTACCATTGGTAGTCCAATCAGGCCATAAAAGGTTAAACCTATACTGACTGGACAGTCATTCAGATACTTTTACAATCATGAACAAAACCAAGTTTTCTTGGTAATATTTTCTTGATGAGATGGTTGGAAAATAGCTTAACGACAACCGGTGGTGAGCTTTTTCGTAAAGTGCGTCCCCTCTGCCCGAGAAAGCATAAAAGTGTGTAGAGGGGAATGTTCTTGGCTTGCATGTGCCAAGGAGGTGCTTTTCAATTAATGGTCTACATGGTGCACAAAAGGAGGTAAACAAAATGATGTAGACACCATTTCCTATACTTTAGCAAGCAGGAAAGGAAGCAGCTACGCTCGACTATCTTTTCATTGTTTTAAGGAGTCAGAAAAGAGCTTAAATGAAACTCCAATGTGGTCAATTGATTGCGGTGGCACAGGCGGTGCCCCATGTTGTGACTGTGGACAGAGGTCCAAAGGTCATCCGCACAGTATGGACAGAGTAGAAGGCTCTCAAACATACCAATACATGGGTGGGATAGATTGCGGTAGACGCTCGCGGGTCAGTGCGGAAGATGCATGCAAATAGAGGTGGCTCTTGGATAGAGGTAAGGAGAGTGTGTGTGTGTGTTGAAGTGGACAGACTTGACTACATGCGATGTGAGTGCAAGTCTGGGGGCAGTTATATGCCAAAATACATACAAGAAAAGTAAATTGTTTTGTGGACAATGGTTCAAAAGTCCGCGTCAGGTGTGGTGAATGGGGAAGACAACTATGTGTTAAAATACAAAAGTAAAAAGAAAAATGACATTCCTTAATGGGCAGTGGCCCAAAAACTCACATGAGTAGCAGTCGAGAAGTGTGATACAAGTACAGGTCCGTAGACACTTGCATCGTCATGTCATGGCTTCGTAAATCGAGGTGACTTGTGGGAAATGGTCTTGAAATTGGTCTGTTAAACATGAGACGATGGTCTCATCATGAGATGGAAATTTGAGATTGGAGGTGTGAGAGGTGTCTTGAATCGGTTCCAGGTGACTTTGGATTAGTAGCTGATGGTGTTGCCCCTGACTTGGGCTAAAAAATGTTGAAAAACAAGAAAGGGAAAAAAATACACTATAAGGGACTCATAGTGGTTATATCAGGCATAGAATCTCTTGAGGTGGAGCCCATTGTGCGGCTTCTTCAAGAGTCGACTGTCTAAGTTAATGAAGAGGTATGCCCCCTTACCGAGATGAAGGTCATTGGCAAGGCGGGATGACGAAATATGGTCTTTTATGGAAATAATTGATTCCACACTATGGTTTAAAGGGAATGGGGTAAAACCGAAGGCAGTCTTACAGATCTCCCCGTCATCGCGTAAGTGGTGTCGGGATAGATCAAGTGGATCTTCCATAGCCAACGAGATGGAAGGGAAACTGGTGCTAGAGATCATGTAAATGGTATTGATTATGGATTTGTGGCATTGCCCCTAGTCTCTGTTGGAGGAAGAGGGGCAGGCCTGGAGATAGAAGGAGTCTTTGATGGACCTGGAGGTAGGTGCAACATCATCTCAATTGGATGGACATGAGTGAACACATCCTGGGGTGTTAGAGGTAGGGTAGGTAGTTCAAGGTACTACAGAGGATCTCCTAGTGTGAAATCCTGTAGATGGAGGGTTTCCAAGGTACACTTACTCACGATATTGGATGGTAGGAAAAATAAAAGGAAAAGAAAAAGGAAAATGATCATGTTGATCGAGAATGAACCCCACTGTTTCCCTGGTAACTGAGGTTGAGGTTGCGGCTGCGGATGGAGTTGTGGTTGTGGAAACAATGGAAGAAATAGGTCTAATAAGCCATTGGTGGTGGTGGAGACAAGAGGGTCTATAGAATTGGACATCATGTAAATGGACATGGTTTCTGAAGAAGGCAGTGTGGGGTGAACTTCTTCGATCTAGGTGATCTCAGACTCGAGGGAATGTTGATGGAGTTCAACTAAATCCATTTGAAATTCAGGAAGGTATTGGCAATGGTGAGAGTAATGTCCATACAAATCGCAAAGGGCGCAAGCATGGTTTGTTCTCAATGCCTTGATCCTGACTATTGGTGTGGTTGGGAGTTCAACTATGGGGATGTTTTCATTTGTATCCATGGCATCTAAATGAGCATGGATCATTGGGATTTCAGGGAAACTCTGAGTTGGATGGCCCTATTGCTCGCAGATGGCACAAGGTGAGACATGTCGTGGTTCTGCGGTGTTTTTGGAATTCTTTCCCCTAGCCCTTTTCGGGTGGGGCGGTGCAAGTGCAGGTATAGTGGTTGGCTTTTGCGGACTGGGTGGAGGGTGAGACTCAGCCACGATGGGTTGCACTGGGGTTAACACAACCTGGGGCATTGTTGGTTGAGCTAGTGGATCAAGATACCACACTGGAGGTCCCAATGTAAAGTTGGGCAGGCTTAAGGTGGCCATGACCGGCTTGCTCATGACACCGGGTGGGGGAAAGAGGAAGGGAATTGTATGTACTAGGGATGAGCCCACATAACTCTTGGCTGGTTGCATGTGGGGATGTGGTTGTGATTGCGGTTGCGTGTAATGTTGCTGCTATGGGTGGTGTTGCGGTTGTTGTTGGTGGTGCAGCTACGGACGATGGTGTGTTTGTGGTTGGGTCTTTGGCTATGGTTTTTTTTTGGGTGTAGCGGTGCTAGATGATACCATGTACAAGTCCACAGTTTCATTTTGTGTCGGCGGGGGTGACACTAACGGGAAAGGAGCCGTCATGGTGGGATAGGTAAACAACCCGAGGCCCACATTCAATAGTGTGGAGGATGGTGTGTTTTCAACCATAGTGTTTATTGTTGGGATGACATTGGCGTGTGTGTTTGTCCCTTGCGTCTCAATGGTAGTGATGGTAGGGATAACGTTGGTGGGTTTCGTTAACCCTTGGGGATCATGATAAGTGAGCTAGTCAACCATCACAATATTCCCTTCATGGGGGAACATCATGAGACTAAATACATTTGAAGCGACTGCTTGCATGGCATGCATGTAACTCCTTCTGAGGAGGAGGTTGTAGTCCATTTGAGCGTTGACGATTTCTATGTCGATCAGCACTGTCTTCCCGGCTAACATGATGGGGACATGGGGGAGGATTCCTTGGGACTTAGTGGGATGTCCATCATAATCCCATAGAGTGTAGAAATAATAGATCAATGCTATGATCAATGATGCTAAGAATAATCACAGGAAATAGATCTTGCTACTAAGAATTCTGACAAGCATACACAGGAAAAATAGAGAGAAGAAAAGAGACGGAATCACATGAATGAAGAGATGAATATTGGTGTGTATCCTTCCATTGAATAGTTATGAATAATAGTGTACATAAATAGTAAATCCCTCATAGGAAAATTGAATTGTATGGAAACAGCTCATAAAGCTCAAAAAGGCTGACTTACCAAAATATAGCAAACCCCTATAGGTGGCTAAAGCACTTCCCAAATCTATCAAGGACCTCACGAGTTGGAAAAATAATGAGTGATTTGTTAAGGAGATGGAAATAACATGCTAATCCTAGAAAATGGAGAAAAAAAAATGGAGGATGGGTTGGAAACAAAAGCTCCCAGTTTCCTAGTTGACTAGCTTTTATCTTATCCATAGAAAGGCAAGAAAAGCAAAAAAAGCTGAATAAAGCAGAATCTGTTGTAAAGTCCTGTATAATAATTTTGGATGGTCAAAAGGTGGTAAATATCAACCCAAAATTGGAAATAAATAATTCCTAGGATATAGATGGCATGTATTGAATTTAAGGTGCAAGTGGATGCCAACTAATTAAGCTAGTGGGTGAATAATTAATCAAATAATGATTAATTATTTTATCTTAAGTTGTGAGTGGGTTTAATATATTCCAACACCCCCCTATAAGTCTGAATTTATGATGGTATGACAAAAAATATGGATGCATATAGGTCCCAACAACAAGCCTATGGTCACCCTTTAACAATTATTATATCCAGAAAAATGAGGAAAGAGGCAAAACCACATGGGGAAAATCCTCCCTCAAGATAGGAAAAGGCACAGAATTTGAAATGTGTCTTCAAAATATCTTCATATTCACTTTAATGAGCTGAATTAACTGCTCCTAGATGAAGGACTTGTTGAAGAAATCATGAACTCGATGATCATGCGTTGGAGTGTAGAACCTGCAAGAAGGAAGAGGAGAGACTCCTTGTATCTCATCAACTGATGAAGTAGGAGCATTATCTGAATGATTCTTTTTGTTGTTAAACTCTTATCTGCAAACATAATCTGAAATGGAAAAGAGATATGTGCATACTCCTTTCCAAAGAGTACAAAAAATAAAGCAATTTATTTCACACCCAATTCCCTGAATAGCTGCAAAATTGTGATGTGGATCACATGTCAATCTTCCAATCTGATGTAGCACTTGTATAGATCTGATATAATGATCTTGATAAAACTCTGATATATCAGAAATATTATCATATGGAACAGCAAGGACAAAGGATTCAATGGCTCCATGAGGATATAGGGCTAGACTAGGAAAATTATGAGCAACTGGGGAGAACTGATAGGTGAAAAAATCTGAATGATGGATGGGCATAATATATGAACCATAAGTGTTTATAACATATCCAAACATGTTTAATATCAGTCCAAATATTAATAATTACATGGATAACCAGCCACTGAAATTTAGGAAAGACTTCAAATCATGTAAGATAAATATCACTGCATATGAGGCCAATGAGGAATCAACTAGTGAGCTTGGGATTTGTATAGTCTTTGGATTATTCAAAGGTATGGTAGATGGTATGGATGGTGGTATTATATTTGTCTCAACCTGAAAATATGCTTCTAAATCGGAATCCAAAGGATCACATATAAGCATATCAATAGACTCATGGGAATACACTGGTAATGAATCCTCTGTATGAAAGCAGGAAATAAGGAGATGTTCGAAATCTTCAAGAAGGCTCTGAGTATTGATGCCAAGAACACAGGAGGATATGTTGAAGCACATGGGATCAAGTAAGGTAAGTGGTATGACACAAATAAGGCTTGATGTGGCTAAGCAAACATCCTATAAGTCACTGGGTTGCGCACCATCAATGAGAGAGGTATGCAAGAAGTGTAAAGAATATGGCACATAGATCTCAGAATCTAAGATAGGAGATTGAGATAAAAATGAATGGGTTATAGGATCTTAATAAATATCAGCATCAGCTCCATATGTTACTTCTTTTTCATAAATAGTATCACAAGAAGAAAAATCACCTTTAAGAGACACAGAAAAAGATGACTCTACAATATTTGCTTCTTCATTGAAGGAGGAAGCATTAGAATCAATGAGGGTAGCAGCAACATGAACTGTATGAGAAAATTCTTCATCATGATCAAATTCATTGGAGAATGTAGAGGCCAAGAAATATTGAGAGAGAGAACAAGAGGAGATGCTAGGTTCGTTCCGTGCTTCATCTTCAATTTCTTGCAAACCAAAATCTTTGTCCAAAATTTTCCAAAGCTCAAATGAAAATTCAGAAGAATCTATGAGATGATATATATTTGGAGACATTCCCAAACACATAACTCCATAATATCTATCACAATTATTTATCCAATCAATCTTCTCTTCATAAGACTCAGGTTCACTCAATGCACCAATGGAGACATCAAAGAGACATTGCCTCTTCAAGTATGCACTCATCTTTGGCTTCCAATCAGCATAGTTGAAAGGAGATAGTAGAGGAAATTTTGAATCCATATTGAAGTTGTTGATATTCTCTAAGAGATACTCTCTGCAACCTGCACTAGTACAAAATGAGGAATTAGCTACTAGGTGACTAAAAATTCTAGTCACCATAGGTTTTCCAAGTGATTTACTACTAAATATGAGCAATTTTGATTGACTCAACTATAAACGACTAAAATTAATGACTAATTTAGTCACCAGTTAACAAATATGACTAGATAATAAGTGACTGAGTTATAAATGACTAATTTAGTCACGACATAAAAAATGACTAGCTATAAGAATATGAATTAGTCATTTATGTTAGTCATTTTTAATTGTGTCATGAAAAATTGCAAATTTGGCAATGAAGTGTAATTTTTGTAAGTTGTCTACCTTCTATTAGTAATATTAGTGCCATGCACCTCTATCTTCAAATATCCAACAAAGCAATTGCATGAACTTTTAGCCTTATGGGGGCTTTTATGGTTTGCAAAAAAAAAAAAATTCTCTAGCTTTCTATTTTTGGCGAATCAAAGGTCATGATAATTGATTGGGCCAGAGGTCTCACCAAGTTGCAGTCACTGAGTTATATATGATTGTTGGTTGAAAAGGATTCGGCTCCTAAAGAATTGTTTTCTTTCTTTATCCTTCAGGCACCTGTACAAGGAGTTCAATTCTGACGCGGACCTACTGTGTTGAATACTTAGGCTAAGAGGACTAGATTTACAAGTAATTTGTCTGAATCTAAGAAGATGCTTGAAGACACATCTAAGAAGAGTAAATGGAATTGGAATTCAGGAAATTCTAAACATGGTGATGAGATTGGTGTCAGTGGACAGAAATTGAAACTGACAAATATTGGTATTGAGCTTCACGTTGGGTCTCCACTGCCTTCAGAATGACATCAATGTTTAGACCTTCAGGTTTGTTCTGTGTTTTTCTTGATTATCTATTGTGTTTTTTTTCTATTCATGTTTTTTTTCTTTTTTGTGGCCGATGTGGTGGAGATGAAATGGCTAGATCATAATTCCCTTACAGTAACAGAGGAATGCTACACCTGCAGATGCACTATAATAGGCCATAAGGATCAAATCTATTATTGGATATCCTATGATTTTCACAAGTTGAAGCCCCAAAAATAGGTCAGACCTGCCCAGGTTCATAATAATATTGCTACTTTTACAGATAAAACTCAGGAACTAGCAATTCAAGGGTTGGTAGACCAAAAATGTTGTGTATAGGATTTCAGACTAAAGGTTATAATATCTAAGAATTTCCTTGCTTCAAGGTTCAAGGGAGGGACTTGGACTCTTTACTTTCCCTATGGGACCCCTTCCAGAAACACTTACGAGAGGAGTTGTGCAAGTCTTTACCTGCTGTTGCACCTGTTTTTTTGTAGTAAAGTATAATGCTTTCCCAAATACTAAAACTGCGTAATATTCTTAATATTGTTATATTTTTAAGATTCATGAGCAGCCCCTAGGAATTTTAAGACTCATTGATTAACTTTGGGGATTACAACAATCTCATACGGAAATAAGCCTTCCATTTCTCGAAGAATCCAACCTTTTAACAGACTAATTCAGAATATATACAAAAGGAGAAGGAAACTAAATATAGAATTAGAAAGTTAATTCCTAAATTTATGCTAACAATCTGACAGCTTCACAAGATATCCCAAATGAATTCAACCGCATTCTATCCTCTTTCTAACTTAACTCTTCCATTGACAGCAAAGCTAACTCGATTATTTCCAAAACTAGTTCACTAAATTGATTACCACTAACATAAACATTATATGGAGAATATTCAATTAAGGAAAACCCACTCCCTTTTGTAAAATTTAGAATCTTAATTTTCGAATGGCCACGTTGCAATTTAAGAGTGATTCCCCTGCATCATTTATCCTTAGTAAAAGATCTAGAGTAACCTTGGTAAGCAACATTACAACTTTGGAAGAAGAGAGATCTGTAGTGCTTTGAAGCATATAAACCCAATTGTCAAAGAAAGATCTAGTACCAATTTGCCAGGTGTGAGAGGTGTGAGTACCTCCTAAATGCATACTAATTTTCCATATGTGAGAGGAAGTGATGTTTTAATTTTGGTAAAAAATTAATGACGTATTTTTTTATGTTTAGCTATTTCTATAAGTTGCTGTTAATTTTTTCTTAATTTTTCTAGAATTTGAACTTTAATAAAAGTGGTTTCTAAACCCAAATTTTAATTGCAAGTAATATGGATATGGTGGGTGTATATTGCATAATGTCAGAGGGTGTCATTTATGATTTGTGTTATATCCATAAACCTACATCCATTTTTCAACAGTTCTCACAAGTGCTTTTCGATCCCAAGAGTTGATACACTCGATATTTGTACTTCATGTATAAGTTGATGTGATCAGGTGGTGATGCTGTTAATCAATCCAAGTATGCGTAAAGATCAGTCAATGCCGATTCTCATTATGCTACTCCATGCAGTCGATCACAGAGTTGATATAGGAGTTGATGCCTTCTTATGAAAGGAAATATTCATTAGAATATTTTTATTGAGGGTGATTCTTACAAACCTTGGTGCCATGATCAGTTTTATCTTCGGGTGCCTATTTCAAATGGGGAACTTGCCTTTATACATATTATTTATACTAGTAACTTTCTTTACCATTTTTTATTGTTCAACCTCTTTTCTTATATATTAATTTCTTTGAGAAGGATATAACCAGTTAGTTAATATAGGTCCCATTTTGCCTTGTTTCCCGGTTTTGCTTTCAAATGACATTCCTTGACAGGTAGATTCAGAAGGTAGTGCAGCCAAGAGCCAATTGGTTCACGGTAGAAAGGAAGTTATGCTACGAGGAATAGCTAGTCTCTTTACCAAGATGGTGCTACTAGATTGATTTCTCAGAGTGAACCATTAAACTAGAGGAATTGGGGAGTACAGATGTTGAGGGAACTCATTGGGGCAGTACGGTACAATATTACATGGCAGGAGTGAAAGAAACCTTCAATTAAATAGAACTAGAATATAGATTTGATATGTGTGGCTTACACCCAACTAGGAATGGGCTAGTAGATTATAATAATTGGTTGGGCAGTCTATCCCATAC
>LPNX010363405.1:210368-268458 GCA_001517045.1 Pseudotsuga menziesii | reverse complement strand
ATAAAAATCATGGTTTTCATAAACCTATATGGGTATCTCAAGTATTGTGTAGAATACATCCAATTATTCTTTTCTAAGAAGGCCTTATATTTAGTCCACCAATATTTCAATTTTTTTACTAGATTGCATTCCTTGGCTCTGTACTCATCCAGAAATGTTTTTTTCAATAGCACTTGAATTTTCTTCAGCTTGAACATTATTTTGAATGAATAGGGTTGTAAATAAGCTATGGAAACCCTACCTTCACTTATGACAGATCTCATTCCAAGATTAATGTGTCTGAATATCGATTTGACAACATCGTTATATGGTAATAATATTGGTTTGGCGGCAATCAAGTAAAGGATGTGCTTTCTGATATTTCAAAAAACCTCTAAGTCATCATGGTCCTTATGGAAGTATTCATTGATGAACATTCTATACATGTATTTGGGCACTCAAGGTCATCTTGGAATCCAATTAATTGATTTGTATCCATGAGCAACATTGGATCTACATCTTTCCAAGGGTTGGGACTTTCTTCAACTTCCCATTTTAAGGTAGCTTCTCTATTCCTTGTGCTTTTGACATTTTAAATAATAAATATCCTACAATAAAAAATGAAAATACAAATATTAAATCTTGTAGACATAATTATGTCAATAGGTGAGTTATGAACATAAATCAAGTCTACCTCAAGTTTCAAGCTAAATCAAATGGACTTTGAGAAACAAGATAGCAGGTGAACAAACTTGGCTTCTCTAGCAAGTTTAGAAAGGATAATGGTGAATATTAATTATGAAATACCTCCATGAGTTGGTTAATATTATTAATGACAACTATATATATGCACGGGTGGCAAATTTTGGTGATAAGTCCTGTATTTTGTTTTTGCAATGATTTATGGAGTTTGAGGATATGCCCTTATCTGAAATCCTTATGGCATGCTTAGGTGGCAAGGTGGGGTGCATAAATTTTGAAGAGAAATGTTTTGACCATGTCATTTGCACCAAGGGATTCAGAAGAAGACCAAGTGCAATTTTCTTTGGATCGAGTTGTGCCTGCTGTGATTAGTGTAACGGGGACACAGTATTTTCCTTACCCTTCCCATAGTAGGGATTGAAACGTCGAGATTTTCTAAATCATCCAACACAACTTCTTCTTATTTACAATTCTCCACTGCGTAAATGACTACTTTCATAAATACTAGTTACTGGTAAGTTGTAATAGTAATAATTATGTAGTTTGTAGATTGATATCTATCATAAAAAAATTTGAATATCATCATTGTCAAGCAATAACAACTTCTTAAAGGGTGCTAGCTCAATGGTAGAGCGCCTACCTAATTATGGGCAGGAGGTTGGTGGTTCGATTCCTCCGTGCCCTATCATAAATTTGTGACTACAAAAACGACTAAATTCACATATATACGACTATTAGTAGCTAATTTCTTGTATCTTAGTCGTATTTAGCTTAGTCATTAATATGTTAATTTCTAGTAGTTTATTTAGTCGTATATTTGGTCATTAATGGTTGCAATCAGTGACTAAATAAGCGACTAAATCAATGATTAACTCAGTGACTAAATCAGTGACTAAATCATTAACTATCAATGACTAAAACAATGACTAAATCATTGACTATCAATGACTAAATCATTGTCTATCAATGACTAAATCAATGACTAAATCAGTGACTACTAAGTCAAGCTATTAATGACTAGTGAAATACGACTAGCTATAAGATAGTGGTAATTTGCTACTATTAGTCACCGACTCAAAAATAGTCATTTATAGCCTGATTTTAGTCATTTTTTTAGTCATTAATTTCTCATTTTCTACTAGTGCTACAAAACAAACTAGGAGAAAATCTTGTAAGCTAGACAAGCTCTTCTTCAGAGAGGGGTAGGAGATTGGAAGCGCTCCTCAACTTTGTAGAACTTGATCAACCTTGTAGCTCTGATACCATGTATAAATAATAGATCAATTCTATGAGCAATGATGCTAAGAATAAGCATAGGAAATAGATCTTGCTACTAAGAATTCTCACAAGCATACACAGGAAAAATAGAGAGAAGAAAAGAGACCGAATCACATGAATGAAGAGATGAATATTGGTGTGTATCCTTCCATTGAATAATTATTAATAATAGTGTACATAAATAGTACATCCCTCATAGGAAAATCGAATTGTATGGAAACAACTCATAAAGCTAAAAAAGGTTGACTTACCAAAATATAGCAAACCCCCATAGGTGGCTAAAGCACTTACCAAATCTATCAAGGACCTCACGAGTTGGAAAAATCATGAGTGATCTGTCAAGGAGATGGAAATAACATTATAATCCTAGAAAATGGAGAAAAACTAATGGAGGATGGGTTGGAAACAAAAGCTCCCAGTTTCCTAGTTGACTAGCTTTTATCTTATCCATAGAAAAGCAGGAAAAGCAGAAAAAACAGAATAAAGCATAATCTACTGTAAAGTCCTGTATACTAATTCTGGATGGTCAAAAGGTGGTCAAGATCAACCCAAAATTGGAAATAAATCATTCCTAGGATATAGATGGCATGTATTGACTTTAAGGTGCAAGTGGATGCCAACTAATTAAGATAGTGGGTGAATAATTAATTAACTAATGATTAATTGTTTTATCCTAAGTTGTGAGTGGGTTTAATATATTCCAACACAGAGTTGTGGAGGACGGTTGCATAATTGGTGATCCAATTTTCTACCAAACCAAGGTAGACATGATGCACATGGATGCCCCCTCATCCACTATGCACCGATGTTACAGAGAGAAATTCCTATGGCTTGGGGTACCACAATAGACATCTTGACTCTAGAAATCAATCCTTTCCAATATGCAATAGAAATTAAATATCTAATACTAAAGGATTAGACCTCGTACCTTATTCTGGATGGTTGAAGTAGATCCCCATTGAGCTTTCCAACTTCAGCTTGAATTGATAAATCACTTCCTCAACAACAAGTAAACAAGACAAGCATACTATATATATGGGTGTAAGATCTATTCTAGAATATATAATCAACAATGTATAAGCATTTGAAATCATCCATGGATAAAATATTCATTCAAACATACATTATTGGACAAGAAAAGATATTTCTATTAATATAAAATTAGATATTACAATGAATACAACCTCTATTGGCATGTCTGGGAATTGAAAAAACCGAATCCCCCACTTGGGCCTCCACCACCTCAATCCTCCATCACTCGATAGCAAGCTCACAAGCAAAAGGTAAGCTTGGGAAGAACACAAAAGTGCTCCAAGGGACAAAGGGATGCAGACTCAAGCACAAGTTCCGTCAACAATGGACTATAGTTTCTTTGCTCTCAATTCTCTCATATTCCTTCAATGTACCAAAGAGTTCCTTATATAGCTTTTTAAAGGGGTAATGAAAGGTCAAATCTGAGCGATCTCAAGGCATATGGGAGGCCAGGAGTCAAGTGAGTCAGATCCATGTCAAGGAAAACTCCAAAAGGATTCGGATTATGCACACATCCCGATGTACACGGTTTTAGTGGTCAAACCCGCGTATATACGCGATTAGGGGTTTAAAAGTCGCGTATATGAATTTTCACATCTTTATAGGGATGGTCAAGGAAACATAAAAGGAGAAAAAATGGTCCAAGGGATCTAAGGAGTTTGCAGAGGGACAGGGGAAGGCCATACAAGTGTGATTCACCTGGAGTGGTAAAATCAGCTATAACAGATTCCCCCTAATGTGTGAGGTCAGAGGGGTCATATGATGGCCAAAATACATTATAAGTCCATCCTATAAGTGGAGTGATGAAGGATCCAAAATGGAATACCAGCCACCCAATTAGCATAGTACAATGATACAACTTTGCACATAACTACAAATACATATAGCAGTCCCGGATACATAAGAGTACAATGGCCATGAATAGGCATGATACCATATATCACATAAGTGGTCATCGCCACGTACAATATACATAGATCAGAATCTCCATGATGAAAATATACACAGGACCATGATCTCCATAATGGCTGAATATATATAATGGATCAATATATCCATAATGGATGGAAATGTCTGACATATATTGGAATCAAGTCACAAGAGCTGAAATCTCATGAACACTGGCATGATCAAGGAGGTAGCATATAAGAGATGCCACCAATCAGGAAGGTCTTCTACACAAACTGATATGAGTACATGTCCTACTATGTGAATAGAGGTGTCAAGGTCAAACATAGTAGGCCATCATCTGATTACCCGTCATTGATGTATACCATTAACAGACGCGAGATCACCCACCGATAATGAAAATGGGAATCAAGATACTAGAGTGCAAAATAACAAGTGTGAATAAATGTGTTGAGGTCAAACACTTGAGAGGATCCATCGATTAGGGGACATTGATGTATTCCCAAAGACTGTCGATGGCAAGAGAACTTGCCACTGATGACTGCAAGTCTCAAGGCACTAAAAATGACTCTAGATTCCAATCCCAGAATAAATGATCTGAAGTTGATGGGATGAAATCCATTGGAAGGAGGGAATTAAGGCATCCTCCATCAACCAACACGAGGTACTCAGCAAAGCTGTATGATGTGGAAGGACTCGATCATAAGGTGCACGAACCAGTAACTGTACCAGGAATGGATGACATGCAAAATCAAGATAACTGAGGAATGGTTGACTCAGGTTTCAACTTCCTTCGAACAAGAGCATAACAGCGAATGGTGACTGAATAAAGGCAACATAGACTCGATATACAAAACCGGTACATCTATGCAACACAAGAGGCATCGACAGAGGCTCCATGGGGACTGGAAGCTTAACTAGTCAGTGGAGATAAACTCAGATAAATAAGTACAACTCCTAAAGTCAAACTATAAACCCAACCAATGGACGTGATATATAGTGCTCTATTCGAAGGCGACACAACTCGACAACTACCAAAGATAACATCTTTCCTTGTCCGGCTTTTTGGTTTTTTTATTTTTTTGGACTTTTTCAAATATTTAAAAATCTTGAAAAAGATTAAAACTGCTTTATAGTTATAGACTAGGAGGAGACGAGTGTCATAGGGGCAAACAAACTAGTTCCAAGTAGTGGAACATAACTATGCTCAATGCAAGGATACATGTGTAGGATAGCGACACTTGGGGGAAAATCCCCTCTCGGTAAAAATAGGGAATCAAGCTGCAAAGGATATATAAAATGGATTTGCATGGCTAGATATGAGACAAGCTCGGGTTATATGGTTGAAACTCAATGTCAGGGAAGCCGACATAAAGCTCAATAAGGTAGGCAAAGCTCATGATAATGCAATTACAACTTGACATAAGGGAGTCCTGAGGGAAATAAGCCAACAAAAGATCAAGAGGAGTATGAGGCTCTTGCAAAATGTCATGGCAATACTATACAACAGACTCCCACACCCTAAGGGACAAAACGTCACCATGGGCACCAAATGCAAATAAGGCGCTAACTAGGGTACCCATGTAAGGTCAATCTCTACCACTCATATCATGCCACTTCTAAAATAACAAGAAGGTTCCGTGACATAAAAGAGTGGGTTCATACCTAAGGCTATAATGAAATGGTCATAATGTCATGAAAAATGCAAATAGTGATGAAACCTAACATATATGTCAGTTTAGACGTGATACCTGAGATCGACATGAACGGGTCAATCCAAAGGCTGAAACGACACTCAAAAAGGTCCTCTACATCATAAATTAGTCCAAAAATGGTCCAAAATGATGAGGAATAGTCCAAACTATAGGAAAGGGGGTAAAAATTTGAAAAATTTCTATAAATAGTAAAAAATTCAAAACATTATAAAACATTTGAAATTTTTACCCATTTGAGCTCAAATTTTCAACAGCAAATTCCAGGAGATCCAGCCGATGGAATCCACTACCGTTTCTTCCAGGTACTTACCCATGCTCTACTCTTCCATTTTGATGCAATTTTTATCAAATTCCAGGGTGTTTTGGGATTTCTAGGCCAATCCAAAATAGGTGCTATGGCCCACATGGAAATCGAGGGTTTTTCCACATATAGGGCTGGATATACACAGAAAATTCCCTCACAGTCGCGTACATACGCAGCTGTTTGGAAAACAATCATGTATGCGGCCATGCATAAGGTTTTTTAAGTGTTCTAATGGGTAAACTTCCAATTTTTTGTGCAGGATGGTCCTAGAATGGAGAGAACGTGAACAGGGTGATGTAGAAGAGGCAGTAAGGGCCGATCTAATGGATCAAAAAGCGCTACATGCATGTGGGATCTACAAATTTTGGTGTCTTGGTGGCTTAAGGGCCAAACCAGGACTATTGCAGATGCTGGTGGATTACTGGGATCTAGACTCAGATTCATTCTAGATAAATGGGATGTCTCTCACCATAGAGGTGGAGGACATATACTTCATTACTGGACTTTCCCGATGTGGGGAAGTAGTGAACCTACGTTCTCGCGGGCCCAGAGGTGGCCTGACTATAGATGAGTATATTGCGGTGTATTGCTATCCGGACATGGAGAAGGTGGGGAGTTAGATCCCTACTAACTCCATATAAGTGTTGGGCCTAAAGACCATCCTACTGACACTAGGCAGGATAGCAGGCTTGGCTTCACTCCACCAGGCCTCGCAACCTCTGATGTTCTATGCAGTGGAGTGCATGAGACCCATTGTATATGATTGGAACACTACACTACTAGGCAACATGAAACATCATCTCAGTGAGTGTAAGGTGGGAAGAGTGCAAGAATTTGGTTTCAGTAGCATACTGAGCATGTTTTTCTTCGAGCGTGTTCCAGGATTGAGTACCAAAGTTGACGTTCCTCTACACGGGGTTCAAGATTCGGCCCAATGACATTGGGCGGATGCGATGCGCAGACTAGGTGGAGGTAGGGTGTCCAATCCCTATCCAGCTAATTTCTTTCCATGGTGGTGATGACAGATAGTTTCCATCGATGACTACCCCTATGCAGGGATAGATTTTCGGGGGGACCCGAACATGCTGCTGCCACCAGGATCGGCATATGGTGACATAGGTAACGAATCTCGACCCTTTCTTTAAATTTTTTGAGTTATTTAATTTTTTGTGTTTTCTGATTATATGGAATCAAAAGACATATTTTTGGGTGACAATACATAGTGACATATACCATGTGCATGCAGATGTGGGACCACGACGGCCTGAAGGCTTCCTTCGTCATAGACAGAGGAGAAGAGGAGACGATATCACAGGTGTGGATGTGGAGTGGATGCTCCAAAGCATTCATACCAACTTTGTGAGGTTGACACATAGAGTTCCCATGGCGCAAGTCGAGGAATTTCCTGAGGCCATGCAACGCTAGGTGGTGGGTGTACCACAAGCATGGGTGCAATTATTTCAATTGCTAGCTAGAGCTGTAGTGACATTCTATGATCATAACCCTCCTTCTCCTCCATAGACTTAGATACTTGGGAGTGATACATTTTGTATTATCGTGTATTATATTTTGGTGGCTCAAGAGCTCCATTTTTGTATCATGACACTATGTATTACCACATTTTGGATGTTTATAAAATATTTTATGATGATTGGTTTATTTATTTACATGTGTAAAAATTTGTGTTTGTGATGAATTTATTGTGTATGAAACAAATGCCAATCTAACACGTAGTTAGCATATGAGTCAACAACTTGATTATTAATTCTTGGAATATGTATGTATGTTATATTGTCAAATTACCATTCTAATAATCTCACATGTAAGAATATTCTTAATAACATCGGATCTCTAACATGGTACAAACCATTAAGTTGTGACACTACTAACTTCGAATCAAGACGTACCTCAAGAGAGAGAACGCCATGTAAAATGGCATCCTGTAGAAGCTCAATAACGACACTATATTCAACAACATTGTTTGAAGATGGCCGTAAACATACACCTCCTGAAGACAATACCTGACCCATAGGAGTATAAATCACCCAAGCAGCAGAGGCTGAGTGTTGAGTGTGACGGCTTGCACCATCCGTGAATCCTATGTAGGTGGAAGATTCCATTGACATCTAACAAAAGAAACAGAAACTAATCACAAACCCAATCACTATAAGAAAAAGACCTACCTATGCAAAATTGTACAATAATATACAATAACCAGCCTTGGTTGAAAATCATGCATAGTACTTTTTGAGATAGAGCCCATTCCTAGGCTCCGCCAAGGCTGTTCCCTCATAATCCACTAACTCATAAGCACCCTTCTCTAACACATGTTTGACGACGTAAGGACCATGCCACATGGGGTTAAACTTTCCTACCCCCAAGGGTTCTTTCGGTTGATCCCACAAAAGGACCAAGTCTCCCTCACTAAACCTCCTTGGACAGACAGAATTATTGTACTGGACCTTCACGCGACGTTTATTTACATCTAGAGCCGCCAAGGCATCTCGATGCAGCTCATCAATTTGTTCAAGGTGGACCAAATGCTCCTCCAATGGTGAAGTGTCTGGTAAGAGCTCTACGACTAGCTTTAAAGAAGGAATCTTGCACTCAACTGGCAATACTGAATCCACTCCATGTACAATTTTATATGGAGAAAAACCTGTGGCAGTCTTAGCAACGATTCTATACGCCCACAAAGCAGCATATAACATAATGTGCCAATTATTCTTGCTTTGTGTGATGGTTCGTTGGAGAATGGATTTGAGTGATTTGTTCACTACTTCTACTTGTCCATTCGCTTGAGGGTAGTAAGAGGAGGAATTCTCTTGTTTGTACCCTAAATTTGATGCCAACTCTTCCATCATATGATTCTGAAAGTGCGAGCCATGGTCAGTGACAATCTCTTTCAGAAAACCGAGTAATAATCTTGTTGAATACGAAGTGCACAGTTGTCTCACTGTCAGATTTAACTGTAGGCATAGCCTCAGCCCATTTTGTGAAGTAATCAACAACCACTATGATATGATGATGCCCCCTAGCTGAAGCTGGGTTGCAATCCATAAAATCAATCCCCCACTTAGTGAAGGGACCGACGATGATGATGGGATGTAACGGGGTAGGTTTTGACAACATATTATGTGCAAAAACCTGGAAAGGGTGGCACCTCTTGACCGCATCTACACAATCCTTAAATATCGATGACCAGAAATAACCCACTCTTAATATTTTTTGCGCTGTAGAAAGCCCAGATAAATGACCACCACACGCCCCTCCATGGCAATCATTCAGCACTACCTTGGACTCCTCATGAGTTAAACAACATCATAAAATAGAATCTACCCCACGGCGGTACAAAGTGTTATCCATTATGAGGTAATTCTTAGACACGTGACATAAAAATCATCATTCATCCTATGAGAGGTGAGTGGGGACCTTCAATGTTTGTAAATATATAATGATATCCCCATACCATGGGTGTAAAGTTGAGATTCATAAGATGTGTTCATTGATAAATGTATCTTCACAAACCAACTCCTCGGCCTCGCTTGAGAAATCCGATATAAGCTCTGCAAAAATTAACGATTTCTTCAATTTTGCCGAAACAAACTCAAGATTGAATTCTTGCAGGATGACAATCCATTTATTATATTTTTTCCCAATCATCCTTCGAGTGAGGACAAATTGAAATAGATTGACATGGGCTACAACCAAGGTATAGCAAAGGAGAATATACTGTCTCAACCATTGAACCACATGTACAGTAGCTAAAGAAATATTCTCAACATGAGAATAATGGATCTTTGTGTCAATAAGATTCCAGCTCAGATAGTATATGACATGCTCTTGGAGCTCCTCATACTCTTGAACCAAAACCATACCAATCATCTCCATGGACACGACCACATAAAGTAGGAAATCATGGTTATAGTCTGGGGGACTAATCACCAGGGCTGATGCTAGGGCTCGCTTGAGCGCATCAAAGGACTCCTGGGCTAACTCATCCCAACAAAAGGTGGTGTCCTTCAAAAGATGCATGAATCCTCTAGTCAAATTGGCAAAATTGACAACGAATATCCGTAAGAAGTTTTCCATGCCTTGAAAACATTGGAGATGATGAATATTCTTCAGGGGAGACAACTGAAGTATTGCCTCTACCTTCAAAGGGTCGACTCTTATACCCTCTTTAAAAATGATGAATCCTAACAAATGACCAAACATCACACAAAAGATGCACTTGTGAATATTTAACCTAACCAAATAATGGCGGCACCTTTTGAATACCAATCTCAAATGATAGGAATGATGCATTCTCATACAAGAATGAACAGCAAGGTCATCCAAAAATACTTCAATAATCGATTTGAGATCGTGGAAGATCAAGGTCATAGCCCATTGAAAATTAGCTCCGACGTTGTTAAGGCCAAAAGGCATTTTCTGATATGCAAAAGTTCCCCAAGGACAAATAAATGCAGTATTATGTTGGTCCTCATGTTTATTTTGTATGTGATTATATCCGGAAAAGCTGTCCATGAAGGAAAAAAAAATTGCTACCTGCACACTCATCCAAAATCTGATCAATAAATGGTGTGGGGAAATTTTCCTTAGGACAAGAACGATTCAAATCATGGAAATCAGTACATATGTGGATCACTCCCTGCTTCTTATCCACCAAAAAGGGGTTTGAAACCCACTCCATCAAGGGAACGGGATAGATAAAATCAACTTTCAATAGTTTCTCTATCTCTGCCTTAGTCGCAGGTGCTTTCCTAGGATTCACCGCATACAAGCGTTGTCGAACAGGCTTAGCATTGGGATAAGTCTTAATCTCATGTTCGACAATGAGGGGATTAATACCTGGCATTTGGTTGTGAGACCAAGCAAAGATATCACAAAATTATTTAAACAGCTCGGTGTATTCTTGAATATCAACATGGGAACATTCTGCCCTAATATAGACATTCTCTATCCTGCTAGGATCGTGAGAGATATTGATAGGAATCATTGGAGATATATTTTCCATGTTTCCATCAACCATCGGACCAGAAGAGCTTAATGGAACCATAGGACTACCAATTCTCTCACTAAGAACCTCCCTAAAGTCCTCACGCTCCAAGCAGTCAAGCTCGGGAAGAAAGTAAGATCTATGATGGAGCTCTTCCCATGGTGGCTCAACTCCCGACATGGCCTCAATAATCGCTTCGTCTGAAGGGAAAACACTATCAAGGTAGTCGTGCGCATGAGAATATTGTACTGCCCATGCAGGCAGCACATAAGGGTCCTCCTCCTCTGTCCGTGAAGAGGAAGGACTGGACTCTGCAACACACTCAAGATTATCTTGATAAGCTATCATAGTTGCTGGCAATGACACGTCCATCACGATGGGCTCACTCGAAGTATTCGGTGAACGAAGAATCCAAGGATCTTCCATATCACTTGTGTGAAAATACACTGATCTCATAGATGTCGAAGCCTCACTGGAACTAGACCCTATCATAAGTATCGGTGCAAGACAACTAAAACTTCCCATGAGGGATGGATACATGCCCACACCCACACTCCCAGTTGTTGGCTGAGAGTGTTCTACGATCGGGATCGAAGCTCCCGAAGATGCAGTAATTGACAGATTCTTTAATGACGTTTAATCAATTGTGACTATCTTCTCATTAAATCGAAAGAATACAATATGAAATAGGGAAGAAGCTACGGCTTGCATACTTTACATCCAATTCCTACCCAACAAGAGATTGTAGTCAAGGGGTGCATCAACCACCTCGAATTCTATCACAATGGCCTTCCCTACCAAACAGACCTTAAGGGAAGGAAGGATCCTGTGCGGCCTAAACGATCTCCCATTAAATGTAGTTAACATGGTCATGGATTTAGACAACTCAGGGGAACCTAAACCATTCCAACATAATAAAGACATCACAGAAGCAACAACACCTTCGTTAATCATAGTGAACTTGATGGTCATGTTAAGACATTCTACGTGAATCAAAAGAGACACATAGTAAGGCAAGAGAGGCTGAAGGCCTGCAGTTTCAAATTTAATCATGGAGGAAGAATTATCATCATTCACACCAAGGGAAGAAATAAAATCCTTCCTTTGTGAAGGACAACTCTGAAGTACTTCTAGTGCAGACATCGCACAAGGAGTGTGGCCCAAATCCTTGACAGCAGAATAGTTCTAGGTGGCTCAGGAATTAGGATTGTGCCCCGAACACTTAAGGACTCCCTTAGGAATATGAGGTGCAGCTTTAGGTTTATCCACAGGTTTTTCAATACACAAAAGAGTTCTTGGTCGATCAGGTTCCTTTCCTGGGCTGGGTTGTGACGAACCATAGTCTTTGGCACAGGTCACAAATTTTGCAGCACGTACCATGTTAATGCAACCACGACCAATACCCCCTGGCGGATCTTGATCACCACCAGACTGATCATGGGTCCTCGATTTCATATTTTGATTATGAGGTAAAGGGTTAGTCAGCACAGCTGGGCCCTGTGCCAAGAATCTCTAGGCTTCATCAATATGAGGGCACAAGTAAGTGAGGTGACCTTCCTTACACAACTTGCAAGGAAATTTAAACTTACGTTTAGCTTGCTTGTCCCCCCCAGCATTACAGGCATTGTTTGCATTATTATTAGCATTTTCATTCCTATTCCCACCCTTACGATTGTTCTTACCCTTATTTTTATTCCTTCTAGGCTGTTGGTTACCCTTCTGGTTTGACGATTGCACTAAAAGCACACTCTCCGTTTGGGTGGGTTGAGACGAAGCCGTGGCTTGTCCTGAAGCAGATTGGTTGATTGATAATTGACTGACTTGTTTTGCAACCGAATCCACAAGTTTAGCACTTGCATAACCAACAATGCCATCAACAGGTGGTCCAAGTTTAACTTTGGGGTCGAAACTAGAATGCATAGCATTGGGAATGATCTCCTATAACAAACCAGACTGAGAATAAATCAAATCCAGTTCTTGCACCCTAAAAATGGCTTGTTCCTCATTTTTCACTACGGATGTAGAAACATCCTTTTCTATATATGGCAATGACGACTTAAGGAACCATTCAAAGAGGAATTCCGGTGGTATAAAGGCTTTAATCAACCTCTTCCATCTACACCACTCTTGGATATGATACAATATATGTGTGGCTTTATCCTGCAAAAATGTCGACAAGAGTTTACTAGCAAGATCATAACACACAAGTAGCTAGAAGTGGTTAATAAAAGTCATCACTACGTCATCGAACAAAGCGAATGCCCCCCTATGTAGCTCTATATACCATTTCGCGGTAGACCCTGTAAGGGTGTATTGAAAAAACCTTAAATGGATTGAGTCCTAATGTAAGGAATTCGAAGAGAACCATAGGTGAAAGTTAGTAACATGTTCGCTCAAATCCTCTCCTGGTTTTCCCTCTAATTTGGGTATGTCCGAGGGAAGTTTAGTAGGGACAGCCGGCCAAGCTGGGTCATGAGCCACAGGATCATTCATCAATCTCGACAAGTTAGGAAGATTCAGCGTTGTGACGAAAGGGAGCCTAGGATGATTAGGTCGATGGACCACTCCGTGATAGTTCTGATTCACATAGGTATCATTACCATAAACACCATGGGCTTGGCCATAGTGCCCTCCTCTCGTTTGACCCATATAGGGTGGCATGGAAGCAACATAGTGTGGTGTACCTTGACTATTCAAAGCTACAAAACCGTAATTTGGAGAGTAAGTGGGTTGTTGATACCCACACCCGTAAGGTGAAGAAGCATGTCCATACTACGTCCCATAATAGGATCCATAAGTCATCGCATGGGATGTCCCATGAGACACTTCATAAGTAGGAATATATGCTCTGAAAGTAGGAATATGACCTCTAGAAGTATGAACATGACCTCCCAAAACAATGGGCGGTGCATGAACCTGAGACACAACTGGTTTAGTAACCGCAGTACGGACATGACTCGTAGCAACATTCCGGCCCGAAGGACCACGTGAATGAGGTGGAGGGTGAACATTCAAAGAACTAGGGAGAGAGGATGAAGGGGCCTGTGTAATTATGTACATGCTATTCCCTATAGTCACTCGTCTCAGATATGGTATCCTAATAGGATCACTAACCCTAGACCTAGGAGGAATATGTGATGTAGCTTCCACCACCGGGATGGAAGGTGCAATGTGACTTGTGCTCCCAAACCTCTCTGCATGGTAAGGAATGAGAGTGTCCCCAAGCATAGTGTTAGGCTCAAACTCAGATTCAACATGGAATGCCAAATAATGTGTGGGAAAAGAAGACATACCATAACTACCATAACTAGTGCTCGCGGGTTCAAAATGAGTCTCATCATCCTCCGACATTCCATACCAACGATGCATCAATGGGGAATCAACCCTAGAGTAAGTAGGTCTATCATGAAAAGTTCCTATCTCAGAAATCACCAGACCTAACTCAGTCAAATTAGGTGAAGGATCATACTTAGGAATAAACTCCCCATGTTCCACATGAATGGGAGAATATGGTTCAGGAATCCCTTCCATATGGCCTCCCATGGTGTGTGAATCAATGTACAAAGTAGTCCGCCTGGACTGTCTATTTCTCTCTCCCAAAGGAGGAGGAGATGTAGATGGCAGAAGTCCTGCTAAACGATGAGAATGGCGAGGAGCCACACCTAAATCCACAATGACTCAAAAAATATAAAAGACTCTCTATCTACCCAAACCCTAGGCAAGTTGTCATGCATAGAGCAATCACCAAGAAAATCTAAAGCCAAACATAAGCAATCAAGGGTAGGATAAGTGAGCTCCTGAATGAAGCAGGTATGTCTCGCCTAGGAGAGGCTTGAGACTCCCATACACAAAATGCAGAGGTACGTAACCAATTATTGTGGCCCTCAGCTTCAACGCGTAAAGCGACTATGCTGTCCTACCCCAACCTGGCCGGGACACCCACAAAATAACCTCTGCAAATTACTCGCTCGATATACTAGGTAAGGCCACTAAGGTCACCTCAATATAATCAATCCTTAGGTGGATAGTTGCAGGCGGGATTGACCATATGGGTAGGGTAGCAAAGCCCAAAACTCTCGAAAGAGCCCCCAGATACAAATACAATCCTGGAAATATATCCAGTGCTACTCAATTATGACTAGGGGTCATCCCAATCAATAACCGCTCACACTGCCTCGTGCTTAACTCCCTTTTGAGAGGAGGATCCTAAGAAACACTGGTTATATTAAGGAATTTCACACACTCACTTGGAAAGACACATACATGTTGTTGTTTAGTGGTCTTGGAGAATTCCAAGACCCTGAAACCTAATCGTGTTGGTGAACCCTATCAAATAAAATAGTGTAGTTCATTTTAATTGAGCGTTGATTTTAATTGGCTTTATTACTCAAAAGAGGTATATGGCCGTGCAACTAATGGCATTATGACATAACATGAAGCAAAATGCACACCTAACAATCAATACAGATGCATTGTGTCCATGAAAAACAAGGTATGCTACTATGTGAAATGCATAATTTTCTTCAAATGATAAATGCAAGCTTTCCTATATGAAATCCTATCTAATACTCCAAAGCAAATCTAGTGCAAGTACTATGCAAAATGCAAGATGCAATGCATGATGATAAGCAAATATTTTTGGATTTTTTGAAATAAAAATGAGATATAAAAGAAAAAGAATGACTCTACAACCCCCAGACTCTGCAAGCACAGTCAAGCAGCACTCAAGCAAAGTACTAAGGTAAAATAAATATAATGCACTAATCCCAAAACAAAAAATCGAAAATGCAATGACAAGAACATTCTTCAAAAAAAAAAATTTACCCTAAAAAAAATGTCTCTGGTCAAAAATAGAGGTGTATATAGACTCTAGCAGTATCAAAGGAGACTCAGCAATCATCAAACTTCACCTAGAAACCATCCATCTTCCTCTAGAAGGAAAAAATAAGTGCATATGCGACTATTCGCAGTAAATCCATGTGTGTATGCGGAAATAGCAGTAAAACCCACGTATATATGTGACTGTTAGTTAAAAACTTACCTACAGGAAGAAAGGTGCATAAAAATAAAGGCAAACAGACAAGCTGAGACAAACTTCACACCAATCAAACACTACCAGGAAAACATGCCCACAGACCCGACACAGAAACAAGAGGAAAAGAGCAACTCGAAGTCATTGAATGCCGATAGAAAACCCCCAAAGGACAACTACTAGGAACTCCCCAGCGGAGTCGCCAATTCTATTATAGAGAGAAATTCCTATGGCTTGGGGTACCACAACAAACGTCTTGACTCCATAAATCAATCCTTTCCAATATGCAATAGAAATTAAATATCTAACATTAAAGGATCAAACCTCTTACCTTATTCCGGATGGTTGAAGTAGATACCCATTGACCTCTCCAACTTCAGCTTGAATTGATAAATCACTTCCTCAACAACTAGTAAACAAGACAAGCATACTATATATATGGGTGTTAGATCTATTCTAGCATATATAATCAACAATGTATAAGCATTTGAAATCATCCATGGATAAAATGTTCATTCAAACACAAATTATTGGATAGGAAAAGATATTTCTATTAATATAAAATCAGATATTACAATGAATACAACCTCTGTCGGCATGTTTTCGAATCGGAGAAACTGAATCCCCCACTTGGGCCTCCACCACCTCAATCCTCCATCTCTCGATAGCAATCTCACAAGAAAAAGGAAAGATTGGGAAGAACACAAAAGTGCTCCAAGGGACAAAGGGATGCAAACTCAAGCACAAGTTCCGGCAACAATGGACTATAGTTTCTTTGCTCTCAATTCTCTCATATGCCTTCAATGTACCAAAGAGTTCCTTATATAGCTTTTCAAAGGGGTAATGAAAGGTCGAATCTGAGCGATCTCAAGGCATATGGAAGTCCAGGAGTCAAGTGAGTCAGATCCATGTCAAGGAAAACTCCAAAAGGATTCGGATTATGCACACATTCTGATGTACGCGGTTTTAGTGGTCAAACCCATGTATATACGTGATTAGGGGTTTAAAAGTCGCATATATGAATTTTCACATGTTTATAGGGATGGTTAAGGAAACATCAAAGGACAAAAAATGGTCCAAGGGGTCTACGGAGTCTGTAGAGGGACAGGGGAAGGCCATACAAGTGTGATTCACCTGGAGTGGTAAAATCATCTATAACAACTGATGCACAACCAAATTTTAGATGGACACCAGAATTTGGAAGGTGATGGTCGATGGCATGTGTGGTTCCCCGTTCTCTATGTCAAATGTGATCAACTTGGAGTCGGAGGGGTCTACTTCCCCTAGAGTGGCTAGTAAGACTTTCTGCTACATTGGGCATGTTTTAAGTACCTCAAGAGTAGACATGGTGGTTGGCATTTGGGCCAAATCATCCACAATGTTAAAGCTGACTGCAGCTCTAGCTGTGGTGTTATTGGCAATCCAACATACAGGGGGGCATGGGAATGGGGGTAACTGAAGAGGTAGGTTGACTATTTTGGATGTTGATGCCATTAATGTGTCAGTGGGTTCGATGGTGGTACTGTACTGATTTCGTCGGGTTTGCAAGTTTACCTCTTCAGTCGTCATGGCTAGAAGGTGGTGAACACCTCTTTCGATAGTGGGAGGTGCCCCCGGAGCATTGGGATTGGTCTGGGGAGGGGGTTTGGTTGCCACCAATCCTTGGAATGGCAGTGGGTTTTGAAGCACCATGGAGGAAGGTCCTTGTGGTGCTGGGTTGGGATGGGCTTGATGTGCCATGTTGGTAGCCTATTGGGCCTCATTTTGAATGGCCTGCTTAGTGTGAGCCATAGGGGGACACTCAAATGTGTAATGCCCATAAAAATCATAGAGTCTGCATGGTTGGTTTGTGTGCAATGGAGCGTTTTCTCTTGTTGAATTATGTCGTGGGGGGTTTTGGGCTGGCTGGTTTGCTGCAGCATTGTTGGGAGGGTTTGGTTGTTGACCGCCTCCCTGTGGTTGGTTATTTCCTTGGTTGCGAAGCCGGTTATTTCGATCTTTCCCTTGTTGATTGTTGGGGGTAGGTTGGTTGGGATGGTTTTTTTGTGTGAACACTTGTCCCAATGGAGTGGGTGGATTGGGGGTGAGGGCTTGAACTATTTGCACTGGCGGTGCATAGTAGATTTGTGGGGGTGGTGGTACCACAAATGTGGGAATTTTTCCCACATACTACTGTGTTGGCCAAGCCATGGCCTGAGCCTGCTGTGGTGGCACATGATGTGTGTAGGAAGTTGTTTCTCTGGACTGAGACATCATTCTTGCGTAGTCCAGAGCTTGGTTCTGGTAAGAAACACTAGTAGTGTTACTTGGTTGTGGTGTAATGACAGGTGGTGTTAGTCGAGGTGGTGGCTATTAGGAGACCAATCCTATGATGCCGTCGGCAGCATGGGATGCCCCTGATGCATCGTGATAGGAGGTACTTGGATGAGGAGCATCTAGAATGACAGTGTACAGGTATGCAGACTGAGCATAGATAAGGTCAAATTGTTGGGCCTTCAGTATGGCCTCTTCTTCGAATTGGGGAGGTTTAGACACGATGTCCTTTGCTATGGGTGGGAGCAAGGTCTTAAGGAACCAATCCAAGAAGATCTTGTCATCAAGTTGGATTTTACATAATCTACGACGTCGTCGCCACTCATGGATATGGTCAGTTATGTGAGTGGCAATGATTTGACGGTAGGATAGTAGGATCTCCACCCCTTTGTCATATCTGACAAGGAGTTGGAAATACTGTAGGAACATGAAGGCTATGGAGTTGAAGTCTAGGTACTTGGCTTGTGGCAGCTCAATGTACCATTTGGCCATGACACTTGTAAGGGTACATTGGAATAGTATTAGCCTAATGGAGTCGTCTATGATGCTGTTGGATGAGCACCATAGATGGAATGTCATTATGTGGTTTTGGGGACATTCCCCTGCTTTTCCTTCAAACTTGGGGATGTCTGATGGCAGCTTAGTTGGCATTGGAGACCAAAAAGCTTGATGGTGGATGGGGTCATTTGTTAATCTATCCAAATAAGGTAAGTTAAGATGAGCCATGAAGGGAAAATTTTACCCCAAGTTGATGTGGGATGGGGCTATGATGGTGGTGCGGTTTGCAAGTGCATAATACATTTGCACAGCTAGGGGTGCTTGCAGTGGCACCATTGCGGATGGGATGATGCCCCCAAGTGTTTTGGGTGGGATAGTATGAGTGGTGGGGAGATTTCCCCCATGTATGACAGTAGGGGCAATGTAGGTGGACGGTCCACTTTCCCCCTGTGTGGTAGGAGGGGCAGTGTGTGTGGAAGGGCCACTGCCCCCATGTGCTGCCAGTGTGCCAGCTTGGCTGGTCACTATGGGTGGTGGAAGTTGACTGATGATATTCTACATGACTATGCTTGGGACACTTTCCAGGTTGTGGGTGATAGGTTGTGATGTGGACATGGGTCCACTTGCTATGGGTATGCCGAAAATTGGATCTAGATTTGCACTAGCCATGGGGCTTGATGGTGTAGTATGGAGGTGTGGTTGAAACTGATATGGATCTGAATCAGAATCAGAGGTTGTGTGGCCCTCTAATGGTGTGGGAGATCAATGAGAATGACTACGACGGTGCTGATCAAGTGTTCCAAATGGTGGTGGTTCACCTCTTACGCGTGAGGAGGAACATGGATGATCAATTGTGTTTGATTTTATGTGTGAAACTGGTGGTAATGAGATTTGGACCCCAGTTTCGATGGATTCCTATTCACTGAAGGTGGTCTCTCAGCCACCAATACTACCAGAAGACAGTGCTTGGATTTTTCCTCACAGGTGTTTCTACTCAATCGAAAGGGGTCGTTGCCCATTTTTCTTGGCAATTCCTCTCAATGGCTAGCTACTTTGGGGTTCCTGTAGTACTCCTCACAATGAGTTTCTGGGCAGAGCCCAAGTACTTCCCACAATTGAAGCAGTTAGGGACTTATGTTCTCAAATACTGCAGAGTTGTTTTGACTTAGTGTAAATTAGTAGATTTTAAGGCTCACTCAGCGTCATGAACTGAGTTGGGTTAATTAATTAGTATGGTGTATTTGTTTGGTTGTTTTTTCTGGTATTTGGTTGCTGCAATATGGTTTATGAATTCATCATGGTAGAGTTCATGTCAATGTGGGTGTGTATGCAAGCATAAATAAATAGAAATTGTAAACAAGTACAATGATTAACCCTAAACATTTTCTGGCCTAACTAGATGTCTGCCTCACAGTGATATTCCTCTTCAACCAAGAGAAGGTGTTGGGCTCTCAACACAATGGGACTAATCCCATCCGTAGATCCTTAGGTCACCTCCCGGATGCTAGGTTGGTCAACAGGGAGGACACTTAGTGCCATGAGAATATCTCCTTCTCTACCCCCTCTACCTTCCAAGTCACCCAGTTTTAATGGTTTAGGAACAATATCATGGAGTGCCTAGATCTATACGAGATTTCCCTTCGGCGTATCCCAGAATACCCCGAAGGGTGATGACTAGGTAGAGGAGGAAGGGGAAGCAATAGCGTTGATTTTAAGTTGATTTTAGTTAGAATAGGTTAATTTTATTAATCCATAATGATTTAATTAACATTTACACATTGTTCATGAAATAAAATGCAGAAAATAAAAACAGAAACAGAAACTAAAAAGCCCAAAAATGGGTCGTGCACCTGTAGAAGTCTTGTTTTTGCGAATTGGATTCTGATCAAACTGTGAGGAATTACCTCAAAGGGTTGAAAACCCACTTCAGAAACGGGATATTTTATGCCTAATCATGGGAAGATTCATAAATGGCTCAAATGTTTGGGCAGAAAATGAGCCCAAACACACGTGAATTTTCAGAAATTCGGGTCAGCCATTTTCGCACAGTTGAGTGATTTGCAAACCATGAATGGCCAACAATAACTGGTACTGTGGCCAAATGGGATTGGCTTGGCCTTGAGGAGGCTAAAAAATAACTAGAAATGTAAATAAACAACAATCTAAGACAGATTTAACATGAAATTTATGAAAAACTAGGGCAAATTTTTTAAAAACTTGAGAATAAAAAGTTTGGCCCAGGGATCCTATGGGATTGACCTAGTATGGTTGCCAGTTCTGTAGCAAGGATTTATCCCTACTACAGGGGCAATAATGACTCCCTTATTCCTATAGGGCACAACGGTAGGTTCCTGCTAATGGTAAATGCAGAAAATAAAACAGAAACGGAAATGACAGAACAAAATATTAAACTAAAGCTAAGCTAATCTAAACAAGATGAAGTAAATGGCAAGAACAGTAAACTAAATCTAATGGAAAAAAGAATAAAATGAATCTTTGGTGAAACCCTCTATAGAAAATGGGTTAGGGTTCTGCCTCCTTAAAACCTGCAAACAAACCTAAGCTCTAATGGAGAACCTGCAAAAACAATGTCAATAACAAAACCTGCAAATAAAAATGAGATTTAGAAAGCAAATAACATTAAGAAAAATAGAAATAAACCATTGGGAGCACCTCTCTTGGTTGGGGATCAATGGCTCAAATGGAAATGGAGATGGAGGGAGTGTGGGTGGATTGAGAGGTGGATGTGTCTCAAGGCATCCACGAGCAGCATAACAATATGCAAGGGAGGAGTGCTTTGAGAGTGACCCCCCACTCTCATTTTATAGCTTTTCCAAGGGGTTTTAGGGTTTTAAGCTCTTGTTCAAGGATTTAGCCCATTCCACCCTAAATTTAGCCCCTTTTAGGGTTTTATCCCCTTTTTGAGGGCTTTAGCTCCTAGGGGGCTATTTTGGGCTCTTTTTGGAGGTTTTTAGCCCTTTTCTTCATCCTTAGTCTATTTTGAGGGTGTGAGGGTTTGATGGAGTGATATGAAGGTCGTGAGATGGTGTCCTTGGGTGGTGTAGGCCATTGAGAGATGAGTGGGGGATTTTTGGGTTAACACTTACCACTACTTTTCATTTTGAACTATTTTAAAATGGCTTTTGTTAATAAACACACTCTGAATCTCTTCAAATTTTGATAAACTGACAGACAATACTATATAGCGGAACCCAAAAAACCCTAAATTGAACTCTCTCGTTTAAAATGACAAATACTTTAATTCCATGACTAAGAATTCATCATTTAGTATTAATTAGACTTAAAAACTAATAATCTACGATCAATTTTGTCATTAATCCTTTGTTAAGAAAAACTCCAATTTTATGAACCTTGGTAATCGGTTCGCAGCCTACCTGTTAAAACGACTAATCTTGCTGCTGGAATCTTGTTATCTTGACTGTTAGGTGTCTAATTTCATTCCCCAATCTTCTCTGGATGCTTTTATAACTCCAAACTATTTCTCCTCAAAGCCCTAATTTTTCACTCTGTTTCAAAATTCCGATTACCAAGTGCTGATTTTTCGCCATGACCTTAACCTGCTCTATGTGCACTTCAGAGAATACATGATTCAAAATGCATTTGTCTCATTATGTTCAACCATCATTACTCCATCACCTCAATAAGCAACTGCCACGATTCACCCTCATGATGATATTCACACTTGTCACAGTGATTATTCTAAAAGAAACATGTATCAAATCCATCACTCAGTATGATTGACATCTTATGTGTGAGAATTCTGGAAAAAACTGAACCAAAAATGATGATTTTTGACTTGCACGACTTTCTTGTAGCACATGTGTGCATTTGTTTTTGGCTTGCGCTACAAGAAAATCTGAGTTAATAATTTGCAAAAATTAAAGTCATAATAAAGGCTTAAACTTGGTTTAGGAACCTTAATCAAGATTTTATGATATTCTTTATACCTTTTAATCCACATAAGCATTCTATAAGCCGTCTAACTATGAAATCAAACCAAAATTTGTAAAAACTAAAACTAAGAAATCAAATAAACATGAAAGCTAAAGGGAAAAGATTCAAACTATCCTAAGGAAAAAAAAATTATAGGAGTAATGAATCAAAATCAAGCTTCAAAACTTAAACAAAAGTATTAAAAGATGGAAAACAAAAACATGACCTAACAGACTCCACTGTCAAAAGATTGTAAAGTTTGAAAAGTTGATTCAGTTTATTCATTTGTCGAGATGATTTCTTTGTTTGCAAGGTATTCTCCTATGAATCATGCTCACATTCCTGGTTTTTCAAATCGAATACCTAAAGTAGATTGGAAAACATGTATTCCAAAGTTTAAAGATCAAAATAATGATGATGTTGTCGTTCATTTGGTTAGATTTCATATGCATATACATAAGCTGGAAGTTAAATTGCATGAGGATTCTTTAATGAAAATGTTCATGACTACTTTATAAGGAGATGCAAGGTCATGGTATGAAGGGTTACCATCAAAAAGTTTGTTTTCCCTTACTAATTTTCATACAGTATTTCATGAACATTACAAAAACCGATACCCCTCCTTGTTGCTGGTTCAAGATTGCTATACGCATGTTAAAGGTTTCATTGGAGATTTGGAAAACATGTATAGTGATGATGAGTTAGTGGATGAACAGATTTTAGAAATTTTATATGAGAACCCATTTCATAAAAAAATAAATACAAATTAGTTGTCTTTGCATTCAAGAAAAATCTCAGCAATTAATAATTTCTTCCTCGACTGAAAGAGACATGATCCAAAACTCTGATTCAACCAGCTACATTTCTTTTCCTGAAGTAGATGATAATTTGCAGCAGTCTTGTCAATATTTATGTGACCAAGAAGGAATTTTGGATGGTCAATCAAACCCTTCTTCATATTATTCAACTTCCAAAGTTTTGTTTCAAGATGAGGCTGCTTATTCCCAATCAGAAAATTCCTTTTTGCAGCAGCAATTTCCTCCAAGTTCTAATGCTTCTGTGGGTGATTACATAAAGAATTCTGATTCTATAAATTTTCAGTCTTACATTCCCTCCACATATTTATTTTATGAAAATTCAAATAAAGAGAAATTACACCTTGGATTAGAATTGGAAAAAAGATATGAGCATGAAGATGATCAGCCTAGTGATGTGAAAGAAGAGGGTTATACTCTTGATGGTTTTTCTGATGATTGCGCTCAACTTGTTAAAAATTATGTTAGTGATGGTTTTAAAGAAAATTTTAGTCTACTTATATATAATGAAAAGGAAGAGCAATCATGCCATCAATCTAAGTATGTGAAAGAACCAACAGTTTGCAATAAACAAAGGGATCACAAAGAAGGAGATGAAGACTCTCAATGGGATGTTTCTTTAAATCTTTTCAATTCAGAAACGTTTTGTCAAGAAGACATATTTCTTCTTAATATTGTTGAAGAAAAAAATGATATTCTTCTTGAAGTGCTTGAGAAGAATGGATTTGTAAATTTAGAAATATTAAATGAAGTTGCTGATATATCATTTAAAAACAATCATGAGAATTCCTTTCAAAGCTCTTTTAAAGATCAGTTTGACAGTATGCAAGAAGAGTTAATTTTTGGAAAGCCTTCTAAGGGTATGTTGATATAATTGTAACTTCAGAATTTATTCATCTGTATATATTATGTATTGTACCCTGATGTTTATTCCAAGAAGTTTCTATAATGTAAACAAGTCATGTCAAGTCATTGTGGGTAACCCTCCTATTTTTCAAGGGTTAAAGTCCCCATAGTTGTGGGTCTCTAGGGTTATTAGACTATCCTAGATAAGTCAACCCTAGGTGAGTTATTGTAATTCAGGGAAATAGTCCCCCCTGTCTAAGTCAAGTTTAACCCTCCCTGTTGAGCAGAGGGCAAATTCCCCACAAGTTGTGGGGCACTAGGGTTATTAGACACTCCTAGAGATGTCGGCTCTAGTAAGTAATTGTTAAGCGAGGCCGACATGTTGGAGTGGGTTTCAAGTGAAAAAAATAATATAAATATAGAGTGATCCTCTCTATTTATCACACACACTCTCACTCATTGAGGCACATGAGTGAGAGAGGAGAAGATCTCTCAAGTGAGAGAGAGAGACAGAAGCTATGGAGATCATCTTTATGTTTTCAGGTTTTACTGCTACCATTGGTGCTCATTCTATCTCTAAGGAAGTTCTGGGGTTTTATCCTTTATTGTTTCCCTAAGGAAAATTCTTTGTGTCTCTTGTCTCTTGTGTTTTTATTGTTGTGCATGTTATTCTCTCAGTTAAATATCCTAAGATCATAATGCTAGCTTTAATGATAAAAATATAACATGGTATTAGAGATAACCTGAAAAAAAGACATTGTGTATGTTGACTCTCATCCATAATCAATCAGCAAAAGCATGCTAGGTTGACTCTCCATTGAAGGGCGCATCTTTCTGTCGAAGCAGAATTTGATTCCAAGCATTTTCAGTTTTCAGTGCGGGAAATTAGGGCTTTCTACAGAAGAGGAATTTTTGAGTGAACCTAGAATAGGATTTATCTTCTCATCAAAATCAAATTTTAGAGACCTAGATCAATATTTTTGGTTGGGTGAAACTCTGAGAAAGTCAAACCCTAGTTTAACCCCGAGCTAGAAAAAACCCTAAATACTGAAACTGCTAAGTTTTGTACATTCGCTATATCTAGAGATTGGAAAAGGATCAGAATCGGAAAATTATAGAGGCCAAATATAAAATCTTGATGTACACTATATCCAAAATTTATCTTCATATTCACTATATTCTGGGATATACGATCTCTCCAAGTTAGGGTTCCAGGATCTTCCAGAATTCATCCCTAAACAGGACACCTATGGAGAATTGATATATTTTGGGCTACCCAGGTCCAAATGAAATTTTGGAAGATGTTCTAGAAATTTCATGAACTTTATTTTCTGTGGTCCAAGTTTCAGACCCAAAATATGAAGCACTGACACGTGGAAGTCTGTACAACTTAGTTGTTCTGAACAGTCTTGTAACAGGTCACCTTGGAAAAATGATCATAAGTCCAAATTGGTGAAACCAATTCTGATGAAACCTGTGGTGTTGGAATAGTGACATGCGATTTTAACTCAGTGATAATTTTCAAACATATAGGAGCAATAATTTTGGAGATATCATAGAAAAAGTAACAGACATTTCTACAGAATAAATTGGTAAACTAGGGCTTCCTGTTCCGGGAGCTTCCCTCCACTGTTTTCAGAAAATGAGTACATTGGACAGCTCAACTAGAAGAGATATATATTTCTATCCAATCATATATGAAAGATTCCAAGTTTTGAAAATTAGGGTTTCTCTGACAAACGCTAGATTAGCCAGCTCCAGAACCAAGACGGACACCTCAAATCGGTAAGATCTAATCTTTTGATATTTTCATTTGAGGTTCTCATTTCAAAGTGATCTATCACATTGGCTTGATTATAATCTTGGTGAAGTTGAAAAATTCCAAGCATGGAAGTATTTGATCTCTCTAAAGAAAATGAATTGGACACCTACATGAGCAGAGAGGTTCCACTCCCAGAGGGAGATGAGGCTAAAAGAATTACACCAGAATAACTTGGTCAAGTCCAAGAAGATCATTGTTGATTCAATTACGGATCACCTTGTACCACAAGTGTCTTCCCTAAAGACATCGAAGATGTTTTATTCCTTGACCAAGTTATTTGAAGGGAAGAACATAAATCAGAAGATTGCTTTGAGAAAATAGTTGAAGAATGTGAAGTTCCAGAATGCAGAACAACTTGAAGCGGTAAAAGAAGAAGTTGAGAATGTAGAAGTTGTGATAACCTCCTTGAATGGCCTCCCAGGATCATGGGATTCATTCATATGAGGAACATGTACCAAAAGGAAGTGATGACTTTCGCTAGACTCTGGGAAGAAGAAGAAGCTCAACTTATAATAAGAAAAGAGAAGATGGGAGCAACTGAAGATTAAGCTCTCACCATCCAAAGAAGATCCCTCAAGCGATGAGGAATATGAAGAACCCAACTCTTGAAGAACCTCTTATCCATATTAGCATTTGGATAAGAAACGATGCTATTATGAATGAAGAAGATGATGAAGCTGAAGGCTCAAGAAGGAGTCTACCCATGAAACAAATAAAGATAAGTATTCAATTGTCATTTCATGATATTGTTTTATTATGCATTTGTTTATATTCAGTTGATGTATTATGCATGATAGAATGTTTGCAATATACTACTAATATGCATGTGATGGGTAAGTATCTCATGGTGCTATACGACTCTCCATTTCTACTTATTTAGAATGAAACCTCTTTGCTAACATATTGGATTAGTGCACAATCTCAATGTTGTCCTGGTAGAGATGGAAGGAATCTAGAAAGTTTCCATGAGATATGGATGGATGTTGTATTGGATAAATTAGTTGCATGATCATATAGTTATGCATAAGAATTTTTCATTATGAATGTACCTTATGAAATGTTTCTAACCATACAACTAATGCATTTGACTTGTAGGAAAGATCGCGTAAAATCGCCTACAAGCAAAGAAAGATGAGACTTGTTCCGAAGAACAAGTGACGATAGTTCAAGATGAAGAATAATATGATGAATGCAGTGACATCATTGATGCAGAACCTTCCAGCCATGAAGAAGTAACCAAGAATAAATTTTCAAGAAGAATGATGTCTAGGATGCAATATCGAGACATGAAGAGAATTTTGTAGTTTCATCATGCAGTAGATGGAAACATCATGGGATACAAGGCCAGATTCATAGCACGAGGCATAGACTATGAAGAGACATTTGCAGCCACTAGAAATACACATGACAAGAAGAATCATGTGTGCTAATGAAAGAAGGCCTTGTACAAGCTCAAAAGACACCCATGGGATAACTCACACATGAGGAGCTTGATGAAGATCTTAACCTTTGGTACAGGTTAAATATGTAAGTATATAGAGGATGACAGGCTCATAGATGGGTGCGAGAAGAACTTTTGAAATGTTCAAGATAGAGGATCTCAGTAGCCAATGATCCTAGATGGATACTTAGAATATTAGTAGTAGAGGAAGCTACTTGTCACTCCAATACAGAATGTTTCAGCGCATAGAGTACAAAAGATAGAGGGAGAATGATTCTCTCCTTCAGAGGGAGTGACTGCAGAAGATCTTGAGGTTCGATATGGTACAAAAGCATGGATAGATTACTAATGAATCTATACTTTACTGAGAGTAAAGTGGATTCCAACCTTTTCTTCAAGGTTGAAGGTGGAAGACCAGTGATGCTCATGTTATGTGTCGATGCACTATGTTCTAGGCATGGAGGTTTGGACTATTAGTTTTTCAACATTAAGCTAGAATTATGTTAGGATATTTACTGAGAGAACAACAAGTACAACAATCAAACACAAGAGACAATGAACACAGTGTTTCTCATCAGGGAAACCATAAATGGAGAAAACCTTGCAACTTCCTCAGAGATAGAATCAACACAAGATGTAAAACCCCAAAACAGTAAGATGCACTCCCGACAGCAGTAATCTTCTTCTTGTCTAGCCCCAGTGTCTTCTCCTTCCTCAACTATGCACTACACTTGAGTGTGTGAGTGATGTGTGCTAAATAGAGACCCCAGCTCTCTATTTATACCAATCTCGACATGACTAAAACCCTACTAGGGCTGACCTCTACTAGGAGAGTCTAATAACCCTAGTGCCCCAGAACGATGGGGACTTTAACCCTTACACAATCGGAGGGTTACCCACTATGAATTGACATGACTTGTTTACATTATTAATTCTCCCAATAGGAACATCGGGGCATGAAAAAATGACTCAATTACATAATGGATACATCCTGGAATAAACATCGGGTTACAATACATAAGATACATAGATGAATACATTCCAAAGTTACAAATACATCAACACTCCCTCTTAACTAGGAAGGTATTCTTTCGACACAATTTTTAGCACTGGTCTTCTTCTTTGTATCAATTGGATCATCTCATTATCTACATCTCAAGTCTTCTGAGTCTTCAAGTCATCTTCATTCTTTGAATCTGAATCATCCCTTGATCTGGATCATCATGGGACATCATCACTGGATCTGGATCATCTCTCGATCTGGATCAACATCATTGGATCTAGATCATCACTCGATCTAGATCATCATCACTGGATTGGATCTAGATCATCACTCGATCCGGATCATCATCACTGGATCTAGATCATCTCTCGATATAGATCTCTTGGCGTCATCATAACTGGATCTAGATCATATCTTGATATGGATCTCACCTGGTCATCATCATGTGTACTATCTCGTCATAGGAATTTCTACAGAGCCAGCCTTCTTTCATGCTGGTTGTAGGCCTACCTCCTCGTAGGTCTTTGGTATCCCTTATATTTGACCTATCCGTCAGAATGGCCAGCACTCACATCTGACCAGATATGATCCAAATCCTACACCCTCATCAGAAATTCGATAGCCTTTATATCTAATCATATAGGACCTAATCCTATTGTTACATCAGAATGACCAGCACTCACATCTCACCTACTCGTCAGAAAGGTAGTAGCCCTTATATCTGTGTAGGAGCTCATCCCACACCAGAATGGCCAGCACTCACATCTGACCTACTTGTTAGAAAGGCACAACACTCACATCTAACATGGTAGGAACCAAATCCTACACTGTTGGTTTGCTCTGGGCAGAATCGGGTTTACTGTAAGGTACCAACAAAACTCCTAGCTCACTGGTCCTTTCGGCAACAGACCAAAGAATGGCCTGAAGTCTCACCCGAAGTGATCCTAAATGGGGTGGCTGAAGACTCAGGTGTCCTCAACCAGGTTCTGGAGCATCCTACGTTCTCCTTACTCTACTTAACCAATTGAGTCTCTCTATAAACGTTGTATCTCTCTTCTGAGCAGACTCTGCTATGAGACTGACTCTTATCGCATCGCGGATTCTAGGACAATGCGCAAACTTTCTCTTCTACTTGACTCTTTACCTGTGATATCCCACACCGCAACTCCTCCGACAGTGCGATATCACCTTTCTGTGCTGCGATAGCTTCTATAGTAAGACTCAATAGGACTCTCCAACTCTCAAGGTCCAACGGATTTCCTTCTACTTATAGTAGCTCAGTTAACCTTCATCAAGGTGTTAAACGACTTCACTTAATCTCTACAGTCTAACATGCTTAAAATTTATTGCACTCAACTTGCCAAACTAAATATACAGAAGTCACTTAACACTGTAACTGTTACGATCTGAAACAAGCAATGATAAAATCATATGCAGAATACTTAACACATCCAACTCACATTTAACCTTCTACGTTACTGTAAACTAAAGGATATCATACATACATTCATTAACTGTTAGCTAAGCTCATGTAATAGATAGTAGATAACAACTAAGTAAAGCACATTCACATGAACAGTCGCATCACACATGGATTTTACGTGGTTCACTTCCATGGAGGAAGCTACGTCCACAGGAACTGTGCTTATATTATATCTGGAGAGAGTACACATAGTTCCGCTGCAACCTATTATGCAGCTCAAGATCTTCTGGAAAACTCTGCGTTCTCAGCTGGGAGCCCTTCTCTCTTAGATCTCTTCTCTTTCTATTCTACTTTCTTCTTACAATATATTCTTTCTCTCTCTCTCTCAATCCCTACGTATTGTTACATTCATGCTCAAGGAGTTGGCTACTGGTTATAGTAAGATAACTACAGACTGAATACAGAACCAGAGCTCGAATATTTCTCAATATCTTACGATACATATGACTAAACAACTAGCTACTGACTAACTGGCTAACCAACTAACCAACTAACCAACTAGCTAATTGTCTATCTGAATGTCTGGCTAGCTAACTATCTAATCCTTCATAATAGAAAATACATGCTTAAATAGGTGGGCCGAAGGTCTCACCCTGATACAAAACTATGGGCCTATCCCAACAGTAACCCAAAAACCATAACTATGACAATCGGCCTATCTGTACTTTGAACTACCACTTACTAGTCACACTGCAACTCTCTGCAGTCTTCCACGCTTCTTGACAATGATCGTGGGTATGGGCACCACTTCCTCGGTCACTCCCCTTCTGTCCTTTGTCTTCAATACCTCAGCCCGTTGCTCCTTTTCCTTTATGAGGGTAGCTAAGCCCTCTTGTCTTCGCCGCTGCCTTAAGTGCAATGGTTGAGCTCTCTCTTCTCGGCCGCTTCAGGTACTATTTCCTTTGGCTTTCTTTTCCCGATATAGCAGCTTTTTCTGTAGCTGCGGGGCCCTGCTCCAACAGTCCCCTAACACTTACTTGTGGCTTGTCCCCGATCCACTAACAGCTAGCTTCTCTTGCTGTATCTTCTCCTTGGCTTCCTGCGAAGTCCTTGCAAATCTTTCTCGGAGTCCTGTGACTTCTTTGTCCATAGATTCGACACAGTCTTGTGCTGCTTTCTCTAAAATAGTAGCAACACTTTCCTTAAGTGAGCTCTAGAATAAATGGCAGACCATTTATAGGCTACAAAATTTGTCGCAACGATCTCACATCCTGCTATCTCAGTCAAGTTTGTACCATTCACCTCAAATTCTACTGGAGTGCATGTCTGAACAGATTCATCAAAATCATCATCATTTTGAATATATGGAAAGTAGATGTCTTTCAGCATGCATCTAAGTTGATCTTCATTCTGATAATTTGACTTTACTTGGATATATGCACATTGGTAAAACATCCATGAGGAGACATGTCCTTTTCCAGCTTTAATGTAACTACCTTCTTTGACATTTTCTGTATCTCTCTCATTTTCAACATCTCTGCTTCATTCCTTTCCCATTTCCTTTTGTTTTTCTGAGTCTCGGATGCCTGTTTCTTGGTCCTTTTTTATTTTCATGAGATCTTCTAGGAAAATCCATGCACATAGCCGGGAGCCCTTCTCTTTCTTATTCTCACTTTTCTTCTTCTCTGTTCTGAGATGGACTCTTCTACTATTTGAACTTGACTCCTCATCCTTGGCATCTGTCTGACCTGTGGTGCACCTAATTTCACAACCCTGGGCGGCATCTTCATAAAAGTATTGAGGCCACCACGCTGGAATAATCACACAATGTCTTCTAAAGGTTCCTTCTCGGACATACACCACCTGGAACAATACTCTGGTCTGGTTATGGCTGCGAAATTGGGGAAACTAGCACTCTGTAATTGAAGTATCTCTGCTCAGGAAAACTCTTACAAATTGCTCTATAACTCTCAGAAATCGCAAAATTAACCCTTCTGTGTGAATGATCTATGTACTTATAACGAAGGAAATAATCTCTGAAGCAACGGTCACTTAGGTTGGACCCGTCGATGACATTTATTTCATGGACAAGACAACACCCGTCGTTTCGATCCTCATTAATTGCTGAAAATCTGATAAAATTTCCTTTGAAAATTGTGCACAGGCACCCATCTCGACCAAGATTTACCAAATCTGGGAAAATCACTATACTATTTCCAAATCTAGGGCAACGGATAGATGTCGTATCTGGATTAACTGCTTGGAAGAAGGCAACGTGACTGGCCCTCTGTCCCTTTCCAAAATCGTCTACGTGGCACGGGGAACATCGTATCGCTACGATGTCACACCACATCGTCCTGAACCAAAATGTTTCATGCCAAGTTGTTGAAACTCTGCAACGTTCAAAACTCGCGCAAAATAAACACATTTTTTTTTTATAGTGTAGACTAGTTATAGGTGCGATGTCTCCTTTCAACTACACAGGACATCTGCACAGGCAGTTCCCTGCATTAGGATTGGGAGGTGGAGTGGCTATCACTATAAATATTAAGCCTACTGACATTAATAAAAGTAGGAACAAGCTCCCCATTTAGTTTACTGAGTTGAAAGGCACCTCCTTCTGTAACTTGCTAAATCTGATATGGCCCCAACCAATGCATCTGGAACTTCCCTGGAAACTTAACAAACTTATTGTCATAAAGGAGCACTAGGTCTCCTATCTAAAAAATATTGCTCTTGATGTACCTGTCATGCCAAGATTTTTCTCGTGCCTTCTACACTTTTTGATGAAATCCTGCGATGAATCTGTCTTTTTCTAAGGCAAGCAACTGCGCTAATCTATCATTCATCATATCTGCATCAGCCATCTCGGTAATTTGAGCAATTATTAAACTGGGAATAATATATTTCATAGGAATAACAGCCTCTTGTCCATACACCAAGCTGAAAGGTGTGTGTCCTGTAAGTTTCTTGCATGTAGTTCTATAATCCCATAATACAGCATTAACCCTGAGGTCCCATTCATTTCTTTGGCTGTTACAGATCTTAGTAAGAGCATTTTCTAGAATCTTGTTAAAAGCCTCCACCGTACCATTAGATTGTGGGTGGTAGGGAGTGCTCTTATGGTGTTGTATCTGAAATTCCTTCGTCAAGGCCTCAATAGTGCGATTCAGAAAATGTGTGCCTTGATCACTCATCAAAATTGATGGACATCCAAATCTACTAATGATGTTTTCAAAAATGAACTGTGCAGCTGTAGCAGCATCACAATTCCTTACTGCTTTGGCCTCTACCCATCTGGTAGGTATTCTGTTCTTGTGATGATGTATCTTACACTAGATCATTTTCCTGGTGGGTTGATAGGACCCACAAAATCTATAGCCCATTTGTCAAATTCCCGAAGCGTAATCTGTGGTCGTAGCAGCATTTCATCTCTCTGCGAAGGTTTTCCTACCCTCTGACAGATATCGTAGCATCTTCAAAACTCCTTAGTGTCTTTGTGCAAGGTAGGCCACCATAATCCTGTAGCTAGAATTTTTTGCGCAGTCGGCTTTCTTGCGAAATGACCTCCTGCGGTACCTGAATGTGCTTCTCTGATAATGGCCTCTTTCTCATGCGGCATCACGCATCTGTGCAGGACTTCATCTGGACCTAACTTGTAATTGTCCTGCGATCAAAGTGAAATATGTTGCTTTCACAACTAACTATTTCTTCTATTGCTTAGTAAACTCAACTGGTGCCCACCCTGTAGTGAGAAAGTGGATAATATCTTCGTAATACTCATCTGCGATTTGGATAGAAAACAATTGTGCATCTGACAAATTATCCTCTAAATTACTTGGTTCTTCTCTTGAGTCTATTCGCGATAGATGATCAGGTCCGGCATTTAATTTTCTTGGTTTTACAATAATTTCAAAATCATACTCTTGAAATAAGAGTAACCATCTACAAATCCTTCCCCCTAACACTGGTTTATTGACCAAATACTTTAAAGTGAAATGGTCAGTGAACATCTTGAATGGGGCACCCAGTAGGTAGTTCCTGAACTTCTATAGAGCATACACCATAGCTAATCCTTCTCTTTCTGTAGTGGTGTAGTTCTTTTCTGTGGTAGATAACTTTCTGCTGGAGTACGTGATAGGGTGATCAATACCCCCTTCTCCTGGCTGTGTTAAGACAATCCCCAATGCGATGCCAGATGCATACACATGTACATGAAATGGCTTGTCCCAATCTGGGAATACTAATATAGGTGCTGTAACCATCTTCTCTTTAAGAGTGTCTAAACTTTGCTAGAATTCCTCATTCCATAGGAATTTCACGTCTTTCTTTAACAAATTTTCCATAGGTGTTGTGATCTTTGCATAGCCTTTGATGAATTTTCTATAGTAGCTGGTATGCCCAAGCACTGTCCTCAATTGCTTGACTGAGTTGGGTGCTGGAAGATTTACAATGATGGCAATCTTTGCAGGATCTACCATCAAGCCTTGTCTGCAAACAATATGACCCAACAAAATACCAAATGGCACACAAAATATACATTTCTTCAAGTTAAGAGAAATATGATATTGCCTACATTTCTCTAACATGAGCCTTAAATCTCCTATATTATTTTCGATTAATCCAAATATAGTCTAGTCATCAAAATAGACTTCTAAGAATTTATGGATATATTCCTTAAATACAGCAACTATTACTCTAGAAAAATTAGTTGGTGCATTTTTAAGACCAAAGGGAATTACCATATACTAGAATGAGCCCCATTCTATCGCAAAGGTGGTCTTATGTCGATCCTCTGGATGGATTCTTATCTGGTGATAGCCTAAAAAGCCATCATTGAATGAGTAGATCTCCTGTCCGCCCACATTGTCTAAAACTTCATCAGTGAAAGGTGTCGAAAATGGGTCATGAAGTGATGTGTCATTGAGTTTGCGCAAATCGACACAAATCCTGATTTCTCGTTTAGTTTTCTTTTCCTACACAACCATGGGACTAACCCATTCGCTCTCTTCTACTGGTTCAATAATTCTTGCTGCTAGCATCTTATCAATCTCATCTTTAACTTTTTCTTTATAATGAGGATTTAATCTGTATGGATGCTGTTTAACCGGCCTAGCATCCTCTTTCAAAGGTATCCGCATGACTCCCAAATCTCATACTATTCCCTTCATCACTGTGAACTTATTGGGAAATAAGTCCTGATAGTCATGTAACAGATCTGCGATGTGTCCTACTGTTTCATCATCCCAATAGTCTCCAATAGAGGCAAACTTTGGTTCTATTTCTGTGCCAATATTGATCTTTTTAATCTTAATAGGCTCTGTGATAGCTGGAATCTCTAGCTTTGGTCCATCAAATTCACGATTCCCTTCAGACTCTTGAATGTTGATACTATGAGGATTCTCATCCTCATCACCTGGCTCTTCTGCGACGTTGTAACACTCTACCGTATGTTCTAACTGGATGGCCCAATCAGGCTGAGTATACACTAGTAGGGTACAATCTTCAAATATCTTAGTCTTTATAATATCTAGAGCCTGATCAATGCTTGGATACTCAGATTCAAAAGTGAAAGTGAGTAGAAAGTTGTCTATCATAACTGGCCATGTAGTCATTCCTCTGTGCAACTCTGTCTCAGTGTACCAGTTCCTTGGGACTGTGTCTAAAGTGTGAATGAATAGGTGAACCCATTCATCCTCTAGAATGTCCAACCAAATCTATTCACAAATCTTAATATGTGACGTAGGGTCACTTTCTCTTGTATATTTCTGCTATAAAGGCTCCTTGTTATTAAAGAATCTGATCGCCATTAGTCTCTTAAAATCATCCCATGATGCGATATGTTCTTTATGTGCATGCCACCATCTTACAGGTGTGGCTTTGACTGCAAGGTCAATAGCTGCCATCCTCTGCTCATGAGGAATTTCTTGCTCAAACTATTGAAAAAATTCATTGACATCCGCTAAGCCATGAAACGACGGAATATCCTTAACCTCTGTGCCAATCCATCGCAATGACTTAGTCATAAATGCACATCTGCGAGCTAAGACTTCATAAAGTCTATTCTGCCAATTTTCTAAGTGAACATCTGAATATGATGCGCATGAGTTGTTGCATCGCCAACTAATATTTCCTTATGCGGTGGGGTTGATATAATCACTCTGGTTAGCAGTCATCTGATAGAGGATTTCCATATTACGCACCTCTTCCTCTGCTCTGATAGGTTCAAAATAATGAGGACCTTGGAAAGGATCCAATGATGCAATGACTCGAATCTGATTATCCTCAAAGGTCATTTGTCTTTTCTTTAAATCAATAACAGCCATGTTATCAATTGCCCAATCAATACCTAGTAAAGATGGATACGGTCTGCTATCGCCAATGATTTCTATGACTTCAAAGTCTGCAAAGCTGCGAACTCCATCAATATCAACTGGTACTTGCGGTAATTGACCCAGTGGCGATACCCTCTCAGTTGATTGGCTAGTCACAGATGGATAGGTGATTTGGCTAACTTAGGGCTACCCATCTGTTCCCATGTCTGCTTAGTCAGAACATTTACCTCTGATCCTAAATCTAGGATTACCTCATCCATTTCAAATTCTCCAATTTGCGCTGTGAGTCTCATTTCTCTTCCTGTTCTTGTATGGCTCATAATATTATGAACAGCACGCTACGTACTACTCATGGAAGAAGGCTGCTGATACTGGTCTATGATGCGCTGAAGCTCTCTGATAGATTTCTCATTTCTGACAAGTTTAAAACAACTCCGTAGGAAGGATTGGACACTTCCTGTCAACTCATCTTCTTCGCACCTTCCCGATGTGGTAGCCTGCGATGTCTGCACAGGACTAACGTCACAATGTTGTTGCTACGGTATGCCCCTACAAGGCAATACCTGTGATCCTGATGGTGTAGGTTCAGTAAAGAATGTTTTAGCTTGCTGAAACATTTCTTTGTTCTTCTGTACGTCAAGTGGCATTGATTTATTAGTGGCTTTATGCACCCACTCTGCACCTGTATTCTTTTCGGCATCCTGCGATGTCCTACTAGTAGAAGCACCGTTGCGAGTCACAATATTGACTCTTGGTTCTGGTTCTTTCTGCTCAGTAGCAATAAGCTAAATATTTTGGTTTACTACTGGCTTTGGGTCCCTAATCTTGGATATCAAGATAGGACATTCTTCTATAGTATGATCATAGGACTTGCAATATTTACATGTCGTAGTAGGATTCTGACAATCCCTAACATAATGTCCTATGGCTCCACAGTTGTAACAAATAATCGATCCATGACCAAAGCCTCCACCATGGCCTCGTCTTCTAAATCCTCCACCACGGCCATCATGAGTCGGTTCATGCTGTAGTCCTGCTGCTGGATCTGATGTCTCTGACTGGACTCTATAGAGGTCATGTTTTCTCTCTATCATGAGATTATAAGCTCTACAATTATTTTCATCATGTCCTACTGACTTACAGAAGTTACAGTATAAGTTCTTAGGAGTTTGTACATACTTCTGAAGTAAAGGGCATTCCTGTGGTCTATGTCCTCTTGTTCTATAGATTTCACACCATGGCCCTTTATTCTGTACTAAGGGGTTAGGAGCCCCACTTGCTAGATACTCAACAAATACTGGATAGTTATCTTTAGTATGGCCATCTCCTTTACACTTTGTACACCATAATTCTTGTGCAACCTCTTTTCCTTTATTAATATCGTGTAGCTGTAAAGTGAGATTGACTAACTGATTCTGTAAGTTTGTCATACTTGTACTAGTCTCAGCTAGAGGTGAAGCCTCTAGTTTCATTTCCATCTCCAATGCTTCATCCTGCGTATGGAGTTTTTGCTGCATTAGTGGAAGTTTGATGTTAGGGAGCAGTGCTGCAATGAACCATTCCTTATGCTGCTCCGACGCAAACTCAAAGCTAACTTGGTCTATAAGAGCTTTAAATTTTTTATCAAAATCCCATACTGACTCTATGGGTAACTGTTTGATGTCTTTAAGTTCTGTAATACATTGTGACTCAAACTTAGGTTTCCTAAATTCCTTAATCATGGCGGTCCTGACACGTACAAGCGTTCTGGGCTGTGCTGACATATACTTCATATACCATGTTAAAGCTCTTTCTCTAAGTGTAGTGGCCAACTGGAAAAGTTTAGTATTATCATCTTGGATATGTTTAATGGTCCATATAGCTTCACATAGGAACCAATGTTGTTATGGGTCTTCTGCCCCTGTACCCTTAAAGGTAGGTAATTTCATATCATCCCCCATTTTGTTTCTACGTGGTGGATTCTGATTTGCTGTGTTACTACCACCTAGCGGTGTAAATGTAGGTGGTGTAGAGGAAGTATATACTGTGTGTGAACTACTAGATGGAGTTCCTGCAGGATTATTCTAAGTCCCGGTTACTTTCTGTGGGGTATAAGGGTGGTAAGGGATACCCCCTGCTGTTCTTTCTCTATTATTTTGACTCTATTCTCTAGTACTATCTGAACTATCTTCAAAGAAGGAAGATCTAAAATCTACTTTATATTTCTTACTGCTATGTGTACATCCAATTTCTTCAAAATCATGCTCAAACTCTTGTGACATTACACTTACTTAATTTATTCATCTGAGAATATATCCAATACTCCTTTTTCATGTAATAACATCTTAAGGGACAAATTTAAAGAGTTCAATTACTTACTACGATATCCTTTGAAGAAGTACCTCTCTGCTTCGCTAAAACTCTTTCTTTGATCAACTGCAAACTCTGTAATGAAACCTTCCAGCAAACTCACAAGCCAGAATTCTACTACCCACGAAATGGGATTATCAACACTCTTAACGGTGTGAATCAGTTCCAATGTCCAGACAATGTTCCTTTTCTTTTTGAATACATGCTTATCATCAACTTTGATAACCAATTGTGCAACTCATTTGCATAGGTTACAAAAAATATCACATGCAGTTCTGTGAAGATATGTTTTTGTAACCATTCCTCTGTACTAAGCCTAGGACTCTTGTTTTCTTTTTTAGAAAATTCTCTTTCCTTGGACTCAAACCACTGGTTAATTTCTTCTTTAGTAGGATTCCAATAGAACATTATCTCTTCAATTTGTTCAAAACTGGCAACGAAACCATTTGTTGGTTTGCTCTGGGTAGACCCCTAGCTCACTGGCCCTTTTGTTGACATACCGTAGAATGGCCTAAAGTCTCACCCGAAGTGATCCTAGATAAGGTGGCTGAATACTTAGGTGTCCTCAACTAGGTTCTGGAGCATCCTACGTTCTCCTTACTCTACTTAACCAGTTGAGTCTCTCTATAAACGTTGTATCTCTCTTCCAAGCAGACTCTTCTATGAGACTGACTCTTATCGCATCACGGCTTCTAGGATGATGTGCAAACTTTCTCTTCTACTTGACTCTCTACCTGTGATATCCCACACCGTGGCTCCTCCAACAGTGCGATATCACATTTTTATGCTGCGATAGCTTCTATAGTAAGACTCAATGGGACTCTCCAACTCTCAAGGTCCAACGAATTTCCTTCTACTTATAGTAGCTCAATTAACCTTCATCAAGGTGTTAAACAACTTCACTTAACCTCTACAATCTAACATGCTTAACATCTATTGCACTCAACTTGCTGAACTAAATATACAGAAGTCACTTAACACTGTAACTGTTACGGTCTGAAACAAGCACTGATAAACTCATATGCATAATACTTAACACATCCAACTCACATTTAACCTTCTACATTACTGTAAACTGAAGGATAGCATACATACATTCATTAACTGTTAGCTAAGCTCATGTAATAGATAGCAGATAACAAGTAAGTAAAGCACAATCACATGAACAGTCGCACCACACACGGATTTTATGTGGTTCACTTCCAGGGAGGAAGCTACGTCCATAGGAACTGTGTTTATATTATATCTGGAGAGAGTACACACAGTTCCGCTGCAACCTATTATGCAGCTCAAGATCTTCTGGGAAACTCCACATTCTCAGCTGGAAGCCCTTCTCTCTTAGATCTCTTCTCTTTCTATTCTGCTTTCTTCTTACAATATATTATTTCTCTCTCTCTCTCAATCCCTGCGGATTGTTACATTCATGCTCAAGGAGTCAGCTACTGGTTACAGTAAGATAACTACAGACTGAATACAAAACCAGAGCTTGACTCTTTCTCAATATCTTATGATACAGATGACTAAACAAGTAGCTACTGACTAACCGGCTAACCAACTGACCAACTGACCAACTAGATAATTGTCTATCTGAATGTCTGGATAGCTAACTATCTAACCCTTCATAATACAAAATACATGCTTAAATAGGTGGGCCGAAGGTCTCACCTTGATACAAAACTGTGGGCCTATCCCAACAGTAACCCAAAAACCCTAACTATGACAGTCGGCCTATTTGTACTTTGAATTACCGCTTACTGGTCACACCGCAGCTCTCTGTAGTCTTCCACACTTCCCGACGCTGATCGTGGGTATGGGTGCCACTTCCTTAGTCGCTCCCCTTCTTTCCTTTGTCTTCAATACCTCGACCCATTGCTCCTTTTCCTTTATGAGGGTAGCTGAGCCCTCCTGTCTTCACCGCTGCCTTAAGTGCAGTGGTTGAGCTCTCTCTTCTCGGCCACTTCAGATACTATTTCCATTGACTTTCTTGTCCCAATATAGCATCTTTTCCTATAGTTGTGGGGCCCTGCTCCAACATACACCCTCATCAGAATGGCCCCCAGTCCCAAACTGAGCTACCTAGTAACAAACCAGGTGCCTCCACTCTCTCGAAGAGTGGCAGTAGCCCTTACATCTATCCTACTCGACAGAATGGCCAGCACTCACATCTGACATGCTCATTAGAATGGTGGTAGCCCTTACATCTATCCTACTCGACAGAATGGCCAGGACTCATATCTGACATGGGAGGAACCTAATATTTTAGCCATGACAGAATGGCTCTACCCTTACGTATGACCTGCTCATTAGAATGGCGGTAGCCCTTACATCTGTCCTACTCGACAGAATGTCCAGCACTCATATTTGCCATGGGAGGAACCTAATCCTTTAGCCATGACAGAATGTCTCTGCCCTTACATCTAACCTGCTCGTCAGAATGGCGATATCCCTTACATATTTCCTACTCAACAGAATGGTCAGCACTCACATATGACATGGGAGGAACCTAATCCTTTAGCCATGACAGAATGGCTATGCCCTTACATTTGACCTGCTCGTCAGAATGGGGGTATCCCTTACATCTGTCCTACTCAACAGAATGGCCATCACTCACATCTGACATGGAAGGAGCCAAATCCTCTCACCATGTCAGAATGTCTATGGGACTCATCACTTTCCCTTGGAGGAAACCTCGATCTGGAGAACACCAAGCTTCTCCCTGAAGTACTTGAACTTCACTCTAGCTAATGGCTTCATCAACACATCAGATATTTGTTCCTCCATCGCAACATACTGGAGCTTCACTACTCCTCTCTGCACCATATCCCTAATATAGTGATACTTGATCTCGATGTGCTTCAACTTGTCATGGAACATTGGATTCTCTGACAACTTCACGCAACTCTGGTTTTCACAATGTATACAAGTAGCATCCATCTGGAGATCAAATAAATCAGACAGCAGCTTCCGCAGCCATACTGCCTCACAACTAGCTGAACAAGCTGTGACATACTCTGATTCAGTTGTACTCAATGCCACACAGGATTTCTTTCTACTAAACCAAGAGATCACACCTGATCCCATACTGAAGCAACACCCTGAAGTGCTCTTTCCTATCGATGGCACTGCTTGCCCAATCTGAATCAACCTAACCCTCCAGGTTAATCTTCTGATTCACATCATACTTGAGCCCATAATCAATTGTACCCCTCAGGTACCTTAGAATATGCTTTGAAACAATCAAGTAAACATTTCTTGGATCTTTCAAGAACTGGCTCAAGGTGTTCACAGCAAAGCAAATGTCTGGTCTCTTGTTCATTAGGTACATCAAGGACCCAATCATCCAACGATACATCATAGCATCAACTGACTCTGATGAAGCATCATTCAATAGCTTCAGGTTCGATGCCATAGGTGTGGCCATGATCTTGCAGTCCATCATCCCAAGCCTCTTCAGGATCTCTACTGCATACTTCCCTTGTCCAAGGAATATTCCATCCACACTTTGCCACACCTCCATACCTAGAAAGTAATGCATCATACCCATGTCCTTCATTTTGAACTTGGTAGCAAGCTTTCTCTTCGTATCAGCAATCAACCCATCCCTACCTGTCACAAACAGATCATTTACATATAGTAGGAGCATCACTGGGTTGTAATCTTCAACCTTGTAGTAAAGGTTGGAATATGCTTTACTCTTGGTAAATCCCAAACTGGATAGAAAGCTATCAATTATGTCATACCATGTCCTGGGTTCCTGTTTCAAACCATACAAGAATTTCTTAAATCTGCACACATGAGACTCCCTGTCATGTGTCTCACAACCAAGTGGTTGTTCTACATACACTTCCTCTTCCACTACACCATTCAAGAAAGTAGTCTTGACATCTATCTGGTGTATCTTCCATTTCATTACTGCGGCCAAAGAAAGTACTGATCTGATGGAAGTGTATATGGCTATAGGTGCAAAGGTTTCTTCATAATCTATTCCTTCTTTCTGAGAGAAACCCTGAGCCACAAATCTTGCCTTATACTTCTCGATGCTACCGTCTGCAGCATGCTTGATCTTGTAGATCCATTTGGAAGTTACAACTAACTTCCCTTTTGGTCTTGGGACAACATCCCAAACATCATTCTTCATGATCGACTGATACTCTTCAATCATAGCATCCTTCCATTCTTTCCGTTCTGCCACTTCTTCATAACTAGAAGGTTCTTTATCAATGAAATCACATAGTAAGGCTACATATCAAGAACAGGATCTGGTCCTCTTTCTTTCTTTGTGATTCTCTTCTAGAGCCCCATATATTTCCGCACCTTGGATAAGTTCTCATACCCAAGCAGGTTTCCTCTTATGAGGATTCTTCTCCAGAGGTGGATCTACAGGTCTTTGTGGTTCTTCAAATTCTCAATCTTCTTCTTAAGATTCTTTATTCATGGTTGTATAATGAATTCTGGGTGCTTTTGCTTCTTTAGGTTCTTCAGCGTGTCTCTTTTTGGATTTGTTGTAAGTTGTGTCTTCATCAAATGTCAAATCCCTACTGATGTCAATATTCTTATATCTTGGGAAATATATTATATAAGCCTTCGAGCTTTCAGAGTATCCCACAAATATGCCCTTCTTTCCTGAAGGATCTAATTTAGTCCTCTTCTCTTTTGGAATGTGGATGTACATAGGACAGCCAAATATTTTGAGATGGCTGACTTCTGGTTTCTTGTCGGAGAAGACTTATTTAGGAGTCTTGTTCTCAAGTACTCTATGTGGAGTACGATTCTATACATACACCGTTGTTCTACCAGCTTCCACCCAAAGATGCATAGGAAGATCTTGATCATGAAGCATTGCTCTTGCGACTTCCATGATAGTTCTATTCTTCCATTCTGCAATCCCATTCTATTGTGGATTATAGGGAGTGGAAAACTCCCTCTTAATCCCCGATTCTTTGCATAGCTCTTTGAATTCATTTGAAGTAAATTCTCCGCCATTATCTGATTGAATGGTCTTGATCTTCTTTTCAGTATGGTTCTCGATCAAGCCTTTAAATTCCTTGAATTTGCTGAATACTTCGTCTTTTCTCTTCATGAAGTAAACCCATGTCTTCCTAGAAAAGTCATCAATAAAAGAAACATAATATGCATACCCGCTTAGTGAGTTTGATGACATAGGACCGCATACATCGGAGTGGATGATTTCCAAGATTCCTTTTGCTTTACTTTCACTACTTGGAAATGTCTTCTTTGTATTCTTTCCTTTCGCACATCCTTTGCAGACCCCATCATGTTTTGCTTATATTTCTGGAAGACCTTCGACAACTTTGCTTGCAATAGGTAGTGCTCTGTAATGCACATGTGCAAGCCTTGTATGCCAAAGTTCACTTGGCTTTACTGTGTCATGGACCAAGGCTTGTTCTGGATGGCCCTTTAATTTGTACAATCCTCCTTCTTGTTCTCCAATCACTACCACATCATTGACAGTCTTTCCTTTTGGCCACATGATGACTTGACCATCTATGAATGCAACCCACATTCCTTTTGCATCTAATGCTGATATGGAGAGAAGGTTCTTCTTGAGTCCTGGCACAAACAATACTTCTTTCATTGTTAGATATTTTCAATAGTCTAACTTATATGAATATTCCCCACTAACTTTTATTGGATATTGGTAGTCATCTCCTAGCTTTACCTTGTGAGGTGATTCATGTTTTGACAGTCTCACAAAGGATTCCTTGAATCCAGTCATATGTTTGGAAGCCCTACTGTATATAAGCCAATCATCACTTCCATGAGTAATGTTACCTGTGAGAGCAGATATCAGAACATATTCATCCTCGCTTGAAGAATCTTCACTTTCATATTTGGATATCTTCCTAGATGGTTCATCATCCTCTGTAGCATGAGCATGATGTCTTCTTTTGTTGCTCTTCTTTGTTGGCTTTGTTTTCTTAGGAAAATTCCTTGCATAATGTCTTGCTTCATCACATGTATAACATATGATCCTAGATAAATCTCTTCTAGTGTTATCTTTTTGAAAGTGCTTACCTCTGAAGTGTTGAGATCTTCTTTTGGTTGACTTGGAGTGAGATTTGGAGTGTACTATGAGAGCTTGATCTTCACTTCCCATCTTCTCTTCTCAGGCTACTATTTGAGCTTCTTCTTAAGAGAACTCTTCCCATAGTCTACTGAACTTGACTAACTTCTTTCTATCACAGATTCCTTGGATGAAAGAATCCCATGACCTAGGAAGGCCATTCAATGTAGTCATTACAATATCTACATTTTCCACTTCTTCATCAACTGCTTCTAGTTTCTCTTTGATCTGAGAAACTCTTGCGAAGTAAGACTGGATTTTTTTTGCATTCGAAATATTCACATTCTCCAATTGGTTTCTCAGGGTCATCTTTCGGTTTATGTTCTTTCCTTCAAATAATTTTGTTAGGGCATCAGACATAGCTTTAGGTGTCTTGAGAGAGGAAATATGTGGGATAAGGTGATACTTAATAGAATCAACAATGATCCTCTTTTCTGTAACCATCTTCTTCTGATGTAAGGCCTTTTCCTCATCTCCCTTTGGAACTGGAACCTCCTCATGGATGTAGGAGTTCTAGGCTCGGAAGTTATCATCTCCCTCAAGCTTTTCATCAATATTGGTATGATGAGACATCTTAACTGAGAACCTCAAATGGAAATACAAAATATTTTAGATCTTACCAGGTTCAAGATGTTGGATCTAAAACTTGAGCTGAAATCCTGCAGAGCTGGTTCAGGAGCAAATTAGGGTTTTGCTTTTCCAGAGTTTTGTCCAACCAAATGTCTTGAAATTTGTCCCTAACTTCGATTTTGGGGAGGAGATCAATCTAGGCCTGGGATCACTGAAAAATTCCTCTTCTTTGAAAATCTCTAATTTCTGACAGCAGTGATAGGTCCAAAACTAAAAAACCTTAGAATTGGATTCTGCTTCGACAGAAAGATGCACCCTAAGGAGGAGAGTTATTCCACCTTACTTTTGCTGAAAATATGTGGAGGAAGATCCAAAAACTAGGAAGCCCTTAGTTCCCATAGCTACACAGTGTCTTCTTCTCGGGTTAGCTCTGATACCATCTTAATTTTTCAACATTAAGCTAGCATTATGTTAGGATCTTTACTGAGAGAACAACAAGTACAGTAATAAAAAACAAGAGATAATGAACACAGTGTTTTTCATCAGGGAAACCATAAATGGAGAAAACCCCGCAACTTCCTCAGAGATAGAATCAACACAAGATGTAAAACCCCAAAATAGTAAGATCCACTCTCGATAGCAGTAATATTCTTCTTGTCTAGCCCCAGTGTCTTCTCATTCCTCAACTATGCGCTACACTTGAGTGTGTGAGTGATGTGTGCTAAATAGAGACCCCAGCTCTCTATTTATACCAATCCCAACATGACTAAAACCATACTAGGGCCGACCTCTACAAGGAAAGTCTAATAACCCTAGTGCCCTGGAACTGCGGGGACTTTAACCCTTACACAATCAGAGGGTTACCCACTATGACTTGACATGAATTGTTTACATTATTGATTCTCCCAATAGGAACATCGAGGCACGACAACATGACTCAATTACATAATGGATACATCCCGGAATAAACATCGGGTTACAATACATAAGATACATAGATGAATACATTCCAAAGTTAAAAATACATCAACATGGACAAGGGAAGTATGCAGTAGAGATCCTGAATAGGTTCAGGATGATGGACTGGAAGGCCATGACTACACCTATGGCATCGAAGCTGAATCTATTGAGTGTTGATTCATCAGAGACGGTTGATGCCATGATGTATCATCGGATGATTTTTTTCCTTGATGTACCTGATGAATATGAGACCAGATATTTTCTTTGATGTGAACACATTGAGACATGTTCACCTGATGGTTGTAAAGCATGCAGTGAGATACCTGAAGGGTACAGTTGATTATGGGCTCAAGTATGAGGCAAATCAAAAGATTACGTGGATTTGTATTGGGAAGGCAGTGCCATTGATAAGAAGAGCACTTCGAGGTGCTACTTCAGTATGGGATCAAGTATGATCTCTTGGTTTGGAAGGATGGAGTACAGCTGAGGAAAAAGATGTTGCCACTTTCTATTTGGGAGGTAGTATGTTTCTTTTGAAAACCACTATTTTATTTGGTTTATCTCACTTGCATTTTTTGTATGATGTAGAGAGGAGCAATGATCTAGATCAAGATCTCTTGAAAGAAGGATTTCTAGCATAGCTGATGAGACAGATTGTCTAAGCATAAGTCCTAGTGAAGCTCACAGGTTATCCTTGGATGTAATCATCCCTGATGTGATTCTATGCTAGAAATGGCCAAAGTGAAGTTTGAGTACTTCAGGGAGAAGCTTGGTGTTCTCAAGATTGAGGTTCCCTCCCAGGGGAAATGATGAGACCTAGAGCCATTCTGACATGGGAGAGGATTAAGTTCCTTCCATGGTCATATGTAAGGGCTGAGCCATTCTATCATGGTGAGAGGATTTAGGTTCCTTCCATGTCAGATATGAGTGCTGAGACATTCTGATATGACTGTAGGATTGGTTCCTACATGATCAGATATAAGGGCTATTTCCATTCTTGGAATGGAGGTGCCTGGTCAGTTACCAAGAAAACTCAGTCTAGGACTGAGAGCCATTCTGATGTGATAGAGGGATGTGTTCCCACTTGATCAGATGTAAGGTTTGAGCCATTCTATCATAGTTAAAGGATTCGGTTCCTCCCATGTTATATGTGAGTGCTAGATATTCTGACGAGTAGGTCAGATGTAAGGGAAACTGCCATTCTCGGAGAGAATGGAGGCACCTGGTTAGTTACTAGGAACCCTCAGATTGGAACTGAGAGCACATTTGATGTGATGTGTTTACACATGGTCGAATATAAGTGTAGAGCCTTTCTGACAGGATGAGGTCAGATATAAGTGTTGAGCCATTTTGGCGCGATGTGTTTACACATGGTCAGATGTGAGTGCTGTGACTTTCTGACAAGATTGGTTTGAATGTAAGTGCAGATCCATTCTGATGCGATGTGCTTGCACATAATCAGACATAAGTGGTGAACCATTCTAGCATGATGTGTTTACACATGGTCAAATGTGAGTGTTGGGCCTTTCTGATAAGATGAGGTCAGATGTGAGTGCTGGGTGTGCCTTTTTGATAAGGTGAGATCAGATGTAAGAGTTCGGCGGACCATTCTGACTTAAGCGTCAAATATAAGTGCTGAAGAAGACCTCCACGGAGGCTAGGCCTACAACCAGCATGAAAAAGGGCTAGCTCTATAGAACTTCCTTTCACGAGAAGAATGAAGAGATAGCACCATTTTATTGAGATAGTAGAAGAAGTAATGATGATGATGATTCAGTGATGATCTAGCTTTGATGATGATCTAGATCAAGTGATGATCTAGTAGGGATGATCCAAATCAAGTGATGATCTAGACTTAATAATGATCCAGCAGTGATGATCCAGATCAAGTGATGATCTAGACTTGATGATGATCCAGCAGTAATGATCTAGATCGAGTGATGATCTATATATAGTGATGATGATCCAGATCCAAATGAAGATGACTTGAAGATGAATATGACCTGGAGATGAATATGACTTGAAGATGAAGATGACCTAAAGATGAATATGAGTTGAAGATGATGAGAAATCGATGATGATCCAGATGATACAGAGAAGAAGACTTGTGCCGATAAATTGTGTCTAGAGAATACCTTCCTAGTTAAGAGGGAGTGTTAATGTAATTGTAACTTCGAAATGTATTCATTTGTATATCTTATGTATTGTACCCCAATGTTTACTCCAGGATGTGTTTGTAATGTATTTGAGTCATGTCATACCCCAATGTTTATTCTAGTAAGTTTCTATAATGTAAACAAGTCATGTCAAGTCATTGTGGGTAACCCTCCTATTTGTTAAGGGTTAAAGTCCCCACAATTGTGGGGCCCTAGGGTTATTAGACTATCCTAGAGAATTCGACCCTAAGTGAGTTATTGTAAGTCGGGCAATAGTCCCCACCATCTAAGTTAAGGTTAACCCTCCTTGTTAAGTAGAGGGAAAATTACCCACAAGTTGTGGGGCGCTAGGGTTATTAGACACTCCTAGAGATGTCGGCTCTAGTAAGTAATTGTTAACTGAGGCCGACATGTTGGAGTGGGTTTCAAGTGAATGAAAGAATATAAATAGAGAGTGAGCCTCTCTATTTATCACACACACACTCACTCATTGAGGCGCATGAGTGAGAGAGGAGAATATCTCTCAAGTGAGAGAGAGAGACAGAAGCTGTGGAGATCATCTTTATGTTTTCAGGTTTTACTGCTACCATTGGTGCTCATTCTATCTCTGAGGAAGTTGTGGGGTTTTCTCCTTTATGGTTTCCCTGAGGAAAATTCTTTGTCTCTTGCCTCTTGTCTCTTTGTTTTTATTGTTGTGCATGTTATTCTCTCAGTTACAGATCCTAAGATCATAATGCTAGATTGAATGATAAAAATCTAACAGGGTAAGTAAATGATGGAGTATATTGAAGGTTGTCATGCTTTTTATGATCCAGTAGCAGAATACATGGATAAATTTTTCAGATGGAGTAGTTGGTTATGTGTTTGTAGCAAAAGACAAATTTTTCATCATAACCTATTGCTATTTTGTTCTTATGTTCTAATTTCAATCAAGCATGAGGAAGAAATGGAATTATGGGATAAATTGCTTGATTGGCTTGATTGGAAGTCATATTTTTCTTGATTGGGAATTGGTGCTTAGTTAAGTAGGATATGTAGGCATGAATAAGCTTGACATGGCGAGCATTTCTTTCAGCAATTTTCAGTTTGGTTTCAATTTCAAGTGCAATTCAGTTACAGGTTCAGGTTTGCAGTTACAGTTGGTTTCTAGCCTTTAGAGAAGGGGTGACAGGTTACAGGTTGACAGAGTGGGATTTGTTTGCAAAATGGTTTCAGTTGATGTTTTAGTTCAAAACACGTTGAGGATTTCAAAGAAAAATTAGGAGAAACCCAATGGATTTGGCACCTGGTCTACGGGGTTCTTTGCTACCTCGTAGGGAGGATAACATCCCTAGTTGGAGCCAGTTGTTAACACTAAATTTATTTTTGCCAAAATTGGTCTTATTGCCTTCAAAATTTTAAGTTTTCATGGGTGATTGAGTTTGTTTCCAAAGTTTTCTCATTAAGCTATTTCCAAGTTGGCAAAGAAAAGAAGTTAAAGGCATTTTAGGTAAAAAAAGAAATAAGTTTTTCACAAGTGGGGCAAAAAGTTTTATTCACTTTTGAATGAAATTTATAAAATGGGTTTTATAAACCAATGATTGGATTTATATTCAAGCTTATATAATTTTGGATATTAAAGAATTTACTTTGTCCAAGCCAAAAAAGGGACCTCGTACTCACCAAATGAAGTCCTCCATGAAGGTTCACGCGCTAAGATTTCACAAGATCTATTACCTTTCTTTGTTCTTTAAGGTACAATCAAACCACCAGCACATATAAGCAATTAAAAGGAGAGTCGTATGTTGCATGTGGGATATATTTCCAGAAAGTTAAAAAAAAAACTTATTAAGAAAGTGATTGCTTTTGTGCAATCATATGTAGAATTTGTTGTAAATGTCTACGGCATATTTTTTCACCTCGGCAACAAAATATCTTTGGAAATAGCAATGGATTAATTGATATACATTAAATATGTGATCATTTGGATACCAGGAGATCGTTCCGAAAGAAGAGATGGTGGATAGATTACCAAGATTTAATCCAAATGAATTTTCCGCAATAAATAATATAGAGATAATTTATTTGCAGCGAACTTAATTGAAGATTTTCTACAGATTTTAATCCAATGGTTCAAACAAAAATTGAAATCCCATCAACGGTCCCATTCTATAATAGAGTGCGAAATTGTGAGATAATTAAAAGGGAAGAGTGGTAGAAAAAATTTAAACCACTTTCCACGTGGTAACTTTTGGTGAGTTCCGTTGAGGAAAGCAGTAAAGGAAAAACAACTTGTTAAGGGTCCTAGAATGAGATGGTGTATAAAAAATGAGTTGACTTAGGTAAAGTAATTTTTGTTTGCATGCTATGGGTGAGAAGAAGAAGAATTATTTCATGAAAATGACTATTTTAGTCATTTCATTTAGAGAATTGTTTCCAGTAAAAAAAGAAGAAATTTCAAAAAATGAAAGAGGTTTTTCATCATAACATGATGGTATACAATAACCTCTCTTATTTTTTACACAGGTTCTAAGGATTGGGATAATCAAAGTCATCTTCAAAGGGAAAATATTCATATTTCAAAATGACTGTTCTAGTCATCAAATTCAAAGAAATATTTACTTCAAATGAAGATGAATTCTAAGAAATAGAGAGAGAATTTTCTTCATAACATTATTATCCAAAATAACCTCTTTCAGTTTTCACACAGGTGCTATGAGTTAGGATAAAAAAATCATTTTTACAGACAATGTTTCATGTTTTCCAAAGGACTATTTCAGCCATCAAATTCAAAGAATTGTTTCAGACAAATGGAATTTAATTTTACAAAACTGAGAGATTTTTGTATTCCTAACAGGCCTATCGTCAAAAGTCTCCTTCATTTTTTACATAGTTATCATAGGCTGGGAAAATTTAAAATATCTTCACAAGTTATTTTTTCAGAAATTTACATATTTACTATCTAAGTCATCAGTTTCAAAGGCAGATTCCAAGGAGCTTGAGGTGAATTTGAAGAAAATAAGACATGAGATTTGTCAAGAACATGGCCAATTACAAAAACCTCTCCCATATTTCACACAGCTGTCACCATTATAGATATGCAGGAGGGACTTTGAAACTTATTGTTCAGCAGTCTGCATCCTAAAATGAAGAAAAATTGTTGTAATTGTTTCTATTTTTAGAGTTCAATTAGGTTTCGAATTCAAGGTTAGGTAGAGGTCATTTTTCTATAAATTCAAAGGTAATTGATGTATCAAGGGTTGGAACCCATATGTTTTGTGTTAGCTTGAATTAGCTGGAATATTTCACCTCCTGCAGATAGCAAGGTGTTCCACTGGTCTGAATGGTTTAGATCCAGAAGAAATAGAGGACATAGGTTGAAGAATCTCCCTAGACACTGTAGATATCTGGAATACAAGGCTTTGATAGTCCACCTATGTATCTACAATCAAGCTCAACATGAAACATATCAAAGAAACCAAAATATGATCTACTAATATATGCTAGTGACTAAGGAATCTAGCAACATACATGCGAAATCACAACAACAACAACATATGTGGGACATAAATCAACTTGCATTAAAGAATATGAATAAGTTTACAACCAAGCCTTAGTGTTAACATGCATCTCCATGAAACCAGACATTCTCATCCCCAAAATCTCTGACTCTAGCTCTCTATGCTCTCTCCAAATGATCTTGGGCCAATGATGAATCCAACAGCATAACAATACCTCAAGTGTTCTCTCCTCAACCATGGCTATGAGCTCATATTTATAAGGCTTTAATGGATAGAGTAGGTTGAGAAATTAGTGGTTGAGGTGGCTTTTAATATCCTAGGATGAGGGATATCTAGCTCAACCAACCCACAACAGTAGGGATAAGGTAGGACACGAGGCTTATCATCTAGAAGCCTCAAGAAACTTCTCTTTTCACTTTTTACCTAGGGTACCACGTTTCTCCTTCTATGATAGAGTGGTTCTGGTAATAACCGCTTATGGACCAAGGACAATAAGTGGTGGCACCACTTATGGGAAATAGATGATGGGCAGTGCGAACAGGGGTACCACTCCTGGATAAAGGGGCATGCACGGTGCTGGGAATTTGTATGAAATATTGATGAAAAACCATTTAGTTTCCACTCCAGAAGCTGGGATTCAGGGTAAGTAGGTATGTCAAATGTCTTATCACATGATGGTGAGAGGATTTTGGTATAACATTTGGACCAATATTTTTTGAACTTAGGATTTTTGAATGAAATAATAGAGCCGAATGTTGGTTGATCTTCAAAGATTCATGTGTCATTTGTGTTACAGTCTGTGCCTTCTTTCCATGTGATTGTCTTCTAAGTGCTTACCTTCCATTATGCTTTCTTTCATATCTGAACATAGTGTTTAATAGTTTCAGAATTCATACATGTTATGCTCTGGCTATTGTTTCAGATATTTCACAAATATTTCTTCTAAAGTTGATATGGAATTCATATTGTGATGCTCTATATTGATGGATTGTTCATTTTTCTCTCCTATCGCCTGAAAATCAATGAATGACTGTGACTGGATGATTATCTTGCCTTTGTTGGGATTTCGTGTATGAAGCTTTGCATTATATTTATATATTTTGACTCCATTACCCAATGGTTATATGTGTTGTTTCAACCATCTGCATAACTTAAATTATTGACTTTAATATCTGGCCTTGTTAAATTTATATTTGAGAGATCCCTCTCCAGAAAGAAAAGCCAGTTTCTTTCCAAAGTGGTTTTTGTTGTTACCTTAAGATTACCTTTACAACCTTGGGTATATTTTGAGTGATAACACATAATATTCAAGTATTAATATAGTTCATATACCTTCTCAGAATATTTGGGAGCATTTGGGTCAATTTGGAGATGTAGAGATCAAAACTAGTCAAAGGTCGAAATAGGGGAAAAAGTGAAAAATTGGTCATTTTAATAAACTTTCTTGAAAAGGGAAATTACATATTCCCTTCCCTTGTTGTTTATTTGGGACGGGTTGATTAGATGGTTTCTACTGAGTGTATATCTTCCCTTGGGGAAAAAGAGGAGTCAAGTTTGAAGCAGGTATAGGTTTCACAGGTGGTGGGTAGTAGGAAGGAGCAAATAGAGGGGCTATGAAGCCTACCAACTAACCATTACATGTAGGTGCCAAAAAATTTCATCTATGAACATGAGGGACTGGTGCAAGAGATGCGTAAGAAGGTGTGGCTCCAGAAGGAGTCATCGTGTGTGAAAAATAAGGGGTGTAACTAGGTTGGGTAACACTAGGGGTGTTACCAGAAAGGGGTGGCATTGAAGGAGAGGATGAGTAAAAGTGGAGATGCTGATTAATATATCCAGTAAATCCATAAATATCATGGGATTCCACCAGTGTATCTTGACTTGAGGATACAGCATGAGGAGCATGAGGTATAATGGTATACACGTAACCTGAGTGGGTGTAGATGAGATCAAACTGTTGTGCCTTCATGACGGCTTCCTCCCCAGTTTGTGGGAACTCAGATGCAATGTCCTTGAAAATAGGAGGGAGTAAGGTTTTGAGAAACCAATATAGGAAAATCCTATCATCTAACTAGACCTTACACAAGCTACAACGATGATGCAATTCATGGATATGATCTATGATATGGTTAGCTATGTTTTTTCTATAGGATAATAAGATTTCCACTCACTCATCATAATGGAAGGGTGACTGCAAGTATTGAAGGAACATCAAGGCTAACAAGGAAAAGTCGATATAGGTGTCATGATGCACTTCAATATACCATTTGGTGGAAACACTTGTGACTATGTGCTGGAATAGCTGCAATCAGATTGAATCATCCACTGTGTTGTTAAATGAGCACCATAAGTGGAATGACATAATATGGTTATGGGGGTCCCCTCCCGCCTTTCCTTCAAAATTAGGGATGTCTAAAGGGATTTTGTTGGGAATGGGAGGCCATAATGGGTTATGACTAATGGGGTCATTTTTCAACCGTTCCAAATTAGGCAAGTTGAGGCTAGCCATAAATGGTAGACTAGAACCGAGAGTGGATCAGGAAGGACCAACAATTGTGTCAGTGCAAGTAGGAATTTAGTTCCCATGGTTAAATGGCACTGGCTAAGGTTGACTTTAAAAAATAAGAGTATTAAATGGATGGTAGGAATAGCCAGAATGGAAGTGAAAGTTCCACTTCCCCCATGTAGGAATGGTGGTATGCTAGGAACCACGGTGGATAGAGTGTGGACACCACTAGTGGGTAGAGAACCATCAGTAGTGTGTGCAGGGGAAAAGATCCCATTAGGACCAGGACCTGTAGGTCTAATAGATGGAATACTTAGAATTATGGGTGGAACTGACACAAGTACACTATTAACCATCCCTCCCTGAAATGGGTTATTAGGTGCAACAACTCTGAGGATAGATTTAGAAGTCAACAAGATGGGCTTGGATTGGTAGGAATCCAAATCAGACTTAGATGTCGTGTATGTATTTTAAGGTTCTGATCGATTTTGAATATGGATCTGACAATGATAGTTCAATGAACCAAAATAAGGGGTATTCCCCCTCAGTATATGGAAGTAGCGTGGCGGAGCAATGATGACATGATTGTGTGCTATGTAATGCATGGAAAATCAACATTGTCTGTTAACCCAAAAAACCCCTCACTCAGCTCCACATGGCCTACACCACCCAAGGACACCCACAAAAAACCCTCATTTGACCCCCACACCCTAAAAAAGGCTTGAAAATAGGAAAAAAGGCTTAGAAACCCCTAAAAAAAGAGCCAAAATAGCTCTCATAGGGGATAAAACCCCTCAAAGGAGCTTAAAACCCCCAAAAGAGCTAAAGACTGAGCGAAAGGGGATAAAATCCCAAAAAAGGGGTTGTTACTACCTAAGTTGTACTTAGTGGTTTTTAATCGAGTGAGCTTGATGAACCGAACAAGGATAACTTGTTCGGACTTAAGAAGACCTTTGGAAGTACTTCTCGGAAGTGCTTGTTGTACTATATCACATGTTCATACCCCATGGGGGAATTGTAATAAATGTTCTAGCATGATAGTGTTTGTAAAAGACTCAATATCTTAGACTTTATTTGTCAATCCGATCAGCCCCGGGTGTTTTTTCCCTTGGTTATTATTGGTTGTTGAATAAACGACTGATAATTTCTAAGGTTTTCACTCCATACCTCCAAAGTTGGGGTGGTTGGCTTGGCATTTAGGCCTATTTAGGTTATTATAGTCTATGTGTCAATGTATAAACATGCTAGACATCATTTTCAAGTCATATGAACATGTCTAAGTCCCCCTAGGTGTTTTTCAATTTTTCAATTTTTTAGTTTTTTCAATGTTTTTTATTAAAATTTAATTTTTCCAAAACTTAGGCTATTTTTTAATAGTTTAATTGCAAAAATTGATTTTGTAATAAAAGTGGGCCAAATAATCAGTTTCAGTCATGTAGGTGCTCATTTTCAAGCTAAGAGCACCATGTAAACCCATGGACCCACTATTTCCTAGTTTTGAGTGATTTTCCATCACTCAGGTCAGAAAGCCCCAAAAATCAATTATTGATTATTTTAATTAATAAATTGATGAATAATGGAGCAAATCCAAAATCATAGGTCAATGGATTCTCAACCGATTTGATTGAAATCAGTCAGATATGAAGTAGATTCACTGGATCTGACAAATCCTTGACTAAAGGAGGTGATCAAATCAGATCTAGAGTTGATCTTCAACATCCTTTATGGGGAATTTCTCCCTCCCTCTCTACTCCACACATTTTTGGCTCATATGGATGAGTTTTGGTGGATGCTTCAGTCAACAGGTTGAGGTTTCAGTCAGATCAGCCCCCATATTAACAGTTTCACTCAATGAGACTCAAATCTGGCTCAGTTAGACATAGATCAGGCATTGATGGACTCTCCTTCAGCTGATTTGATGTGTCTCCTTAGGATTTGCGCCCCCCTGGGCTGGATCTCCTTGTTTTTGTATATATCCAGGAACAGCTCCCTCTTCCAAGCTAGTTAGAACTGGGATTGAGGTGCTGCTGCTATTGTACTATTGTAATTCTTCATTTGAAATAAAGAAAAGCTTTGGAGGCTAGACGGTGTTGTGCCATTACATGTGTGGATGATTATTGCCATTATTTTACTGAGGTAACCTGTATCTGTATTCATTTTTTGCTAATTGCTTGTAGATCCATTGTTAAGATTGATAATAGGCTTATTATAATCTTGATAGGAAAGGTGCTTTTCAATAAGTTTATTGACCATCTCCTTCCTTTGATGCATGTGTAGAGACCTAAATTCAACATGTCCTATAAACTTATATGCATGTTATTTTGAATCTCTGTGTATGTACTAATCGGATATCACAAGTTTCTTGGCAAGTTCTTTGATTTTAGTTGAGCTGCAAGTTCCTACATTGCAAAGGATGCTGATCTAGTTTGCTTCTTCACTCTCTTCAAAACCTTCCAAAGGCACAGTCCCTCGACATTCCACCTGAAAGCTCCACTGTGGATCTTCAAGGAAACCGACATTTCTCTCCTCCTCTTCCTCCCTCAAAATCAACATTTTTACCCGGTTACTTTGTTCATAGATTTGATTTTTCTTAGATCTATCATCGTAAAAGTAATTCCAACATAGATATATCTTATCAAAGCCCATAGTCTAGATCTTGCAGTTAAAAAGTTTCATAAGCATTCTAGATCTAGCATTAGGGAAATCATCCTTTTTGCATGGAAATTTGAAGAAAAATTGTAGCTTGCATGCATTAGATTTATTTTTTCTGTTATAAAAGATAAATCTAGCAATCAGTGCATATTTCATTGGCTACACAAACGGCAAGCCAAGATCCCAAGGAAAGCTTGCTTTCCTTGGTTCCTTTTTTCACTTGTTTAGCTAGTTTTAACTCCATATTTTTTTAGTTAAGGTAGGCTGATCCAAAGGTACTCTTAAAGTGATTTTGGGCATATTTTATTCTAAAATTCTCACTGGTTTTTAGTAGGTGTAACAGAAAATAAAGGAAGTTGTTGTTCGGAAGTGTCTTCAAGAGCGTTCAAATCCCCCCAGGGGTCTCCCATATAAGTATCAAGAGAAACTATATCAGTTCTCTGATTTTTTAACCATTTTTAATAAAACTATTTTTGAATAGGCTCTTTTGAGCCCATTCCCCATCCCCCTGGGGGGATTTGCGTCGATGTCCTTTTTGTTGTTTTTTGCTCATTTCTTTTCAAACTAGTATTGATCTAATATGCAGGGTAGTATAATTTATTTTATTATTAATTTCATATTCCATACTTTATATTTCAAAGTAATCTTAATACTTACCCCATGACTTCCCGATTGAACCGAAAGGGGAAAGAGATTCCTGGTAGGACTAATTAGAAAACTAGAATTGTGTATCTGTTTTCTTTTGATCATTTTTTTTCAGCTATTATAAAATTAACCCCTCCCTGATTCCCCGATTGAGATCCACTTGGATCGAAAGAGGTTCCTAGAGGGTTTTCTTTTAAACAAGAACACCCAGTTTAAAACTTACTAAAATTGACAAGACTCCAGTGTGTATGCTCTGCACTTGGT
>LPNX010363405.1:25470-198824 GCA_001517045.1 Pseudotsuga menziesii | reverse complement strand
CATGTGACCTCTAGAAAAACATAGCAGCTAATGACCTTATATAGACAGGGTATTCATAAGGCTCTATCCACTGATGTGTTTGTTATTTTCCTGCTTAAGTTGAATCTAATAGCAACTGCAAACATAAACCTTGAATGGCCTCTGCAAACATAAATCTTGAATGGACAGATGTGTTTTATTCTGCATCATTGTATCTGCTATTTTTATTGATTCTGTTAATATTCCATCATTGAGGAAGTTTGAGACTGGATTTGAAAGAGGTGGGAAGAAAAGAGAGCATGCTATGCTGGCCAAAACATTAGGAATTAGTAAATTGTTTGTTGTGGTTAATAAAATGGATGATCCTTCAGTTGAGTGGGCCAAGGACAGGTCAGTGGACAGGTTATCTGTTTTTTTTTTGTTTTTTTTATAAAAGATTATATGTTTTCAATTCTCTTTCTGTTATTTCTGGGAGAATATTAATCTCCTTTTTTGCTGCTTACAGGTTTGTTGAAGTTGATGGGTTCGAAATTAATAACTGAGCTTCTAATAGGAGCAGAAATCACTTGTCATGATACATGTGAAACTTGTTAGGAGTGAAATGTCACCCAACCAAAGCCTGGCTGAATGGAATTTGGCATGGCTGATAGAATGATGTTCAGAAACAGTACTGAACCTAAAGCATGACTCAGAAAAATAGGACACTAGTTGAAAAGCAATATGTAAAATTGAGAATGCAGGATTGTTTATAAGTGTACATCATAGCAGTGAGCTAGATAATATCATAAATTCATAATAGGAAACAATCAAATCCTTTGACTGAGACAAAAATAAAGGAATAGTTCAAAATCGGAAAAATATCAAATCCTTTGACTGAGACAAAAATAAAGGAATAGTCTGATATAAATACAACAAAACAATGTTGAATTACGGAGATACAGACCAACCTACAATTTGACAGTAATAATGCACTATGAGGGTAAAGGGATGACATGAGATAGTGCAAAATTGAAGGGATAGCATTACTATAAATACACAATATCTTGATCATGCATCTGTAGAAATTTTCAAGTGTTTTTCCCAGCATATGTGAGCTGCCTTCCTTCTCCATATTAGCAAATCACTTCTTGACTCTGATTCCCCTACCTCTGCATAATATAACCATGAAAGGGCTCTTCAATGGTGAACGCTTTCCATAAAACTAGCCATATAACCATGCAAAGATTCTCTCACAATGAAAGGGCTCTTCAAGGTAGGCCTCCATAACCACTCCAACAAACACGAGCAACTGTCCACAAAGGTCCTACCTCATATAACCTTAGTTCCATGTGCAAGAAACCACAAAACATGGCAATGAACTCTCTAAGACATTGACACGTGCAAGCAAGGAAGTTCCAAAATGGGGTGGCCCCTTCTCAAGCAATGGGAAAATTCTGAAAAGACCCTCTAACAAAGTGGAACCCTTCATGAAACACATCCAATAATAGGATGCTTCCATGGAATGTGTGCCAACTAGCTCCCATAGGCTGAACGCTCCAACAAATGAGTGTAACTTTGCCTCATGTGTGGGCTGTAAAAAGGAAAACAGCAACAAGATATCCAGCGATCAGCCTCCAAATGCCATGCATTTAGGGTATAAAGTTTAAACCTCCATGCATCTATCCCAAGTGATCATCCTCAAAAAAATGAACAAGACCTGTGCAAAAATGGCCGAAATAAGCCTCCAAATGAAATTGGCCCACCTCAAAACAGCTAGTACAAGCCTAGAGTAGTCTGACTCACTAATTATGTCCAAAGAAGGCTGAATGCTCTTATCAATTAGCATGAAAAAGTATGGAATGATCTTCCAGAGCTGAACGCTGAAGGAAAGAAAGGCAAAGAAACCCTCCAAGGCGTAGAACCCCCTGGCACACAATGAAGACTATGACGATAAATCATGTGCAGATTTCTTCAAAGGGATGAATACTTCTCTGCACAGATTACTGGGAGATGAATGCTGGTCTAATTGCTGGAAATTGCTACAGGAATCTTTGACCATAAGGGTCTTCCTTGTGATCTCTGGACTTTCAATAGGAGGCTGCTACAGGAACATTCAAACAACGCTGGAAACAAGAACGAAAACTAGTATTTTACTGACTTTGAATACCATTCCTTCAATTCTTAATGTGGGGTTAACAACATATTGATGTTACACAAGTTAACAGCATGTATACCTGATCTAACTCCTATTCCATATTATTACTAAACAATGAAGATTCTTATGACCAAGCACAAATTAGGTGTGTTATAAAACACTCTCAATTGCGAAAACCAAAACGAAATCTGGGTATTCTCACCAGGGTTGCACTTCCAAAATCACAGAGCTTAAGCTGATGAGTGTGAGGATTGACCAGAAGATTCTGTGGTTTTATGTCCCTGTGACATACTCTAATACCACCATGGATATAGGCCAGGGCCCTACAGATCTGATAAGTATATAATTTTACATAAAGCAGAGGCATCCGTTGATTCATCCTACTGTAGTGCTTTGCTACATGATAAACTCTCTGGTACATACTCCAACACCAGATTGAGATAGAGCTCATCCTTATCAGTGGTTGAAAAAAAACAATGCTTTAGAGAGACAATATTTGGATGATCCAGAAGGCGCATTGTTTGTAGTTCACGGTTCTTATATCGTTTGTCCTGCAGAACCTTTTTAATTGCTACAGTCTCCCCTGTCTCTAAGCATTTAGCCTGAAATACAATTCCAAATGATCCAGTTCCCACCACACGTTCTGCCATGTAGCTTATGGTTTGCTTAGGTTGGTCATTCCTGCCACCAATGGTGGTGACTATAATATGGCCCGTTTCTGTACCATTTCCATCCACTACAGTAGCTTCCATCTCCTTGTCATCTTTAATCTTCATCTCATTCATTTCTTCAAGAAGTTTGTCTACTCCAATAATGTAACCACGGCCTGTATTTGCTGCTGTTGTAGATGCAACACTTACAGAGGCCATATGCTGTACAGAATCCTCTTCTGCAAGTTCAACGATCTAGGCTTACTTGATAACTTTCCTTTAGCTATTATGTTCCTTTTATTGTTGCTTCACTTACTATGCCGGTTTACACAGGGGGAATTGAGGTTGATGCAGAAGTTTTCAATAGTTTGCTTGAGGTCATAATGACCATAAAGTTTGACAGGCTATTTGAGGGTATACATGATAAATGTAGAATCTTGTTCAATAATTTAATTCCCTCTATAGAAGAGAGATGTATGTATAGTGATCTATTTTTGCTGAAGAACATGGAAAGCCTGGTAAAAGAAATGAACTCAAGCAAGGAGTTTAGCTTATCTATTAAAGAGCATATACTTACAAGTGCAACTGATATGGTGGAATGCCTGAGAACGGATCCATTTGGGGCATTTTGTCAGCCTCAGGGTGACCTCTGCTAACCCTCCTCCTTTGCAAACCCTCCTTTTCCGCCCTCTCCTCTGCGAGCTCTGTCCCCTGCAGCCTTATCCTCTTCGGCCCTCTCCTATTGTTCACGTGATGAAGAATTACCTATTGACCACTCCTCTGCTGACAAAGGGCAGAAACCCCTCCCATTCCCATTCTAAATCTCACAAATAGCACTTCTCTGCTGCACCCAGAGCTTCTCATGATGGGGAAGGAGAGATAGCACTGGTTTTCAGTTCATTTTGGGATTTTACTGTGAAATTTGCACCACTGGAAGAGCGTTTAAATGAATGGTCTTCACCTATGACAGATGATGGTTCAACCTGTGGAATTGTTTCAGGGTTTCTCAATTTGGAATCCGTCTTTGAAATAGCAGATGCAACACTGCTCTTTCCAAAAAATGAAAATGGAACTGAATTCATACCATTTGTCTCGGAGATAGAACCACCAAATAATGGGAATCCCACAGAAGTTGCAGCAGCAGTGGTTGATGTAGAGAAACCCTCGACTTGCCTCTTTTCGACAGGGTTGCATGAATGATAGGAGAAACCCTCGACTTGCCTCTTTTCCACAACAAAAATCCCAAATCAATTTTCTATTTTTGGTTTAAAACATAAACTCATGCCGTAATCGATTTCCAACATATATTTGGATCCAAGGTATGACAACGCTTGGTGGGTAGAGTGCTTTTAAGCGATCATAAACTATATTAAGCATATTAATAGCTACAATCACTCTAGTGAAGCTAAGAAAAATTGCAATGGGTTAGAATATGCATTTTAGTGATGGTTGTGTTTGATTCATGAAGTATCTAAAAGTCTTGGGTGTGGAATTTAGGAGCTCGCTAGAGTTAAGTATATCAAGTATTGTGTGTGCTAACCTCATTCAATAATTCATTGTAGGATTATATGCTCATATGAAGGAAGATATATTCCACTGCTAAACTAACCTTTAACCTATTCTTCAAGTGAAAATCAATAAATATTTGAAGATTTAAATAATCCTTAAAGATCTTATAATATTCTTTGAACTCATTTGAATTCTCACCTTGATCCACTAATTTCAACTCCATCTCAAACATTATCCTGCATTATCCTACATTGTCATTTTTACATGTAGAAGCTAATATGATAGTTGCTAGTAAAATTAGGCTTAATAAGCAAGAATTTGAAAAAATTAAGTGTAAATATGAGGTTGAACCCTCAAATAAAAACAAGAATAAAGAAAATTGGGAGGATAATATAGAATAAATTACTAAAATAATAATAGGTTTGCCAAATAAACTAGAAAGAATTGAGAGTGAGGGAAATAATTAGAATAGAAATACTCAAGCTATTGTACAAATAAATCCAAATCAATTAGAAGGAAATTTAAACCTTGGATTTTAAACTTAGATAGAAGAAATGATTATACTACCATACAACCTCCTATTAGGACAAATCAATTGATTATAGAAGTTCCAAATGAATACTTAGGAGTAATTTATTGACATACAAGGCCATATTATTTGAATAATTCCTATTAGATAGTTAGTTTATAGTTAATGGAAAAGGTCCTCTTTATAAATAGGACACGTTAGGTAGTCGAGACCCTCTTTAACAGTGGGACCACGATTAGTTAGGGGATTTTCTATTCATACACTATATTTAAAGTAGAACATTGTGTAATGTGACTAATGATTTTTATCATATTTGGAGTTATACTCATAGTAGATTGGCCCTTAAAGATGCAAGTTAACATTTCTCTCTCTTTTGGATATCACTAATAAAAGGATTATTTTATACGTTCTATATATTTATCTCTTGTATTTTTTTTGCCAAGCGTTGGTATTTTATCACATTCTATTATTGTTCTTTGTAATCCTGGAGTTAAGTACATTACATAAGGCCTCCACAACAATAATAAAATTTGGAACCTTATTATGATAAATTGACAACAATGAATTGATTATAGAGCCATCGCTTAAGCGACACTTAGGAGAATAGACGTCGCTTAAGCGAAACTTAGGAGAATTGCTGTCGCTTAAGCGACACGTATGCCCACCATTTCAAAAAAAAAATTAATATTTCTTATTTTTGGCACGGTTAAAAGAAAAAATCCACGCGCCGTCGGAAAAAACCGTTGGATTTTGGATCGAAATGTACTAGTGGCTATTGATGTTGCCGACTTTTCTCTCAATTTCCGCATCTGAACCCTATCTGGCTTGAACGATTTAGCTGAATCAATAGAAGTATAGTTGGGCAAGTAAGGTTACTTTTTTTTTATATCTCATAGCATATATGTTTGAATATCTAGATTATAAATGTTTAATAAGTTTATTTTCATGTAATTCTTGTCTCTTTTTCATATATATATCCAGATCTCATGAGGTTTTGTGCAGGACTGTGTGTTTAGCTTTCAGGTAGCAAGGATTGGATGAGCTATCGATCTAGTTTGACTCCAATGTACATCCAAAAACTTTGTGAAGGAATTGCCCCTCTGTATTCCACTAACAAGTTTCCATTGTAGATCCATCCAACAACAGGCCTTTCCCCTTCTCTTCCTCCTTTCTATTAAAATCAATCTTCTGGTTACCTGTCTCTTCCTTTTATGATCAGATCTAGTTCTAAGAATTGAATATATATTGTTAGATATATTTTATAAAAGACTTTCTGCTTATATCTATAATTTCATAAAGAGTATCATTTCATAAAGATAGATCTAGATGTAGGAATTTCCTTTTTTGCAAGTAGCTAAAGCATAGATCTAAAGCTTGCTCATAAGGTAGTTTCTTTTTTCGTTCTTCAAAGATTTAAATTATGCAAGAAAAATTCCTATCTCATTGGCTTCCCAAACATAAATCCAAGATCCCAAGGAAAGCTTGCTTTCCTTGGTTCCTTTTTGTAAAACTAGATTAGCCCCTTTTAACTATTTTTTACTTAGTTTTTTTTTTCGGTAACTAGCGTGGTTACCCAAAACACTTTTAAAGTGTGTTTGGGAACATTTGATTTTAATTTCTTGCTGTTTTTTAGTAGTTCTAATAAAAAAGAGAAGGAGACTCTGCCCATTTTTCAACTCTTGGACAAACCAGAGCTTCTCGGAAGCTTCCCCCACCGACGTGTTTTGATTTTAGCTTGCTGTAAGCCTTTGGATCCCAGATTACAAGGAATAAAGTGCATCAATTTCAATTTTCTGATATTGTAAATTGCTGCTAATAAAAACAAAATATCTTTTTGAATAGGTTCTTTCGAGCCTATTCACCATCCCCCTTGGGGGGATTTGCATGCGTGTCTTTTTTTTTCTTTTCATTTATCTTTTTTTTTAATCTAGTGTAGTTCTAATATGTAGGGTAGTATACCTTGATTTATAATCATTTCCATATTCCATATATGAATTTTCAAATTAATTTTAATACTTACCCCACGACTTCCTGATTCACCCGAAAGGGGAAAGAGATGCGTGGTAGGACTAATTAGAAAAACGACATTGTGTATATTTGTTTTCTTTTTCATCAACTGTTTCATCAAATATGATAAAATTAACCCCTCCTTTATTCTCCAATTGAGATCCACTTGGATCTAAAGAGGTTCCTGGAGGGTTTTCTTTTTAACAAGAACACCTATCTTAAAATTTACTAAAATTGACAAGACTCCGGTGTTTATGCTCCGTACTTGGCTGCGGTTCATCCGATCAGTCAAGCTACATCAAAATCACTTGAGTGACTATAATAATTACGATTCACTCTCCCAAATTGAAAAACCATCAGGTGAAAATCCAACACTTCGATCAAACCATTACAGTGGCAAAATATCCAAAGGAAGCATGAACTCTTGAAAAGTGACCTCGGGGCGTCGATCTCTGTTGCACCTATAGGTGCATTTTGAACAATAGCCTCAGAGACTCCATTCATCCCACATATTCCTTGTGGGTAGCTGTGAAGGTTTAGTTTTGGACATACTCCAAGTACTCTCGGGTATATCTGGAGTCCACCCCTTCGCCTAATTTTAATCAACTCATATTTCACATTAACTTAAAATGTACCAAGAGGCAATCGCAAAACATTCACTCCAAGCACATGCAAGTGCATTGATTATCTTTTGACTCCTTTTTAAGGCACTGGCTATTTTATTTCTCTCTCTCTATATATATTATGTCTCAGCATTGTGCTTTTGCGCGCTCATTTTGTATCTTGTCATCTATGGTTGTTTATGGTTAAATTTCAAACTCCTAAGTAACTCATTCAATTTAACATCAGCATACTAAATAATTTTGCCTTAGTAACTTAATAGGGTCTACCCCCCTTGGCTTCGTTAGGAATTGAGCCTAAACAGAGGAGTCAAGAACAAGGTGACAGCCTTGACTCGAGACTTTCCCCTAAGGACACACCGAGTGGCTTGAAGATTTCTCCCACGTGACCTAGGTGTGTGAAAGGTGACAACACTTTTTGGCACAGTTGCCGGGGAAAAATCTTTTTATTCTCGAGTACGACTTAGCTTAACTTTACTAAAAAGATAAAAATAATAATTTGATTGATCTTGTCTTTAAAAAACATAAAAATTAAAACTCGATCCATTTGGTGACTCCACTGTCTAACATCCCTCCAAGAATTTCTACCCAAAGAAACCGCCTTCAATTATTCAATCCTCTCCCTGATCCTGAAAGGTTTATTAGGGAAAGATTGAATAGGTAGACTTCTTGTAGAAACCTTGAAGATTTAGGAGACCAATCCCTCTCAGATATCCATCACATATTTGTAGAGATTCATGTTCACCAATCTCCAGAAATGACAGAATTATTCAAACCCCTTGACTTTTCTCAGATAGCAGGTTCTCCCCATGCCATTCCAAAATATGCTATCAAGAATCTCCCCATATTTTAGGGCAATAATGCCATCACTGCCAAGTCTCGCCTTCGAAAGTTAGAAAAGCACCTGATCAGTTATTGCAATGATGTTTTCCATGACCATGATGATGTCAAAATGAAGTTCTTTGCTTTATCCTTAGAACATGATGCTGAAGAATGGCACTTTGACGTAGATGATGATTCATATAAAACTCTTAGTGAATTCCTAGAGGGTTTTAAGAAGAAATGGGGAGAAAAGAAAGAACCAAGACATCTGCTTGCTGCAATTCATAACATTAAGAAGATGGAGAATGAAACCATGGATGAATTTAACACTAAGTTTAGGTGTGTGGTTGCAGACCTCCCTAATGAAATCAAGCCAAAGGATGCCTCCATCCTCATATATTACATAGAAGCTTTCACTGGTGACTTGAGGTACCAGTTAAGAGAGAAAGAGCCGGCCAATCTAAAAATTTCTCAAGAATTGGCCGATAAAATAGAAAAGAATATGCAGTCTTCAGGAAAGTCCAACATTCCAGGTCACATTAGGGGAAACAATTCCTGCAACAAAGAGACCAAGGGTAAGGCCGTTGAATCAGAAGAAAAGGGAACTTCTAAAGATCCCATGGAAAAGGTGACGGACATGATAAAAAACTTGGTTACTAGTCAAAACCAACTAATGGCCAATCATTCTGCACACTTGAATCACATTCATAATAGATTGATCACAATGGAAAAGAAAAATGGACCTAGGAACTTTCAGCCCAAGTAAAATAAGGTGTATCAAAATAAATTTCCTCAGAAGGAGCCTAGGATTCCAAACCAGTTAGACTCAGCTAACATGGTAGAAGAAGTAATTCCATGGTGTAGACCCTATGAACAATTACACCAAGAAATCACTTGTTATGTTGCAAATCAAGTCATGGAACATGGACTTCCTAAGTTCAGTAGTTAGGAAACAACTTCAAGTGAGCTTGATCATGTGTACATGGTAGGCCAGGCCTACCCTTTGTCACCAGCTAAACAGTACAAGCCTAAGGATGAAACCATTGCAGAATCTTATAGTGAAACTTATGATGAAAAGTGTAATGTACATGATGGGACTCCTATGTGTTCTCCATATAATGATGACAGTCTGGAAGGTTTACTGCCTTGTGACATTTTCTCTGAAGAAGATGAGTATGAAAATGAGGACACGTATAACTTGGAGTATGATACAAGTGACAAAGACTCCCTTATCTTCGATAAAGATGTTGATGAGGAATCCTGGACATTCATGGAAAATCTAGTCTGTGACATGAATAAAGAGGACAATAATGAACTAGAAAATTTTGATGGTTTTGTTGATTTTTCTATCTATGGCATATCTGAAGGAGAGAGGATGGATCTGGAGACCTAGGAAAATCCTAGAATGGAAGAGGAGCATTCAAAACTCTTATATGATCATTCCGAGTCATATCATGCAGAGCTGCACAAAGGTATCAATAATGAAGACATGGAGAAGCAGTGTTGTGAAAAGACAGATGTGATGCAATTAGTAGAATATTAGTCTCAACTATCACCTTCACATATAGAGTCTCCTCATGATTTGGAGCCACTTGAGGCTTATACAGGGAATTATCATCTGGTACTAAGCCTCGATGACGAGTATGATGGTGTAGTCAATCTGCCTCATCACTCTGATTTGTATATCAACCCTGTATAGTCATGGATAGAAGCATCTTTGGAGGAAGTTTGATGACATTATGCATGCCTATGATTTCCCATCCATCCTGCCCCTTTTGAATCATCACACAGGTTTGCATTTTCTAAATAAATTACCCTTACTTTGGCTGGTAACCAAAGACAAGGAAAAAAAATTATGTTAATAAAATTCTTAGGTGGTTACATTGGATTTTTGATTACACTTAACCCTATTTATATCATGGTTAGAGTAGGAAAATAAACTCCTTGAAAAAGAGCATTTACTTTCCGCATTTTTTTTAGCTATAATAAAACATTTTTTTTCATTAGTTAGTTACATTTATTTTTTTTAAATAAATCATCTAAATGGTTCATTTGGTTTTTATGTAAAGCTTGTGCTACTGAGGTTTTCTTGTCAAGTTGAGAGGTTTTTATAGGTTGTATAAACTAGAGATTCTGGTGTTCTCGTATCCTCTCCTTTCCCTATGACCAGATCGAGCACAAGTCCCGCAGTTGGAGCCAGAATGTTACCACCTAAGTTGTAATTAGTGGTTTTTTATCAAGTGAGCCTGGTGAACTGGGCAAGGATAACTTGTTCGGACTTCGGAAGACCTTCAGTCTTACTTCTGGGAAGCTTTGTTGTACTATATCACATGTTCATACCCCATGGGGGAATTGTAATAAATGTTATAGCATGATAGTGTATGTAAAAGACTCGGTCTCTTAGACTTTATTTGTGAATCCGATCAGCCCAAGGTGTTTTTTCCCTTGGTTATTATTGGTTGTTGAATAAATGACTGATAATTTCTGACTTTTTCACTCCGTACCTCCAAAGTTGGGGTGGTCATCTTGGAATTTAGGCCTATTGAGGTTATTAGAGTCTATGTGTCAATGTATAAGCATTCTAGGCATCATGGTCGAGTCATATGAACATGTCTAAGTCCCCCTAGGTTTTTTCAACTTTTTAATTTTTTTAATTTTTTCAGTGTTTTTTATTAAAATTTAATTTTTCCAAAACTTGGGCTATTTTTTAATAGTTTAATTGGAAAATTTTATTTTGTAATAAAAGTGGGCCAAATAATCAGTTTCAGTCATGTAGGTGCTCATTTTCAATCTAAGAGCACCATGTAAACCCATGGACCCACTATTTCCTAGTTTTGAGTGATTTTCCATCACTCAGGTTAGAAAGCCCCAAAATATCAAATATTTATTATTTTAATTAATAAATTGATGAATAATGGAGCAAATCCAAAATCCAATATTAGTGGATTCTCAATCGATTTGATTGAAATCAGTCAGATCTGAACCAGATTGACTGGATCTGACAAATCCTTGACTAAAGGAGGTGATCTGGATAGATCCAGAGTTGAAACTCAACATCCTTTATGGGGAATTTCTCCCTCCCTCTCTCCTCCACATGTTTGGGCTCATTTAGATGAGCTTTGGTGGATGCTTCAGTCAATAGGTTGAGGTGTCAGTCAGATCAGCCCCCTAATTAATAGTTGCACTCAGTGAGACTCAGATCTGGCTCAGCTAGACACAAATGAGGCATTGATGGACTCTCCTTCAGCTACAGTGATCTATCTCCTTGGTATTTGTGCCCCCCTGGGTCGAATCTCCTTTTTGTATAAATAAAGCTCAGGCTGCCTCTTCCAAGCTAGTTAGAGTTGGATTGAAGGGAATGCTATGGGAATACTATTTTAATCTTTTGAATGTTGGAATAAAGAATATTTGGAGGTCAAATGGTGTAATGCTCTCATGTGTGTGGATTAAACATTGTCTTATGGCTATTGATGTTGCTAGCTTTTCTCTCAATTTTTGCATCTGAACCCTATCTGGATTGAATGATTCAGCTAGAGTATAGTTGAGCAAGTAAGGTTACTTGTTTTTTTATATCTCATATCATATATGTTTGAAGATATAGATTATACATGTTTAATAAGTTATTTTCATGTAATTCTTGTCTCTTTTTCATATATATATCCAGATCTCATGAGGTTTCATGCAGGATTGTGTGTTTAGCTTTCAGGTAGCAAGGATTGGACAAGCTATGGATCTAGTTTGACTCCATTGTACATCCAAAAACTTTGTGAATTCATTTCCCCTTTGTATTCCACTAACAATTTTCCATTGCAGAACCATCCAACAATGGACCTTTTCCCTTCTCTTCGTCCTTTCTATTAAAATCAACCTTCCGGTTACCTGTCTCTTCCTCTTATGATCAGATCTAGTTCTAAGAATTGAATATATATTGTTAGATCTATTTTATAAGAGTCTTTCTGCTTAGATATATAATTTCATAAAGAAATATATCATTTCATAAAGATAGATCTAGGTGTAGGAATTTCCTTTTTCGCAAGTAGCTAAAGCATAGATCTAAAGCTTGCTCATAAGCTAGTTTCTTTTTTCATTCTTCAAAGATTTAAATTCTACAAAAAAAGTGCATATATCATTGGATTCCCAAACGGCAAGCCAATATCCCAAGGAAAGCTTTCTTTCCTTGGTTCCTTTTTGCCAAACTAGATTAGCCCCTTTTAACAATTTTTTACTTAGTTTTTTTTTCGGTAACTAGTGTGGTGACCCAAAACACTTTTAAAGTGTGTTTGGGCACATTTGATTTTAATTTCTCACTATTTTTTAGTAGGTCTAACAAAAAAGAGAAGGAGACTCTGCCCACTTTCCAACTCTTGGACAAACCAGAGCTTCTCGAAAGCTTCCCCCACCACCGTGTTTTGATTTTAGCTTATTACAAGCTTGTTGTAAGGATTTGGATCCCAGATAACAAGGACCAAAGCGCATCAATTTAAATTTTCTGATATTGTTAATTGCTTCTAATAAAAAACAAAATATCTTTTCGAATAGGCTCTTTCGAGCCTATTCACCATCCCCCCTGGGGGGATTTGCATCCGTGTCTTTTTTTTTGCTTTTCGTTTATCTTTTTTTTAATTTAGTGTAGTTCTAATATGTAGGGTAGTATACTTTTATTTACAATCATTTCCATATTCCATATCTAAGGTTTCAAAGTAATGTTAATACTTACCCCACGACTTCCCGATTGACCCGAAAGGGGAAAGAGATGCATGGTAGGACTAATTAGAAAACTGAAATTGTGTATATTTGTTTTATTTTTCATTAGCTATAATAAAATTAACCCCTCCTTGATTCCCCAATTGAGATCCACTTGGATAGAAAGAGGTTCTTGGAGGGTTTTCTTTTTAACAAGAACACCTATCTTAAAATGTACTAAAATTGACAAGAATCTAGTGTGTATGCTCTGCACTTGGCTGCGGTTCATCCGATAATTCAAGCTGCATCAAAAGCACTTGAGTGACTAGAATAATTAGGATTCACTCTACCAAATTGACAAACCATCAGGCGAAAATCCAACACCTTGATCAAACCATTACGGTGGAAAAATACCCAAAGGAACTGGGAACTCCTGAAAAGTGACCTCGGGGCGTCGATCTCTATTACACCTGCGGGTGTATTATGAACAATAGCCTCAGAGACTCCATTCAGCCCACATATTCCTTACGGGTAGCCATGAAGGTTTAGTTTTGGACATACTCCAAGTACTCTCGGGTATATCTGGAGTCCACCCCTTCGCCTAATTTTAATCAACTCCTTTTTCACATTAACTTAAAACGTACCAAGAGGCAATTGCAAAACATTCACTCCAAGCACATGCAAGTACATTGATTTTCTTTTGACTCCATTTTAAGACACTGGTTATTTTCTTGCTATATATTTATATTGTGTCTCAGCATTGTGCTTTCGTGCGCTCATTTTGTATCTTGTCATATATGGTTATTTATGGTTAAATTTCAAACTCCTAAGTAATTCATTTAGTTTAACATCATCATACTAAGTAATTTAGCCTTAGTAAATTAATAGGGTCTACCCCCCTTGGCTTCGTTAGGAGTTGAGCCTAAACGGAGGAGTCAAGAACAAGGTGACAGCCTTGACTCGAGACTTTCCCCTAAGGACACACCGAGCGGCTTGAATATTTCTCCCATGTGACCCAGGTGTGTGAAAGGTAGCAACACACACAACCTCTAATTCAGACTCAGAATCATACCAATCTGAGCCGGACCTACATACTGCACCATCTAGCCCCATGGCTAGTGCAAACCCATATCCATTTTTTGGCTTAGTGATTGGCAGTGGACCCATGTCCACACCCAACACCACCACCAACACCACTACTGGTTGTCCCAGCATGGTCATGCAAACCGTCATAAGCTAGCTACCACCACCCACATTGACCAGTCAAGTTGTCCCACCTGTAACACATGGGGGAAGTATTCCTTCCACCCACATTGTCCCACTTGGGATACATGGTGGAAGTGGCCCTTCCACCTACACTACCCCTCATGTCATACATCTGGGAAATGGACCTTCCACCTACACTGCCCCTCCTACCACACTTGGGGACACTGGCCCGTCCACAATGGTGCCACAAGTACCCCCAGTTATGCAGGTGCATCATGTCCCTGCAAAACCCACCACCATTTCTGCCCCATGTCACATCAACCTTGGGTCAAACCTTCCTTTCATGGCACATCTCAACTTGCTTAACTTGGCTCAGTTAACAAATGACCACATCCGCCATCAAAAATTTTGGCCTCCCATGCCAACCAGAAGGCAGGGGAGTGCCCCCAAAACCACACCATGATGTTTCACCTATGGTGCTCATCAAATAGCATTGTAGATGATTCGATCAGTCTCAAAATATTCCAACACACCCTCACAGGTGCTGTAGCCAAGTGGTACACTGAGCTACCACAAGGCAAGTACCCGGATTTCAACTCCCTGGCTTTCATGTCCCTACAATATTTCCAACTTCCCATTAGATATGACGAAGGGGTGGAAATATTGTAATCTTTCTGCTAGAATACTGCGACCCACATAACTAACCACATCCATGAGTGGCGGTGATGTCGTAGTTTGTGCAAGATCCAACTTGATGACAGGATATTCCTGGATTGGTTATTAAAAACCTTGCTACCACCTATAGCAAAGGACGTCACATCCGAACATCCCCAATCCAAAGAGGAGGCCATATTGAAATCCCAGCAATTTGATATGATCTATGCATATTCTGGATACCTTTACACTATCATTCTAGACGCTCCCCATGCAGGCACCTCCTAGCGGGATGCACCGAGGGAATCCCATGCCGCAGATGGAATCATAGGTTCTATCTCCCACCAACCACAACATCGTCCGACACCACCTACAATACCACCACAACCAAGCAGCACCCCTAGTGTTTCCTACCAAAACAAAACTTTGGAATATGCAAGAATGATGTCCCAGTCCAGAGCCACAACTTCTTATGCACAACCTACACCACCGCAACAAGCCCAGGCATTAGCTTGGCCGACACAACAATACGTGAGAAAAATTCCCACATTTGTGGCACCGACACCCACCTAAGTCTACTATGCACCACTGGTACAAGTTGTTCAACCCCCCCCCTACTCCACCTGCTTCATTGGGATAGGTGTTTGCATAGAAAAATTGTCCGAACCAACCAGCCCCCAACAAACAACAAGGGCAAGCCAAGAATAACCGACCCCGGAACCAAGGCAACAATCAACCGCATGGAGGCGATCAACAACCAAATCTTCCCAATAATTCCATGGCAAACCGGCCAGCCCAAAATCCTCAACGACCAAATGCACCAAGAAAAAATGCTCCATTGTGTACAAAAAAAACCGTGCACACTATGCGAGGCCTATGGGCACTACACATACGAGTGTCCCTTCATGGTTCACACTAAACAGGCCATTAGAAACGAGGTTCAACATGCCACCAATACAATAGACCAAGCCCAACCTAACCCAACACCACCAGGACCTCCTTCTATGGTGCTCCAAAATCCATTACCAGTCCAAGGATTGGTGGCAACTGCACCCCCTCCCAAACCCAGTCCCAATGCTCCGGGGGCACCTCCCATGGAAGAAATAGGTGTCCACCACCTGCTAGCTATGACAATTGAAGAGGTCAATTTACAAACCAAATGAAATCAGTACAGAACCAACATCAAACCCACTGACACATTAGCAACATCTATGTCTAAAACAACCAATGCTCCTCTTTAGTTACCCCCTTTCCCGTGCCCCCCCATATGTCGAGTTGCCAAAAATGCCACGACTAGAGCTATTGTCAGCTACAACATCATGGATGATTTTTCCCAAACACCTACCGCCATGTCCGCTCTTGAGGTACTCAAAAATTGCGCAACCATCCTCTGCTACTCTGCAGGCTTATGATGGCCATCCCACTAAATCCCAAGGAATCCTCCCCCATGTCCCAATCACATTAGCCGATAAAATAGTACTGATTGACATAGAGGTTGTCAATGCTCAAGTGGACTATAACCTTCTCCTTAAAAGAAGTTATATGTACGCCATGAGAGTCGTAGCATCAACTGTTTTTTGTGTCATGATGTTCCTCCACGAAGGGAAAATCGTGATGGTTAACCAACTGAATTATCATGATCCACAAGGGATAATGACACCCACCAACATTATCCCTATGATCAACACCATTGATCCGCAAGGGATGACCAAACCCTCCAATGTTATCCCTGCAGTTAACACCATGGTTGAAAACATACCATCCTCCCCATTGTTAAATGTGGGCCCTGGGTTGTTTACCGATAACACCATGACGGATTATTTCCCCTTATTGTCACCACCGCCAACACGAAATGAGACTTCAGATTTGTGCTGCTCTCATCCAGGACTACTACACCCAAACAACAACCGCAACTGCATCCGCAACCGCAACTGCAACACCATCCATAATCGCAACATCAATAGTAGCTACAACATCATCCGCAGTGGCAAAATTACGTGCAGCTACAATGACAACCTCATCCCCACATACAACCATCAGGGAGTTACCTGGGCTCCTCTCCAGTCCACACAATTCCATTCCTCTTTCCCCCACCTGGTTTCATGAGCAAGCCAATAATGGCCACCTTAAAATTACCCAACTTTACATTGGGAATTCCCATGTGGTATCTTGATCCACTGGCTCAACCACCAATGCCCCAGGTATTCTTAACCCCCATGCAACCCATTGCGATCGAATCCCATCCTCCACCCAGCCCACAAAAACCAACCACCACACCCGCACCTGCACCACCCCACCCAAAAAGGGCCAGGGACAAAAATGTGAAAGATACCACTGAACCTCGACAGATCCCTCCTTCCATCATCTGTGAAGAACATGGCCATTCAACTCAAAACTACCCTAAGATTCCCATAATCCACACACATTAGGATTCCATGGATACAATGGAAAATCTTCCCATGGTTGAACTCCCAAGTGGGCCAATAGTGAGAAACAAGTCGTTGAGAACAAACCATGCTTGCATCCTTTGTGGATTGTATGGACACTATTCTCACCACTACCAATACTTTTTCGAGTTTCGAATGGCTCTAGCCAATCTTTGACAACATTCCCTTGAATCTAAGATCACTCTAATCAAAGAATTTCACCCCCCACCTCCTTCTTTAGACACCATGTCTATTTACATGATGTCCAATTCTACCGACCCTCTTGTCTCCACTATCAATGATGGTCCATCACACCTATCTCTTCGTTGTGTTCACAATGATGATGAGATACTTGAAGCCTTAACCGCTCCAGAATACCCATGGGACGACATGCACCATCGCTCGATTTTCCTCCCCAAAGAACTTGTATCGCAGTCTGACAAGTTTTTCGTGGAAACCAAATATTTCATTCATGGGAAAGTCGAGTGGTTCAAAAACCCCATTCTGGCACTAGACTCCTTCGAAGAAGGGAACATGGCCAACATCTTTCCAACCATTAAAATCAACATCTCAACCAATCCCGAGGTTGTTGAAGAAATCATGTTGGGGGCATCTTGCTCCCTCGAGGAAGTTGCTACCTACAAAGCTCTCTTCCAAGAATTCCGTGACATCTTTGCCTAGTATTACACTAAAATTCTTGGGTTGGATCCATCCATCGTGGAACACCAAATCGATACATGGCCCGATGTGGCCCCCATGTGCCAAAAGCAATGGCCCATCCATCCTTCCAAAGTGGCTACAGTCAAAGTTGAAATAGAGAAGCTGCGCACAGCCGGCTTCATTTACCCCATTGCGTTCACCACTTGGGTTTCTAATCCTATTCCCGTGAATAAAAAATAGGGTACCATCAGCATTTGCACAAAATTCCATGATCTAAATGAGGCATGTCCCAAAGAAAATTTCCCAACACCCTTCATCGATGAGATTATCGATGCATGCACCGGACATGAGGCCTTTTCCTTCATGGAAGGATTTTTTGGATATAACCAAATTCAAATCCAAAAACAAGATCGTTACAATAATGCATTCAAAACCCCATGGGGCACATTCACTTATCAAGTAATGCCCTTTGGTCTGAAGAACTATAGAGACACCTTCCAATGAGCCATGACATACTATTTCTGCAACCTCATCCACATCATGTTGGTCTATCTTGACAAACTCATTGCGCAGTCCCATAAGCAAGCACAACACATAGATGACTTGTGGCAAGCCTTCCTACGATGTCGCAAGTAAAAAATCCACTTGAACCCTTTCAAGTGTGTTTTATGTGTCCCAACGGGCTGTCTCCTAGGGTTCATCATGTCACACAAAGGAATGACCGTTGATCTCCTGAAAGTCCAAACCACTTTCCCTCTAAAGTCACCTCTTTAAGTCACGATCGTTCAGCTTGTAATATAGTCTTGTCCCTTTTTGTTTTACACATTTTTTAGAAATGAGTATTATGTATTGTTTCCTCCCATTTCTCCAGATGGATCCTACCTCAGATCGGTACATTGGATTTGTTGATGGAGCGAGCAGATGGTCTCCAAACCTTGCCTCGGCTGCATGGGTCTTCTATTCCCCGTCACACGAGTTGATCCATATCGACGGAATATGCATGGGCAGTGCAACCAACAACCAGGTTGAATATGATGGTGTCAATGGCCTCTTGGTTGCTGCTCTCCAGCTAAGCATTTTCCATCTCAATGTCTTCCTAGGCTCCCAGCTGCTTGTCTCCTAGTTGAACAACTAATACAGAGTACGCAATCCCTGCCTCTTTAGAAAGTTCATGCACACTAAACAGATGGTTAGAACATTTGAGTCGATTACATTCACACATGTACCCAGAACCTCAATAGTGTAGCAGATCAAATGTCTAATGACATTCTAAATTGGCACATTCATAATCGCATATAGGAAACATACAACCACAACATCATGCATAATCATATATAAAACACACACACAAGTGTAAAAATACATCATTGCATTTCACATCATCATAAAAAGACTCACATATAAAACCATAAAAATTGCATCCATGTGTGTAAAATATATATATATATATAGATAATTCGCATGTACAAAATATGTCCAGTACAAAACGAGAAGCCACATATGCTTTCTCAGCTGAATATACATAGCGATGCAAAAAATATTAAGTGCACCAACGAACTAGGGGCAGCCCCACTGGCTACTAATCTGACCCATACTCATCATCTGGCTCAGTATCATCATCTTCCTTGGAAGACTCATCCTCTGCAGGAAGATCCCCTCTCACCACCCGACGAAGGTAATCGCAGGCCACGGCCACCCTCCTCATCATAGAGGTCCATTCTGGAGGAAAACTGTGAATGGCAACAATCAGATCATTTTTCAAATGCTACCAACCGTAATTAAAGATCCCATTAGAAAGCCACTCCAAATATGTCAAAAGATCATCCACCTCCCATCTTCTCCTATGAGGGTTCCCCGCAGGAACCACCGCCTCTACAATAGCGACCACTCGCCTCTGATACCCGGGCGACGAATGGGGACCAACATCTACATACACAAACAAAGATACCATCAGCCTATACATATAATCATCAACCAGCTAAACTACACTATGTATAAAGATGAACATAAAGATATCACACATACATACAAGCTAGTCCCCAGGCTTGACCAGGAGCTCGGGCCATCTTGAGATCACCATGATAATCCATACCCACATAAGGGTACTCCTCAATAATCACTGGGAGTTGTTGCCACTGCTCAAGCAACTCCTTAGTGAAGAAGCAGCACACTTCGCTGCCACCCTCTCGTACCATCTTCTGGCAGCACCTGTGCATCCGCGGCTCCCGCAGACCACTATCCTGCACTGCCTAGTGCGGACACATAGTAGGTACTTTCTCAAAAATGAAAGCACATAAGAAGGACCCAAAAAAAAACCTGTCCCAGATTCCCTCGCATTGTTTCACTAACGCCGAACAGCCTGAAGATACATCTAGACCCACCCATAGTAAGTGCCCCTCATAGCACGCTCTACCAATTGCAGCTTCCTTCTAGATATCTTTTGGCTCCCCACAGAACCCAAGATATGCAGCACTAGTGTCTCCACTATGCGTGTTAATAGGTCCTCAATGTCACACGTCAAGATGTGTGAGCCATGCACATACGTAGTAGCATAATAGTGCCTATCACATAACTCCTCCAACGTCTCCCCCCGAGACAGCACCGGTGCTAAGTCACCAACAACTCCTAACATAGGGAGCCCAGTCAAGAAGTATACATCCATGAGCGTAATCTCAATATGCTGGCCCTGGAAGCGGAAGGCCTCCTCCTCAATATCCTAAAATCTCACCAACATTTGCAACAACAAATGCAAGCTCTTCATGAGGGGTATCCACTTGAACTTCAGTAAACTACAATGGGCCAGTGTAGCACGCACATTCCTGTCCCACAATGCTGCCTCCCAGAGGTCCTTATAGACTCTCTCATGCCACTTAATCTCATCCATCCTACACAAGCAAAACACATCTGTCAACAACTGCTCTCATAAAAAAATGTCACCTAGGGGCCAATTCGCACCTGTTTGGCCAAAAAGAGCGACCAGGTCACTCAAAAATGCCCCACAGATGCGATCAAGTCACTCTTTTTCCCTTGAAAGGTGTGAATTGGCTCCTTGAAACCCCAACAGGCTCATAGAGGACCTCCAGGTGACCAAATTCAAAATGTAAACCACCAAAAAGGATAGATTTTGCAAGATCTCTTACCTGCAAGTTGCGGAACTCAAAACCGCCGGTCAGAACAAGAGAAATCAGCAAAAGAAAATCTAGGGCCCACCTCTCCAACTCTGCAGTCAACAGTGGCAATGACACTTCACAAAGTGGTCCCCACCCTTATATAGGCCCCATTTGACCTATTTTCTCCCTTTCAACACAACATGACCATACGGAGTCCGTTTGAGACGTCGTTCATGCCACTAGTTTCAGAATTCTGCCCTATATATCTTTATGAGACCATCATCTCATGTTTAACAAGTAATGTTTGGGACCTCTTTCTAAAAGTTACCTCAATTTATGAGCCACAACATCATGATGCAAGTGTCTCTAGACATGTACTTGCATCCTACCGCTACTCATGCGGGTTCTCGGGCCACCGCGCAAAAGGCACATCATTTTTATTTTTAGCATATAGTTGTCTAATCCATCCCCACACCTTATGTGTATCTCCGGGCCATTGTTCGAAGAATAGATCATTTCCTTTGCATGCATTTGGAATATAACTGCCTCCAAACTTGCACTCACATCACATGTAGTCAATTCCGTCCACCACAACTCACACACGACTCTCCTAACCTCTATCCAAAAGCCACCTTGGTTTGCATGCCTCTACCGCACTGACTCGCATGCCTATGTCATAATCTATCTCATGCATGTATGTTTAAGAGCCACCTACTCCAACCATACTGTGTGGACAACCTTTGGACCATTGTCCACTATCTCGGCATAAGGGCACCACCTATGCCACCGCGATCGGTTAACCATACTAGAGTTTCTTTTAAGCTCTTTTCTAACTCCTAAAAGAATGAAAAGATGGCCGAGTGCAACTGCTTCCTTTCCCACTTGTTTAAGTATAGGAAAGGCCGTCTACATTGTCTCATTTATCTCCTTTTGCAGACCATGTAGACCATCAAATTAAAAGGACCATCTTGGCATATTCAAGCCAAGACCGTTCCCCTCTGCATCCTTTTATGCATTCTTGGGCAGAGAGGCTGAACTTTACAAAACAACTCACCATGGGTTGTCGTTAAGCTCTTTTCCAGCCTTCTCATCAAGAAAATATCATCGAGCAAACTTGGTTTCATTCATGCTCGTAAAAGTATCTGAATGACCGTCCAGTCAGATAGGTTTAACCTTTTCCATCCCGACTGGACTACCAACGGTAAAGAAGTCTCCCATCCCAAAAAGGATGGGTGAGCTCTCCTATGTACACTTTTAACCTTTTTCGGGCACAGGAGACTATTAATGAAAAAGATCCCCCACTGAATTCTTCTTCATGCTTTTAGACTCTCTAAAATTGAAAGCACCATCAAGCATTTACTTTCTCGGGCTCGCCAAAAATCCATGAGATCGTACCACAATGGTGTCTCTGGACACCACCCCACAGATAAAAGTTTGGCAGCATTCCCACTTTGGGTCACCTTTGTTCAAAACAATTCTCCCTTGCATACTGTTATGCTTCACATGGATTCCTTGAGACCTATTGTCTCTCAAGCCACCCACACTCCCTCTCCTCCATCTCCATTGATCCATAGCTCCCCCATCCAAGAGAGGTGCTTCCACAAGATAGGGCATGGTAGCCCATTTCCACCCAAAGAGAAGGTATAACTTGTCTTTCTTGCATTTGCTTCTTAGTTTTCTTTGCTTTCTAACCCATGTTTTCATTTGTAGGTTTATGTTTAACATTGTTTTGCAAGTATTTTGGTTTTCTGTAGTTTAGTCATTGTTTGCATGACTTTGGAAGCGGAACCCTAACCTTTGTTTGCAGAGGGGTTCACCATTGTTTCTCTTCCATATTTGCTTCGCTTTGTTTTCCTTATTGTCCTTTACATTTCATTTTTATTTTCAGCATTTATCCATGCAGGAGCCTACCCTTCTGTCCTATAGACAGAAGGGAGCCATTCCTGCCCCTGTGGCAAGGATAAATCCCTTCTACGGAACTGGCGACCATACCAGGTCGATCCCACAGGATCCCTGGGCCAAATTTTTAAAATTTCATGTTTTTTAAGTTTTGACGTAGTTTTTCAAATTCCATGTTAAATTCAGTTTAAATTCAGTTTATTTCCAGTTATTAGCACTGCCAAAGCCTTTGCTAGGCACATCTGAGTCAGTTTGGCCACAGTACAGGTTACTGTCAGCCGGATCTGACTCTGGATCTCAAAAAACCCAAATCCGGGGCAGGTCGCTCTTATCAAGCATGAACATGAGGTGAGGGTGCACTTAATCCCCTGATAAGTATGACTTCACTTAGAATCACAGACCGCGACTGTTTGTGAATTATGTGCAACCCCCTCGCCTATTTTTGAAAATTTTTTGCAGCCCCCTCACCATATTTGATTAGAAATGTGTGGTCTGTCAAATAGAGCTTCAATTTCAGTTTAATAGGAGTTAAATTTCAGTTTCATAGGGACTGACAGTGTGGCTCAGTCGCCTCTGTCCAGGACTGCAAGTCAATTTCAGTTCCTATTTTAATTTTCTGCAATTTCTTTTACAAACAATGTGTAAATTCCAAGTAAATCTTAATGGATTAATCAAATGAATGTAGCTTAACTAAAATCAACCTAAAAATAACTATCTTGCTGACCCTTCCTCCTCTACCCAGTCATCACCCTCTAGGGTATTCTGGGATATGACAAAGGGCAAGGTCGTATAGATCTAGGCACTCCACTAATATTGTTCCAAACCATTAAAACCGGATGACCTGGAAGGTAGAGGGGGTAGAGAAGGAGGGCTTCTCACGGTGCTAAGCATCCTCCTTGTTGACCAACCTTGCATCCGGGAGGTGACCTGAGGATCTACGGATGGGCTTAGTCCCATTGTGTTGAGAGCCCAGCACCTTCTCTTGGTTGAAGAGGAATATCAGTGTGAGGTAGTCATCTAGTTAGGCCATTAACATTTAGGGTTAAAAACTGTATTTGTTCACAATTTCTAACTATCCAATGCATTCATACACAACCACAATATGATGAATTCATAAACCATTTGCAGCTACCAAATACCAGAAAAACAAATAAATAAGTACACCATACCAAGTAATTAACCCAACTCAATTCATGACACTGAGAGAGCCTTAAAATTTACCAATTTACACTAAGTACAAACAAATCTGTAGTCTTTGAGGACATAAGTCCCTGATTGCTTCAACTATGGGAAGTACTTGGGCTCTTCCTAGAAACTCATTGTGAGGAGTACCATAGGAAACAAAAAGTAGCTGGCCGCTGAGAGGAATTTCCAAACGAAACGAGTAACGACCCCTTCCGATTGAGTAGAAACACCTATAAGGAAAAATCCAAGCGTTGTCTTCTGACAGTCTTGGTGGCCGAGTGACCACCTAAAACCAATAAGAAGCCACTGAAACTGGGGTCCAAACATCATTCTCATCAATTTGATAAACAACTAACAATGATTGATCCCTCACGCTCTTCCTCACACCTAAGAGGCGAACCACCCGAATTTGGAACACTCAATTGACACCGTCAAAACTATTCTGAGTGATCTCTCACGCCATCAGAAGGCCACACAACCTCTGATTCTGATTCATACCCATATCAGTCTGAACAATACCTACATACTACACCATCAAGCCTCGTGGTTGGTGCCAACCCGAATCCATTTTCCGGCCTAACCTTAGCAAGTGGACACATGTACACACCACAACCTGTCACCAATAACCCTGCAGGTGGCCCAAGCACAGTCATGCAGACTGTCATTAGTCAGCTTCCACCACCTATAGTGACCAGCCAAGCTAGCCCACTTGCAACACATGAGGGTAGTGGCCCTTCCACACACACTACCCCTCCTACCACACAGAGGGGCAGTGGACCATCCACTTACATTACCCCTACTGTCATACATGGGGGCAATGTCCCTGCCACCCATACTGTTCCCCCCACAACACTTGGGGGCATTGGCCCATACTTAATGGTGCCACCGCAAGTACCCCCAACTATGCATATGCATTATGAACCTGCAAACCCCACCACCATCGTAGCCCTATCCCACAACAACTTGGGGTCAAAACTGCCTTTCATGGCTCGTCTTAACTTGCCTGATTTCTCACGGTTAACAAATGACCCCATCTGCCACCGAGATTTTTGGCCTCCCATTCCAACCAATATGCCTTCAGACATTCCCAAGTTTGAAGGAAAAGAAGGGGAATGTCCCCAAAATCACATAATGACTTTCCATCTGTGGTGCTCATCAAACAACATCATAGACGATTCCATCAAACTGAGGCTATTCCAACGCACCCTCATAGGTGTTGTGACCAAATGGTACATTGAGCTACCACAAGCCAAGTACCCTGATTTCAACTCCCTGGCATTCATGTTCCTACAGTATTTCCAACTCCCCGTCAGATATGATGAGGGGGTGGAGATCCTACTATTCTGCTGTCAAAACATTGCCACTCATATAACTAACCTTATCCATGAGTGGCGGCGACGTCGTAGCCTATGCAAAATACAACTTGACGACATGATCTTATTGGATTGGTTCCTTAAGACCTTGCTCCCACCCATAGCAAAGGACGTCACATCCGAACATCCTCAATCCGAAGAAGAGGCCATACTGAAAGCTCAACAGTTTGACCTCATCTATGCTTAGTCTGGATACCTGTACATTATCATCCCAGACACTCCCTGTGCAGGCACCTCTTATCGCGATGCACCAGGGGAATCCCATGCTATAGATGGCATCATAGGATCGGTCTCCCAATAGCCACAGCACTGACCGACACCACCTGCAGTTCCATCACAACCAAGCAACACTGCTAATGTTGCTTACCAAATACAAGCTCCGGACTAAGCTAGAATGATGTCCCAGTCTAGAGCGACAACTTCCTACGCACAAGTTGCACCACAGCAACGGGATTAGGCCATGGCTTAGCCTACATAGCAGTATGCAGGAAAAATGCCTACATTTGTGGCACCACCTCCCACTCAAATTTACTATGCACTGCCAGTACAAGTGGTTCAAGCCCCCGCCCCCACTCCACCCGCTCTGTTGGGATAAGTGTTCGCACAACAAAACCGTCCCAACTAGACTACCCCCAACAACCAACAAGGGAAATCTAGACATAATCAGCCCCAGAACCAAGGCAACAACCAACCGTAGCGAGGCAGCCAACAACCGAACCCTCCCAACAATGCCACAAAAAACCGGCCAGCTCAAAACCCCGCATGACCAAATGTACTAAGACGCAACACCCCATTGCGCACAAAACAACCATGCACACTCTGTTATGTTTATGGGAACTACACATTCGAGTGTCCCCTCATGGGTCATGTTAAGTAGGCCATTCAGAACAAGGTTCAACTCGCCACCAACGCTGCAAATCAAGCCCAACCCAACCTAGCACCACAAGGACCTCCTCCTATGGTGCTTCAAAACCCACTCCCTATCCAAGGGTTGGTGGCAACTGCACCCACTCCCCAACACAATTCCAATGCTCCAGGGGCACCTCCCATGGCCGAAACAAGTGTTCACCACCTACTAGCCATGACAACTAAAGAATTCAACTTGCAAACCCGATGGAATCAGTACGGTAGCACCACCAAACCCGCTGACACATCAGCGGCATCAACGTCCAAAGCAGTCAACCTACCTCTTCAGTTACCCCCGTTCCCATGCCCCCCTGTACGCAAAATTTCCAATAATGCCATGGCTAGAGATGCAATCAGCTATAGCATCATGGATGATTTGACCCAAACGCCAACCGCCATGTCTGCGCTTAAGGTACTTAAAACGTGCCCAATGTAGCGGAAAGCCTTACTAGCCACCCTTGGGGTAGTAGACCCCTCCAACTCCAAGTTGATCACATTTGACACGGAGAATGGAGAACCGTGCATGCCATCAACCATCACCTTTCAAATCCCAGTGTACATCTAGAATTTGGCTGTGCACCGGTGCATAGTGGATGAGGGGGAATCCACGTGCATTATGTCTACCTTGGTTTGGCAGAAACTTGGATTACCAATTCTGCAACTGTCCTCCATGACTCTATGGCCTTATGATGGACATCCCACTAAATCCCAAGGAATCCTCCCACACATCCCCATCACATTAGCTGGGAAAATAGTGCTAATTGACATAGAGGTTGTCAACACCCAACTAGACTATAACCTTTTCCTCGAGGGAAGTTGTATGTATGCCATGCAAGCTGTCATGTCAACTGTCTTTCGTCTCATGATGTTCCCCCACGAAGGGAAGACTATGACGGTTGATCAACTCACTTATCATGATTTGCAAGGGTTAATGGAACCCACCAACGTTATCCCTACCATCACCACCATCGAGCCGCAAGGGATGACCACACATGCCAATGTCATCTCTGCAATCAACACCATGGTTGAAAACACACCAACCTCCCCATTGTTGAATGTGGGCCCTGGTTTGTTTGCTAATACCACCATGACGGCTCCTTTCCCATTAGTGTCACCACCACATACACAAAATGAAACTATGGACTTGTGCATCATCTCATCAAGAACCTCTGCACCCAAACAACAACTATATTCGCAGCCCCAACCACAACCACAACATCATCCACAGCCGCAACACCAACAGCAGCCGCAACATCACCTGCAACAGCAACATCATGCATAGTTGCAACCACAACCGCATCCCCACATGCAACCAGTAGGGAGTTATCTAGGCTCATCTCCAGTCCATATGATTCCCTTCCTCTTTCCCCCACCTAGTTTCATGAGCAAGCCGATAATGGCCACCTTAAGCCTACCCAACTTTACATTGGGAATTCCAGTGTGGTATCTTGATCCACCAGCTCAACCACCAATGCCTAGGTTGTATTAACCATGGTGCAAACCATTGCGGTTGAGTCTCACCCTCCACCCAGCCCACAAAAGCCAACCGCCACACCCACACTTGCATCACCCCACCCGAAAAGGGATAGGGGAAAGAATGCCAAAACTACTGCAAAACCTCGGTTGATCCTGCCTTGCACTGTCTATGAGCAATAGGGCCATCCAACTCAGAATTGCCCTGAGATCCCAATGATCCATGCACTTTTGGATGCCATGGATACAAACAAAAACCTCCCCGTCTTTGAGCTTCCAAGCGCACCAGTAGTAAGAAATGAGGCATTTAGAACAAACCATGCTTGCGCCCTTTGCGGCTTGTATGGACATTATTCTCACCATTGCCAAGACTTACCTGAATTTCGAATGGCTCTCACTAACCTAGGTCAACATTCCCTTGAGTCTGAGATCACCTTGATCGAAGAAGTACACCCCCCACAAACTTCTTCAGACACCATGTCCATCTACATAATGTCCAGTTCAACTGACCCACTTATCTCCACCTCCAATGACGATCCATCAGACCTATCTCTTTGTTGCTTCAACAACGATGAGGAGATACTTGAAGCTCTTACCGCCCTAGAATACCCATGGGATGACATGCACCATCGCTTGTTCTTCCTCCCTAAAGAACTTGTGCCGCAGTCTGACCATTTTTTCATGGAGACCAAATATTTCATCCATGGGAAAGTCGACTTGTTCAAGAACCCCATCCCAGCACCAGATGCCTTCGAAGAAGGGAATATGGCGAACATTTCTCCAACCATTAAAATCGACATCTCAAGCAATTCTGAGATTGTTGAAGAAATCATGTTGGGGGTGTAGCAAGGATTTATCCTTGATACAGGGGTAGGAATTGCTCCCTTCTATCTATAGGACAGAAGGGTAGGTTTCTGCTAGTGGGTAAATGCAGAAAATAAAAACTGAAACGGAAATGGACAGAACAGTAAACTAAGCTATGAACAGAAAGAAGAGTGAAGCAATGGTGAACCCCTCTGCAAACACAGGTTAGGGTTCTGCCTCCAAATACATGCAAACAAATCCTAAGCTACAGTAAAACCTACAAAACAATGTTAAACATAAAACCTGCAAATGGAAACAAGGGTTAGAAAGCAAATAAAACAAATAAACAAGACATGAAAGACAAGCTATACCTTCTCTAGTGGAAATGGGCCACCATGCCCTAGCTTATGGAAGCATCTCTCTTGGATGGAGAGCTTTGGCTCAATGGAAATGGAGGAGAGGGAGTGTGGGTGGCTTGAGAGGCAAAGGTGTCTCAAGGCATCCATGGGCAGCATAACAATATGCAAGGGAGAAGTTCTTTGAGAGTCACCCCCCACCCTCCTTTTATAGCTTTTTCAAGGGGTTTTAGGGTTTTAAGCCCTTGGTCAGCACTTTTAGCCCCTTTTTTGGGATTTAAGCCCCTTCCACCCTAACTTTATCTCCTTTTAGGCTTTTAGTCCCTTTTGGGGGGTTTTAGCTCCTAGGAGACTATTTTGGGATCCTTTTTGGGGTTTTGAAGCCCTTCTCTTCATCCTTTAGCTATTTTGAGAGTGTGGGGGTCTAATGGAGTGATATGAGGCTCATGAGATGGTGTCTTGGGTGGTGTAGGACATTGAGAACTGATTGGGGGATTTTTGGGTTAATAGATTGCCCCCTGATGTGTGAGGGCAGGAGCTCAACGTATGGCCGATAGACATCATAGGATTTGCTATGTAGAGGTGGTGCTTCTGGGGCTGGGGCATGGTGGCTTTTGGTTTTTGTATTAATATGGTTCCCATCAATGGGTGAGATACAAATAATGTGTGACATGTATATGGATGAGGCAGGCATCCCCATGCTCTCGACAATGTCAAAAGAATAATTTGATCTATGCTCTAAAATACAAGAGATGATCATATAGAACTAATGTTACAATAATGGTTTCCTCCATGTGAGGCTGAATACAATGATGATCTGGTATATTGGACCCATGGAATTATCATGGAATGATATATCTTCATGACTAACAATCTGTTGAATCTGGAACGGTACATAGCTGTGTGGACTCGTTGATTGAGACTCAGAGTCTCTGTGGTACAAGTATGTTGCATCAATCATAAAGGTATATCGAAGCACTGATGGGGCTTCTGAACAATGTCTCCAACACAACCCGAAAATCACAAGGGACATAACCTGTTTATGTCCCTCGAGTGGACTCACCAATGTGCTACAGTTAGGTGACATTCGGGGCCTTTGTCCAAATATGGTACGGACAAAACCCTGTACGAATATCAATGGTACGATGATGTAGTTGAAGTTGAGCACTTGAGAAACAACCATCTTAAAAAGCACTAAGGACTCCTCTCAAGTGGACCGAGGAACTCATCAATGAGGTTAATGAAACCAAGATAGAGGGACCTCTGGGTCTATCCTCTGGAATATGTGTGTTGGCGTCAACAAAGGGAGACCTGCCCCTAGCCAAGGCAATGATTTTTCCTTGACCAGGAGCATAAGGGAGATAACTGGAAGGTGTGAAGCAATCTATGGAATGACTCACTGAATGGGGAGGGGGGGGGAATGGAAATATTTGAATAGGGGCAGGGGGAGGGAGAATCAAACTTCCGTTGTTCAGAGTATGATGGCAGGTTGGACCAGGAAGCAAATGAAACTGACTCATGGGAATTGGATCATAGCTGAAATACCAGGGATATCACTGCAGATGGGAAATAATTGGAGGTAGAAACTTTTGATACTGATGGGATCCAAGGAAGACACATTGCAGAGTACTCTGAACAAAGGCGACCCAACGAGGGAATGCTGCCAAACAGTTTTCTGTGGGGTGGTGTCTAGGGACACCATTATAGTACGATCTTGTGGATTTTGGTGAGCCTAAGAAGGTAAATGCTCGATGGTGCTTTCAATTTTAGAGAGTCTGAAAGCATGAAAAATACTCCAGTGGGGGATCTTTTTCATTGGTAGTCTCTTGTTCCCAAAAAAGGATAAAAGTATACATAAGAGAGCTCACCCATTCTGGAGAGGATGAGAGACTTCTTTACCGTTGGTAGTCCAATCAAGCCGAAAAAGGTTAAACCTATATTGACTCAACGGTCATTCAAATACTTTTACGAGCATGAACAAAACCAAGTTTGCTCAGCAATATTTTCTTGATGAGAAGGCTGGAAAAGAGCTTAACGACAACCCGTGGTGAGATTTTTAATAAAGTGCGACCCCTCTTCCTGAGAAAGCATAAAAGTATGCAGAGGGGAACAGTCTTGGCTTGAGTGTGCCAAGGGTGTCCTTTTCATTTTACTGGTCTACATGGTTCACAAAAGGAGGTAAATGAGATGATGTAGATGCCCTTTCCTATACTTTAGTGAGAGGGAAAGGAAGCAGCTATGCTCAACAATCTTTTCATTGTTTTAAGGAGTTAGAAAAGAGCTTAAACAAAACTCCAATATGGTCAAACAATTGCGGTGGTACAGGTAGTGCCCCATGTCAGGACGGTTGACAGAGGTCCAAAGGTCATCTGCATAGTATGGACAGAGCAGAAGGCTCTCAAACATACCAAAACATGCATGGGATAGATCATGGTAGAGGCTCACAAGTCGGTGCAGCAGGGGCATGCAAATCAAAGTGGCTCTCGAACAGAGGTCAGGAGACTGTGTGTGTGTGTTGCGGTGGATGGACTTGACTACATGCGATGTAAGTACAAGTCCAGGGGCACTTATATGCCAAATACATGCAAGAAAAATAAAGGGTTTTGTGGACGATGGTCCAGATATCCATGTAAGGTGCGGTGGAAAAGACAATTATAAATACAAAAATAAAAGTAAAATTACATTCCTTAACGGGTGATGGCTCGAAAAACTCGCATGAGTAGCATTCGGGAAGTGTGATACAAGTACAGGTCTGTAGACACTTGCATCATCGTGTCATGGCTCGTAAATCGAGGTGACCGGTGGGAAATGGTCCCAAAATTGATTTATTAAACATGAGACGGTGGTCTCATAAGAAGATGTAAAGTTGAGCTTGGAGGTGTGAGAGGTGTCTCGAACCAGTTTCGGATGAATTTGGATTAGCAGCTAATGGTGCTACCCCTGACTTGTACTAAAAAACATTGAAAAACAAGAAAGGGAAAAAAAAACTATGCTATAAGGGACTCTTAGTGGTTATATCAGGCATAGACTCTCTTGAGGTGGAGCCCATTGTACAGCTTCTTCAAGAGTCAACCATCTGAGTCAGTGAAGAGGTATGCCCCTTGTCGAGACGAAGGTCATTGGCAAGGTGAGATGATGAAATCTGGTCTTTTATGGGAAGAACCGATTCCACACTATGGTTTAAAGGGAATGGGGTAAAACCAAAGGCGGTCTTACATATATCTTCGTCATTACGTAAGTGGTGCCAGGATAGATCAGGTGGATCTTTCATGACCAATGAGACAGAAGGGAAAATGGTGCTAGAGATCATGTAAATTGTATTGGTTATGGTTTTTGTGTCCTTGCCCCCAATCTCTATTGGAGGAAGAGAGGCAGGCCTGGAGACAGAAGGAGTCTTTGATAGACATAGAGGTAGGTGCAGCATCATGTCAATTGGCGAGACATGAGTCAATACATCCTGGGGCCTTAGAGGTATGGTAGGTGGTTCAAGGTACCGCACAGGATCTCCCAGTGTGAAATCCTTTAGATTGCAGGTTTCCAAGACAGACTTACTCATGATCTCGGATGGTAGGAAAAGGAAAAGTAAAAGAACAAGGAAAAGGATCATGTTGATCAGGAATGAACCCCACTGTTTCCCTGGTAACTGAGGTTGAGGTTGCAACTGAGTTTGCAGCTGTGGATGGAGCTACAGTTGCAGAAACAATGGAAGAGACAGGTCTGATGGACCATTGGTGGTGGTGGAGACAACAGGGTCTGCAGAAATGGACATCATGTAGATGGAAATGGTGTTTGAAGAAGGAGGTGGAGGGTGAACTTCTTCAATCAAGGTGATTTTAGACTCAAGGGAATGTTGACAGAGGTCAGCCAGATCCATTCAAAATTTGGGAAGGTCCTGGAAATGGTGAGAGTAATGTCCATACAAACCGCAAAGGGCACAAGCATGGTTTGTTCTCAATGCCTTGTTTCTGACTATTGGTGCGGTTGGGAGTTCAACCACGGGGATTTTTTTGTTTGTATCTATGGCATCCAAATGCACATGGATCATGGGGATTTCAGGGAAATTCTAAGTTGGGTGGCCCTATTGTTCACAGACGATGCAAGGTGGGACTTGTCATGGCTCTATGGTAGGTTTCGCATTCTTTCCCCTGGCCCTTTTTGGGTGGGGCGGTGCGGGTGCGAGTGCTGCGGTTGGCTTTTGCAGAGTGGGGGGGGGGGGGGGGGGGTGAGACTCGATCGCAATGGGTTGCACCAGGGTTAAAACAACCTGGGGCACTGGTGGTTGAGCTGGTGGATCGAGATAGCACACCAGAATTCCCAATGTAAAGTTGGGTAGGATTAAGGTGGCCATTACCGGTTTGCTCATGACACCACATGGGGGAAAGAGGAAGGGAATTGTATGGACTAGAGATGAGCCCAAATAACTCCTTGATTGTTGCATGTGGGAATGTGGTTGTGGTTGCAACTGCATGTAATGCTACTACTGCGGGTGATGTTGTGGCTGCTATTGGTGTTGCGGCTACGGACGATGTTGTGGTTGTGGTTGGGGCTATGGCTGTAGTTGTTGTTTAGCTGCAGCAGTGCTTGATGAGAGCATGCACAAGTCCGCAGTTTCATTTTATGTCAGTGGTGGTGACACTAATAGGAAAGGACCCACCGTGGTGGTATCAGCAAACAATCCAGGGATCACATTCAACAATGAAGGTGTTGGTGTGTTGTCAACCATAGTGTTGATTGCAGGGATGACATTAGCGTGTGTGGTCGCCCCTTGCAGCTCAATGGTGGTAATGGTAGGGATAACATTGGTAGGTGTCGTTAACCCTTGCGGATCATGATAAGTGAGTTGATCAACCATCACAATATTCCCTTCATGGGGGAACGTCATGAGACAGAAAACAGTTGATGCGACTGCTCTCATGGCATACATGTAACTCCTTTCAAGGAGGAGGATGTAGTCCAGTTGAGCATTGGAGACTTCTATGTTGATTAGCACTGTCTTCCCGGCTAATTTGATGGTGATTTTGGGGAGGATTCCTTGGGATTTAGTGGGATTTCCATCATACACCCGTAGAGTTGTGAAGGATGGTTGCAGAATTGGTGATCCAAGTTTCTACCAAACCAAGGTAGACATAATGCATGTGGATGCCCCCTAATCCACTATGAACCGGTGCACAACTAGGTTGCAGATAGACACCAGGATTTGGAAGGCGATGGTGGACGGCATGTGTGGTTCTTTGTTCTTCATGTCAAATGTGATCAACTTGGAATTGGAGGGGTATACTACCCCAAGGGTGGCTAGTAAGGCTATCCACTGTGTTGGGCATGTTTTAAGTACCTCAAGAGCGGACATGGTGGTTGGCATTTGGTCCAAATCATCCACAATGCTATAGCCATCTGTAGCTCTAGCCATGGCATTATTGGCAATTCTACGTATGGGGGGGCATGGGAACGGGGGTAACTCAAGAGGTAGGTTGACCATTTTGGACGTTGATGCTGCTGATGTGTCAGGGGGTTTAGTGGTGGTGCCATACTAATTTCGTTGGGTTTGCAAGTTGACCTCTTCAGTCGTCATGGCTAGCAGGTGGTGAACACCTATTTCAGCAATGGGAGGTACCTCCAGAGCATTGGGAATAGGTTGTGGAGGAGGGCTAGTTGCCACCAATCCTTGGATTGGTAGTGGGTTTTGAAGCACCATGGGGGGAGGTCCTTATGGTGCTGGGTTGGGTTGGGCTTGATTGCCAGCCTATTGGGCCTTGTTTTGAATGGCTTGCTTCACATGAGCCATGAGGGGACACTCAAATGTGTAGTGCCCATAAACATCACAGAGTGTGCATGGTTGGTTTGTGCACAACAGGGTGTTACGTCATGGTGCATTCCATCATGGGGGGTTTTGGGCTAGCTGGTTTGTAGCGACATTGTTCGGAGGGTTCGATTGTTGACCACCTCCCTACGGTTGGTTATTACCTTGGTTGTGAGGCTGGTTATTTCAAGCTTGCCCTTGTTTATTGTTGGGGGAAGGTTAGTTGGGGCAGTTTTGTTGTGTGAACACTTGTCCCAATAGGGCGGGTGGAGTGGGGGCGGGGGCTTGAACTCCGATTGCGTTGGTGGTGCGCAATAAATTTGTGGGGGTGGAGGTGCCACAAATGTGGGCATTTGGCCCACATACTATTGTGTTGGCCAATCCATGGCCTGAGCTTGTTATGGTCGTGTAGGTTATGCATAAGAAGTTGTTGCTCTAGATTGGGACATCATTCTAGCATAGTCTTGGGCTTGGTTTTGGTAAGCAACATTAGCAGTGTCGCTTGGTTGTGGTGTAATGGCAGGTGGTCTCAGTCAAGGCTGTGGTTGTTGGGAGACTGATCCTATGATGTCGTCCATAGCATGAGATTCCCCTGGTGCATCATGGTATGAGGTACTCAACCGGGGAGCATTTGGAATTACGGTGTATAGGTATCCAGACTGAGCATAGATAAGGTCAAACTATTGGGCCTTCAGTATGGCCTCTTCTTCAGATTGGGGACGTTCAGATGCAATATCCTTTGCTATGGGTGGGAGCAAGGTCTTAAGAAGAAGATCCTGTCATCAAGTTGTATTTTACATAAACTACGGCATCGCCGCCACTCATGGATATGGTCAGTTATATGACTGGCAGTGCTTTGATAGAAGGATAGTATGATATCCACCCCTTCGTCATATTTGACAGGGAGTTGGAAATATTGTAGGAACATGAAGGCTAGGGATTTGAAGTCCGAGTACTTGGCTTGTGGAACCTCAATGTACCATTTGGCCGCATCACCTATAAGGGTGCATTGGAATAGCCTCGACTGGATGGAGTCATCTATGATGCTATTGGATGAGCACCATAGATGGAATGTCATTATGTGGTTTTGGGGACATTCCCCTACTTTTCCTTCAAACTTGGGGATGTCTGATGGTAGCTTAGTTGGCATGGGTGGCCAAAAATATTGGTGGTGGATGGGGTGGTTCATTAATCGATCCAAATCGGGTAGGTTAAGATGAGCCATGAATGGCATATTTGACCCTAGGTTGATGTGGGATGGGGCTACGATGGTGGTGGGATTTGTAGGTGCACAATGCATCTACACAGCTGGGGGTGCTTGCAGTGGCACCATTGCAGATGGGCCAATGCCCCCAAATGTTGTGGGTGGGATGGTATGGGTGGCAGGGACATTGTTTTTATGTATGACAGTAGGGGCAATGTAAGTGGACGGTCCACTACCCCCCTGTGTGGTAGGAGGGGCAGTGTGTGTGAAAGGGCCAATTCCCCTGTGTGCTGTCAGTGGTCCAACTTGGTTGGTCACTATAGGTGGTGGCAGCTAACTAATTATAGTCTAAATGATTGCACTTGGGCCACTTGCTAGGTTGTGGGTGACAGGTTGTGATGTGGACATGGTTCCAATTGCTGTGGCTGTGCCGAAAAATGGATCCAAATTTGCACTAGCCATGGGGCTTGATGGTACAATATGGAGGTCTAGTTCAAACTGGTATGGGTCTGAATCAGAGTCAGAGGCTGTGTGGCCTTCTGATGGTGTGGGAGATCACTGAGAGTGGCTTCAACAGTGTCAGTTGAGTGTTCCAAATGGTGGCGGTTCACCTCTTAGGCGTGAGGAAGAGCGTGGAGGATCAATTGTGTTAGATTTTATGTCTAAAACTGGTGGGAATGATGTTTGGACCCCAGTTTTAGTGGCTTTCTATTGGCTGCAGGTGGTCACTCAGCTACCAAGACTGCCTAAAGATAGCACTTGGCTTTTTCCTCACAAGTGTTTCTACTCAATCGGAAGGGGTCGTTGCCGTTTCGCTTGGCAATTCCTCTTAGCGGCCAGCTACTTTGGGGTTCCTGTGGTACTCCTCACAATGAGTTTCTGGGAAAACCCCAAGTACTTCCCACAGTTGAAGCAGTCAGGGAATTATGTCCTCAAATACTGTAGATTGGTTGTACTTAGTGTAAATTGGTAAATTTTAAGGCTCACTCAGCGTCATGAACTGAGTTGGGTTAATTAGTTGGTATGGTGTATTTGTTTGTTTGTTTTTTTGGTATTTGGAAGCTGCAAATGGTTTATGAATTCATCATGGTAGAGTTCATGTTATTGTGTATGCATACATTTGAATAATCAGAAATTATGAACAAATACAATTTTTAACCCTGAATGTGTATGGCCTAACTAGATGTCTACCTCACACTGATATTCCTCTTCAACCAAGAGAAGGTGCTAGGATCTCAACAAAATGGGACTAATCCCATCCATAGATCCTCAAGTCACCTCCCAGATGCAAGGTTGGTCAACAAGGAGGATTCTTAGCACCGTGAGAAGCCCTCCTTCTCTACCCCCTCTACCTTCTAGGTCATCCGATTTTAGTGGTTTGGAACAATATTAGTGGAGTGTGCAGATCTATACGAGCTTGCCCTTCATCGTATCTCAGAATACCTCGAAGGGTGATGACTAGGTAGAGGAGGAAGGGTAAGCAAGAAAATTTGTTTTAGGTTGATTTTAATTAGGCTACATTCATTTGATTAATCCATTAAGATTTACTTGGAATTTACACATTGTTTGTGAAATAAAATGCATAAAACAAAAACAGAAACTTGAAATTGAACTGGTGTGCTAGACAGAGGCGGCTGAGTCGCACTGATAGTACTATAAAACTGAAATTTAACCTCTATTAAACTGGAATTGAAGTTCTGTTTGACAGGCCTTACATTTATGATCAAATCTGGTGAGGGGGCCGCAAGATATTTTCAGAAAAAGGCGAGGGTTCGCACAGAATGTAGAAACAGTCACGGTCTATTTTTATAGGCCGAAGTCACACTTATTGGGGGATTAAGTGTCCCCTAGGTGCACCTGTTTGGCCATTAAGTGCACCCTCACCTCACTTTTGGGCCTGATAAGAGCGCCCTTCCCCAGATTTGGGGTTTTTGTGAGGCAGAGTCAAATCTGGCCGACAGTAACTTGTACTGCGGCCAAATTGACTTGGTTTTGCCTAGAAGAGGCTTTGAAAGTACTGATAACTGAAAATAAACTAGATTTAAAGTGAATTTAACAGGAAATTTTTGAAAACTAGGGAAAAAAATTAAAGAACTTGAAAATTAAAAATTTGGACCAGGAATCCTATGGGATTGACCTAGTATGGTTGTCAGTTCTGTAGGAGGGATTTTTCCTTGCTATAGGGGCAGGAATGGATCCATTTTGTCTATAGGATAGAAGGGTAGGTTCCTGCTAGTGGGTAAATGCAGAAAATAAAAACGAAAATGGAAATGGACAGAACAGTAAACTAAGCTACGAATAGAAAGAAGAGAGAAGCAATGGTGAACCCCTCTGTAAACACAACTTAGGGTTACGCTTCCAAAGACCTGCAAACAAATCCTAAGCTATAGTGAAATATACAAAACAATGTTAAACATAAAACCTTCAAATGGAAACAAGGGTTAGAAAGCAAAGAAAACAAATAAACAAGACATCAAAGACAAGCTATACCTTCTATGGTGGAAATGGGCAACCGTGCCCTAGCTTATGGAAGCACCTCTCTTGGATGGGGAGCTTTGGCTCAATGGAAATGGAGGAGAGGGAGTGTGGGTGGCTTGAGAGGTAAAGGTGTCTCAAGGCATCCATGGGCAGCATAACAATATGCAAGGGAGAAGTTCTTTGAGAGTGACCCCCCACCCTCTTTTTATATCTTTTTCAAGGGGTTTTAGGGTTTTAAGCCCTTGGTCAGGGATTTTAGCCCCTTTCACCCTAACTTTAGCTCATTTTAGGGTTTTATCCCCTTTTTGGGGCTTTTAGCTCCTAGGAGACTATTTTTGGCTCTTTTTTGGGGTTTCTAAGCCCTTTTCTTCATCCTTTAGCTATTTTGAGGGTGTGGGGGTATAATGGAGTGATATGAGGGTCATGAGATGGTGTCCTTGGGTGGTGTAGGCCATTGAGAGATAAGTGGGGGATTTTTGGGTTAACAGGGGGCATCCTGCTCCCTGGAAGATGTTGATGCCTACAAATCTCTATTCCAAGAATTATGTGACATCTTCGCTTGGTCGTATAGTGAAATGCCTAGATTAGATACATCCATCATGGAACACCACATCAACACATGGCCAAATGTGGCTCCCATATGCCAAAAGCAATGGCCCATCCATCCATCCAAAGTGGCTATGGTTAAAGCCAAGATAGAGAAGTTGTGCACAACCGACTTCATCTACCCCATTGCGTAAACCACTTGGGTTTCTAATCCTGTTCCCGTGAATAAAAAATAGGGTACTATTCATGTTTGCACAAACTTCCACAACCTCAATGGGGCATGTTCCAAAGACAACTTCCCCACACCTTTCATCGATCAGATCATCGATGCGTGCACCGAACATGAAGTATTTTCCTTCATGGACAGTTTTCTGGATATAGCAAAATACAAATCCAGAAAGAAGACCGTTATAAGATGGAATTCACAACCCCATGCTGCACATTCACTTACTGAGTCATGCCCTTTGGCCTGAAAAACACTGGAACCACCTTCGAGCTCTCCATGACACACTGCTTCTGTTGGTCTCTTGGGAAGACCCGGGTTTCCTTTAATGTACCAACAAAACCCCTAGCTCACTGGCCCTTTCGGCGACAGACCACAGAACGGTCTGAAGTCTCACCCAAAATGATCTTGGATGGGTTGTTTGAAGACTCAAGTGTCCTCAGTCAGTTTCTGTAGCATCCTGGTGGTCGCGCGACTCTTCTTAGTCAGTGGGATCTCTCTGCGATGGTGACCTTTCTTACTCATTGGTCCTGGAAGGAAGCAATCTCTTATTGCATCGCCAATGCTAGCGTGATGCGCAAACTATATCCTCTGCTCGGCTCTTAACCTGCAATATCTCAGACTGTGATTCCTCTGGCAGTGCGATATCACCATTCTATACTGTGATATCCTTTACGGTAAGGCTTAAATATGACTCTCACGGTCCAATGGCTTTTCTCATAGTATAATAGTTAAGCTTAAACAGCCTCACTTAGACTCCTACAGTCTAATACACTTAACATCAACTATACTCAACTTGCTGAACTAATATGCAGAAATCACTTAACACTGTAACTACAACTATCGCTCATCAAGTACTGAGAACTCGTATACAGAATACTTAACAGATTCAACTCATAGTAATCTTTGACGCTATTGTAACTAAAGATAGCATACATTTACTCATTCATTAACTGGTAGTAAATTTCATGTAATGAATAACAGATAACAGATAAATAAAGCACAGTCACATGAATAATCGCACAACACACTGATTTTACGTGGTTCACCTCCAGGGGGGAAGCTACATCCACGGGAACTGGTTTTTATATTATATCTTGAAAGAGTAAACACAGTTCCGCTGCAACCTAATATGCAGCTTGAGATCTTCTGGGAAACTCCGCGCACACCACCAGGAGCCCTTCTCTCTTAGATATCTTCTCTTATATTGCCTTCTCTTACAATATACTCTTCTTCTTCTCTCTCTCTCTCTCTCTCTCTCAATCGCTGCAGATTGTTCAATCCCTGCAAATTGTTCAATCCTTGTGGATTGTTCAATCCTCGTGGATTGTTACATACATGCTCTTAGAGCCAGCTACTGGTTACAGTAAGATAACTACTGATTGAATAACAGAACCAGAGCTTAACTCTTACAATATTGAGACACTAGAGACACTTAGCTAGCTAAATGACTCAGAAGGATAAATTTCTAATCGTCTAAAGAACTACCCAATTGTCTAACCTTTTACAATACAAAATACATCCTTATATAGGTGGCCCGAAGGTCTCTCCATTACAACACTGTGGGCCTGTCCCAATAGTAACCCCAAAAACCCTAACTGTGAAAGTCAGCCTATCTGTACTTGAACTGCTGCTTTCCATCACACCACAGCTTTCTGTAGTCTTCCACGCTTCCCGGCGCTGATCGTGGGTATGGGCGCCGATTCCTCAGTCGCTCCGCTTCTGTCCTTCGTCTTCAATGCCTTGGCCCATTGCTCCTTTTCCTTTATGAGGGTAGTTGAGCCCTCCTATCTTCGTCACTGCCTTAAGTACAGTGGTTGAGCTCTCTCTTCTTGGCTGCTCGGGTACTGTTCTTCTTTGACTTCCCTGTCTCGATGTAGCAGCTTTTCCTGTAGCTGCGTGACCTTGCTCCAATAGTCCCCTAACACTTACTTGTGGCTCATCCCTGAGCAACTAACAGCTGGCTTCTCCTACTGTATCTTCTCCTTGGATTCCTGCGAAGTCCTTACGAGTCTCACTCAAAGTCCTGCGACTTCGTTGTTCATAGCTTCAACACACTCTTGTGCCGTTTCAAGCATAGCTTGACTAATGCTGGAGTCTTCTGTAAATTTAGTTCATAGGTCTCTCTTACCTTTGCTTTCCTTATTGTCATGCTGTCGTTCTTGTCGCTTGCAAGACCTGCCATCCATTTGTTCATCACAAGGATTCAAATCCCTGGTATCACGAGAACTCCTCTCTAGCTGGATTTAGAACTCGCATCCCAAAGAAAATATAAATTTCTATCTTCCATCCTTCTAAAACATTTCACTCATTCTGGATCCTTTCATATGAAAACTATACAAACCATGAATTCCATTCCGAGAACAAACCTTTGTCTGTATTCTGAAGTTCTGGTTGTTGGTTTGTTTTCCCCTTTCACTTTTCTTCTCAGCAAATCGCTCCAGGTTTTCATGCTGCCTTGATCTTCATATTTTCATTTCTTTGCCTCTACAATCTCTTGTTCTTCTCTTAGGGGATGAGATAGGTCATCATCCTTCTCCTGTTGCCATATTTTTCTCATTTTTACTTTCTTCGTGGCTGGAGATTTCTTTTCATCATTCTTTTGTTCTACTTTCTTATCTTCAGTGATCGAATCGTCTTTCTGCTTCTCTGCAACGAATACTTTGATGATATCTTCTACATCCTATGCTTGACTCCTTATCCTTGGTGGCTGTCTGACCTATGATGTACCTAATTTCACAACCATGGGTGGCGTCGTCATAGCAGACCTGAGGCCACCACGCTGGAATCTCTTTACAATGTCCTCTAAAGGATCCGTCTCGGACAAAGACCACTCGGTGCAATACTTTAGACTGGCGATGGCTACAAAATTGGGGTAAACTAGCACTCTGTAATTGGGTTATCTCTTCACAAGGAAAAATATTTAAATTGCTCTGTAACTATCAGAAATCACAAAAATAACTCTTTTGTTTGAATGATCTTTGAATTTATAATGAAGGTGATAATCTTTGCAGCAACGGTCATCTAGGCTGGAACCATCGGTGGTATTAATTGCATGGACAAGACAATACCTGTCATTTCGATCTTCATTAATTGCTGAAATCTGATCAAATTTCCCTTGAAACGTGTGTGTAGGCACCGGTCACATCAAAGATTTAGAAAATCTGGAAAAATCATTATATTGTTGCCAAATCGTATACCGGTCATTTTTACATTAACTGCTTGTCAAAAGGTGAAGTGACTGGCCCTCTGTCTCTTTTCAAAATGGTCTACGTGGCACGGGGAACATCATATTACTGCGATTCTCACCGCATCGTCTCAAACCAAAGTGTCAGTATGAACTCCGCAAGAGTCCTATGTCTTGTGCAACATAACTTTTCTGATGCGATTCCTCATACTTGGATTTTTTTTTATTTTTTTTATTTTACTCGTGTAGACTCATTCCCGTTGCGGTGCCTCCTTTCAACTACAATGGACATCTGCACTTCTTAAACTGTCTATCCTTGCTGGACATGTGATAGTTCCTCTGCGCAACTCGGTTTCCATGTACCAGTTGCTTGGAACTGTGTCTAAAGTGTGAATGAATAGGTGAACCCATTCATCCTCTGGAATTTCTGACCAATTCTGTTCACAAATCTGAATATGTGACCTTGGGTCACTTTCTTCTGTATATTTCTTCTATAAGGGTTCCTTGTCGTTAGAGAACCTGATCTTCATCAATCTCTTAAGGTCATCCCATGATGCGATATGTTCTTTATGTGCATGCCACCATCTTGCAGGTGTGGCTTTTACCGCAAGGTCCATAGTTATCAACCTCTACTCCTGAGGAATTTCCTGCTCAAACTGTTGTAAGAAGTCGTTGACATCCACTAAGCCATGAAATGATGAAATATCAATAATGTATATGCCTATCCATCGTAGTGACTTAGTCATAAATGCACATCTGCACGCTAAGACTTCGTAAAGTCTGTCCTGCTAGTTTCCTAGACCAACCTCCGAATCTGATGCACATGAGTTGTCGCATCGCCAACTGATGTTTCCTTCTGCGGTCAGATTGATGTAATCACTCTGATTAGCTATCATTTGATAGAGGCTTTCCATGTTGTGTGCCTATTCCTCTGCTCGGATAGGTTCAATATAGAGAGGACCCTGGAAAGGATCCAACGGTGCGATGACCCAGATCTGACTATCCTCAAAGGTCATTTGTCTTTTCTTTAAATCGATAACAGCCATGTTATTGATTTCCCAATCAATACCTAGTAGATCTGGCTATGGTCTACTATCGCCAATGATCTCTATAACTTCAAAGTCTGTAAAGCTGCGGACTTCGTCGATATCAATTGGTACCTACGGTAATCGACCCAGTGGTGATACCCACTGCTGATTAGCTAGTCGCAGATGGATAGGCAATCTAGATAACTTAGGGCTACCCATCTGTTCCCATGTTTGCATAGTCATAACATTTACCTCTGATCCTAAGTCTAGGATTACCTCATCCATTTAAAATTCTCCGACTTGTGCTATGAGTCTCATCTCTCTTCCTGTTTTGGTATGGCTCATAATATTATGAACAGCACGTTGCGCACTGCTCACGGAAGAAGATGGCTGACACTGATCTATGATGCGTTGAATCTCTCCGATAGCTTTCTCATTTCTAATGAGTTTCAAGCAACTCCGCAAGAAGGATTGTACACTTCCTGTCAACTCATCCTCTTCGCATCTTCCCGATGTGGTAGCCTGCAATGTCTGCACAGGACTAATGCCACAATGTGTTTGCTGCTGTGGTATGCCCCTGCATGGTAGTACCTGCGATCCTGATGATTTAGGGTCATCAAATAAAGGTTGAGCTTCCTGGAATGTTTCTTTGTTCTTCTGCAGGTCGAGTGGTTTTAATTTAGTAGTGCATTTGCACACCCACTCCGGACCTGTATTCTTTTCTGCATCCTGCGATGTCGGACTAGTAGAAGCACCACTGCGAGTCACAATTTTGACTCTTGGTTCTGGCTCTTTCTGCTCATCAGTGACAAGCTGGATGTTTTGGTGTACTGCTGGCTTAGGGTCTCTAATATTGGCTATCAAGGTCGGACACTCTTCTATAGTGTGATCATAGGACTTGCAATAGTTACATGTCGTAGTAGGGTTCTGACAATCCCTAGCATAATCTCCTACAATTCCACAATTGTAACAAGTAATAGGTCCATGGCCATGGCCAAAGCCTTCACCACGGCCAAATCCTCCTACACGGTCTCGTCCTCTGAATCCTCCTCCACAGCCATCACAAGCCGGTTCATGCTGTGGTCCTACTGCTGGACCAGGTGTTTCTGTCTGGACTCTGTACAATTCATGCTTTCTCTCGACCATGAGATCATAAGCTTGGCAATTATGTTCATCATGACCTACTAACTTGCAGAAGTTACAATATAAGTTCTTAGGGGTCTGTACATACTTCTAAAGTAAAGGGCATTCCGGTGGTTGATGTCCTCTTGTTCTACAAAGTTCACACCATGGCCCTTGAGTCTGTAATAAGGAGTTAGGAGCCCCACTTGCTAAATACTCAACAAATACTGGACAGTTATCCTTAGTGTGTCCCTATGCTTTACACTTGGTACACCATAGCTCTTGTGCAATCTCTTTCCCTTTCTTAATCTCGTGCATCTGTAATGTGAGATTAGCTAACTGGTTTTGTAGGTTTGTCATACCTGTACTAGTATCAGCTAGAGGTGAGGCCTCTAGTTTTATTGCCATCTCTAATGCTTCATCCTGCATACGGAGTCTCTGTTGCATTAATGGAAGTCTGATGTGCGGGAATAGTGCTGCGATAAACCATTCCTTATGCTGCTACGGTGAAAACTCAAAGCCGAATTGTTCTATGAGGGCTTTCAATTTCTAATCAAAGTCCCATACTGACTCTGTAGGTAACTGTTTAATGTCTTTGAGTTCTGTGATGCATTGTGACTCAGACTTAGGTTTCTTAAATTCTTTAATCATGGCAGTCCTGACTTGTACGAGCGTTCTACCCGGTGCTGTGGTATACTTCATATACCATGTTAAGGCTCTGTCTCTAAGTGTAGTGAACAACTAGACAAGTTTAATATGATCATCCTGAATCCCTTTAATGGTCCATACAGCTTCACATAAGAACCAATGTTGTTCCGAGTCTTCTGCCCCTGTGCCCTTGAAGGTAGGTAGTTTCATGTCATCCCCCATTCTGTTTCTATGTGGTGGATGTTGGTTTGCTGTATTACTACCACTCGGTGGTGTAGGTGTCGGTGATGTAGCGGTAGTATGTGTTGTATGTGAACTACTAGATGTAGTTCCTGCGGGATTATTCTGAGTCCCGGTTGCTTGCTGTGGGGTATAAGGGTGGTAAAGGATACCCTCTATTGTTCTCTCTATATTACTTGGAATCTGTTCTCTAGTAGTCTCTGAACTGTTTTCAAAGAGAGAAGATCTGAAATCTACTTTATATTTCTTACCACTACGTGTACATCCAATTTCATCAAAGTCACTTTCAAACTCTGGTGACATTACACTTATTTACTTATTCAATTGAGACTATATCCATTACTCCTTTTTCATGTAATAACATCTTAATGGACAAGTTTAAAGAGCTTAGGTACTTACCATGATATCCTTTGAAGAAGTACCTCTCTGCTTCACTGAATCTCTTTCTTTGATCGACTGCAAACTCTTTAACGAAGCCTTCCAACAAACTCGCAAGCCAGAAGTCTACTGCCTGCGAAGTGGGATTATCAACACTTTTGATGGTCTAAATCGGCTCCAGTGTCCAGACAATGTTTCTTTTCTTCTTGAATATGTTCTGATCAGTCAACTTTGATAACCAGTCGTACAACTCATTTCCATAGGTCGCAAAAAATATCATATGTATATTAGTGAATATATGTTTTTGTAACCAGTCTTCTGTACTCAGTCTAGGACTCTTGTTTTCTTTTTCAGAAAATTCTTTCTCCTAAGACTCAACCTAGTGGTTAAGTTCTTATTTAGTAGGATTCCAACAGAACATTAGCTCATTAGTTTGTTCAAAACCCGCAATGAAACCATTTGTTGGTCTCTTGGGCAGACCCGGGTTTCCTTTAATGTACCAACAAAACCCCTAGCTCACCGGCCCTTTTGGTGACAGACCACAGAACGGTCTGAAGTCTCACCCAAAGTGATCTTGGATGGGTTGGATGAAGACTCAAGTGTCCCCAGTCAGGTTCTGTAGCATCCTAGTGGTCGCGTGACTCTTCTTAGTCAGTGGGATCTCTCTGTGATGGTGACCTTTCTTACTCGCTGGTCCTGGAAGGAAGCGATCTCTTATTGCATCGCTGATTCTAGCACGATGTGCAAACTATCTCCTCTGCTCGGCTCTTAACCTACGATATCTCACACCGTGGTTCCTCCAGCAGTGCGATATCGTCTTTCTATACTGTGATATCCTTTACGGTAAGGCTTCAATATGACTCTCACAGTCCAATGGCTTTTCTCATAGTATAATAGTTAAGCTTAAACAACCTCACTTAGACTCCTACAGTCTAATACACTTAACATCAACTATACTCAACTTCCTGAACTAATATGTAGAAATCACTTAACACTGTAACTGTAACTATCGGGCATCAAGTATTGAGAACTCGTATACAGAATACTTAATAGATTCAACTCATAGTAATCTTCCATGCTATTGTAACTAAATATAGCATACATTTACTCATTCATTAACTGGTAGTAAAGTTCATGTAATGAATAACAGATAATAGATAAATAAAGCACAGTCACATGAATAGTCGCACAACACACTGATTTTACGTGGTTCACCTCCAAGGGGGAAGCTACATCCACGAGAACCAGTTTTTATATTATATATTGAGAGAGTAAACATAGTTCCGCTGCAACCTGATATGCAGCTTGAGATCTTCTGGGAAACTCTACGCACACCGCCAGGAGCCCTTCTCTCTTAGATCTCTTCTCTTATATTGCCTTCTCTTACAATATACTCTTCTTCTCTCTCTCTCTCTCTCAATCCCTGCGGATTGTTCAATCCCTATGGATTGTTACATACATTCTCTTAGAGCCAACTACTGGTTACAATAAGATAACTACTGACTGAATAACAGAACCAGAGCTTAACTCTTACAATACTGAGACACTAGAGACACTTACCTAGCTAAATGACTCAGAAGGCTAACTGTCTAACCGTCTAAACAGCTACCCAATTGTCTAACCTTTTACAATACAAAATACATCCTTATATAGGCGGCCCAAAGGTCTCTCCATTACAACACTGTGGGCCTATCCCAACAGTAACCCAAAAAACCCTAACTATGAAAGTCGGCCTATCTGTACTTGAACTGCCACTTTCCGTCACACCACAACTTTCTGCAGTCTTCCACGCTTCTTGGTGCTGATCGTGGGTATGGGTGCCGCTTCCTCAGTAGCTCTGCTTCTGTCCTTCGTCTTCAATGCCTCGGCCTATTGCTCCTTTTCCTTTATGAGGGTAGCTGAGCCCTCCTATCTTCGTCGCTGCCTTAAGTGCAGTGGTTGAGCTCTCTCTTCTTGTCTGCTCGGGTACTTTTCTTCTTTGACATCCTTGTCTCGATGTAGCAGCTTTTCCTGTAGCTGCGGGACCCTGCTCCAATAGCTTCCGCAACCTCATTCACATTATGTTGGTTTGTTTTGACAACCTCATCGTGTGGTCGTAGAAGCAAACACAACACATAGATGACCTTCAACAAGTTTCCTTATGATGTCACAAGTACAAAATCTACTTGAACCCTTTTAAGTGTGTTTTTAGTGTCCCCACAGGCCGTCTACTCGAATTCATTGTATCTCACAAAGGGATAACGGTAGATCCCCTCAAGGTTCAGGCTATCCTTGATCTTCCTTCCCGAAAAACTCGGCACCAACTATAGAGCCTCTAAGGCAAGGCCAACTTCCTTCGTCGTTTTATACCAGAGTATGCAACAAAAGCTTACGGATTCATTCACTTGCTCTTCACAAAAATCCCCTTTATTTGGGATCATCAAGCACAAGAATCGTTTGATGCACTTAAACAAGCCCTAGATTCTGCACCATTACTTTCAGCACTAGATTTCACCCAAGACTTCATTCTCTATGTGTCGGCCTCAGACAACACCATTGCGGGAGTCTTGGTCCAAGAAGACAATGATAGCCATGAGCACATGATTTACTACATCTGTTAGAAGCTAACAAGACCCCCACTGCGATATTCACCTGAGGAGAAATTGGCCCTTGCCGTCATCTTCTCAGCCCAGAAGTTGTGCCACTACATCATCACGAACCATACATGTGTAGTGGCAGATTCAAACCCAATGTGGTACCTCTTAAGCCACTTCCTTCTACAAGGTCAAGTAGACAAGTGGGTAGTTGTCCTCCAAGAATTCAACTTAGAGTTCGTATCCCTGAAAAGCACAAAGGCACTCGCACTAGCCACCCTCATGACCGATCTACCCCCATTAACTGCATCATCACCCCTCAAGGATGATCTCCTTAATAATTTCGTATTCCTCATATCCACGGATGACCCATGGTATGGGGACATCCTTCTTTATTTAAGAACACAAAAGTTTGCAGCACACTTAAACTGTGAGGATAGGTGATGCATCCAACATCAAGCCATTTTCCACTTGCTGATTGGAGATGTTCTGTATCATCAAGGAATTGATACCATATTCCATTGTTGCCTCAATCGTGATGAGGCCGAAACCATCCTCAATGACTGCCATAGTGGAGCCTGTGGTGGCCACCTTTCAACCCTGGAAACTGCCCAAAAAATTCTACACGTCGGATATTTCTAGCCCTCCATATTCACTGATTGCATAGAGGAAATCAAGCATTGCCGTAGCCGTCAGCTCTTTTCCCCAAAGGCAAGAACCCCCCCTGCACCATTACACCCCATAGTCACAGTCGGCCCCTTTTGCAAGTGGGAAATTGACTTCACGACAATCAACCCCATCTTGGCTAATGGTCATAAATACATCATTATGGTAGTCGATTACTTCACTAAGTGGGTAGAGGCCATGCCCACATTTGATTGCAAAGCTGAAACCGTAGCACACTTCTTCTTTAACCATGTTATTTCACGATTTGTTGTTCCTAAGAAATTAGTCTTAGACCATGGAGCACACTTTCAAGACGTCGTATGGGATGAACTGTCAATCGTGTTGAAATTTGAACACTAGTACTCATCATCCTACTACCCCCAGGGAAACGGCTAAGTTGAAGCAGTCAACAAAATCATCAAAAAAATGCTCCAAAGGATGGTAGGAAATCATAAAACCAACTGGCATCACATGCTATTCTTTGCCCTGTGCACTTATCTCACATCCACAAAAATTTCAACCAGTTTCACTCCATTCCGCATAGTACATGGCGTTGAATCAATACTCCCTATAGAGTTCCAAATCCCATCCCTCCTCCTGGAGGTAGAACTCATCCCTGATACTTCGCCTTTAGAATAACGGCTCCTTCAACTCAAGAAAACCATAGAAGACCATCGAGCCGCTCTCTAATACATTGAAGCAACAAAAACACGATCAAAGATCCACTATGACTCCCATGTCCACCCTCGCAGCTTCAGTGAAGGCAATATGGTTCTAGTCTATGACCAACCCAATGATAAATTGGGCAAAGGCAAGTTCAAGTCAATGTGGTATGTCCCATACATCATCCACCATTTCCATGGAAAAGGGGCATACACCCTCATTGACTCTGATGGACAACTCTTAGGGAACCCCCGCAATGGGCTCTACCTCAAGAAAATTTACGCTTAACATCACCAATGAGTCGCTTCATTTTCTTTTTCTTGTTTTTCAACATTTTTCAGCAAAAATCAGGGGTAGTACCATTAGGTGCTAGTCCAAAGTCACCCGGAATCAATTTGAGACACCTCTCACACCTCCGGTCTCAAATTTCCATATCCTGATGAGGCCATTGTCTCATGTTTAATAAATCAATTTCAGAACCATTTCCCACCATTCACCTTGATTTACGAGCCATGACATGATGATGCAAGTGTCTATGGACCTGTACTTGTATCACACTTCTCGACCGCTACTCATACGAATGTTCGGGCCACCGCCCGTTAAGGAATGCCATTTTTACTTTTATTTTGTATTTTAACACATAGTTGTCCCCTTCATCCACCGCACCTTGCGTGGACTTCTGGACCATTGTCCATAAAATCATTTACTATTCTTGTATGAATTTGGCATATAAATACCCCCAAACTTGTACTGACATCATATGTAGTCAAGTCCATCCACCACAACACATACAGACTCTCTCCTGACCTTTGTTTGAGAGCCACCTCGGTTTGTGTGCCTCTGCCACACCGACTCGTGAGCCTCTATCGCGACCTATCACATGCATGTATTGGTATGTTTGAGAGCCTTCTGCTCCATCCATACTGCGTAGATGACCCTTGGACCTCTGTCCACCGTCGTGACATGGGGCACCACCTGTGCCACCACAATCGGTTGACCACACTGGAGTTTCGTTTAAGCTCTTTTCTGACTCTTAAAAACAATGAAAAGATTTCCAAGTGCAGCTGCATCCTTTCCCGCTCACTAAATTATAGGAAAGGGCATATACATCGTCTCATTTACCTCATTTTGCAGACCATGTAGACCATCAATTGAAAAGGACCAAATTGGCATATTCAAGCCAAGAGCATTCCCCTCTGCATACTTTTATGATTTCTCAAGCAGAGGGGCCACACTTTACGAAAAATATCACCATGGGTTGTCGTTAGGCTCTTTTCCATCCTTGTCATCAAGAAAATATTGCCGAGCAAACTTGGTTTCGTTCATGCTCGTAAAAATATCTGAATGATCGTCCAGTCAGTATAGGCTTAACATTTTCCGGCCTGATTGGACTACCAATGGTAAAGAAATCTCCCATCCCCTACAGGATGGGAAATCTCTCCTATGTATACTTTTATCCTTTTATGGGCACAGGAGATTACCAATGAGAAAGAGCCCCCCACTAGAGTCTTCTTTGTACTTTTAGAATCTCTAAAATTGAAAGCACCATCGAGCATTTACCTTCTCGGGCTCGCCAAAAATCCATGAGATCGTACCATAATGGTGTCCCTAGACACCACCTCACAGAAAATAGTTCGGCAGCATTCCCACATTGGGTTGCCTTTGTTCAGAGTACTCTGCAATGTATCTTCCTTGGATCCCATCAATATCAAAAGTTTCCACCTCCTCCTAGTACTTCCCATTTACAGTAACATTCCCGGTATTAGAGCTATGATCCAATTCCCATCAAGTTAGTTTGATTTGTTGCCTGGGCCGCCCTACCATCATACTCTAAACAAAGAAAGTTTGAGTCTAACACCACTCCCCCTACCCCTGTTCAATTCTGTCCCTCCCCCTCCCCCCCCCAATTCAGTGATTCAGTCCACAAATTGCTTCACACCTTTCGGTTATCTCCCTCATGCTCCTGGTCAAGGAAACACCATTGCCTTGACTAGGGGTAGGTCTCCCTCTGTCGATGCCAACACACATATTCCATAGGATAGACCCAGAGGTCCATGTATATTGGTTTCATTAACATCATTGATGAGTTTCTTGGAGCACTTGAGAGGAGCCCTTAGTGCCTCTTGGGATGCTTGTTTCTCACGTGCTCAACTCCAACTCCATCATCGCACCGTTGAGATTCATATAGGGTTTGGTCGACACAATACTTGGTCGAAGACCCCGGATGTCACCCGACTCTAGCACATTGACGAGTCTACTCAAGGGACCTAAACAGGTTATGTCCCTTGTGATTTTCGGGATGCGTTGGATATAGTATTGAGAAGCCCCAACAGTGCTTCAATATACCTTTATGATTGATGCAACATACTTGTACCATGGAGACTCTGACTCTCAATCAGCGAGTCCACACAACTATGTACCAGATCCAACAGACCGTTAGTCATGAAGATATAGCATTCCATGAGAATTCCATGGGTCCAATGTACTAGATCAACATTGTATTCAGCCTCACATGGAGGCAACCATTATTGTAACATCAGTTGTATATGATCGGCTCTTGTATTTTAGAGCATAGATCAAATTATTCTTTTGACATTGTCATGAGCATGCGGATTCCCACCTCATCCATATACATGTCACATATTTATCATATCTCACCCATTGATGGGAACCATATTAATACAAAAACCAAAAGCCACCATGCCCCAGCCCCAGAAGCACCATCTCTACGTAGAAAATATTATGATGTCCGTTGTCCATACATTGAGCTCCTGCCCTCACACATTAGGGGGCAATTTGTTAACCCAAAAATCCCCCACTCAACTCTCCATGGCCTACACCACCCAAGGACACCATCTCATGACCCTCATATCACTCCATTTGACCCCCACACCCTCAAAACAGCCTAAGGATGAAGAAAAGGGCTTAAAAACCCCAAAAAGGAGCCCAAAATACTCTCATAGGAGCTAAAGCCCCATAAAAGGAGCTAAAATTAGGGCAGAAGGGGCTAAAGCCCTGACCAAGGGCTTAAAACCCTAAAACCCCAAAAAAAGCTATAAAAGGAGGGTGGGGGGTCACTCTCAAAACACTTCTCCCTTTCATACTATTATGCTTCTCGTGGATGCCTTGAGACCCTTTGTCTCTCAAGCCACCCACACTCCCTCTCCTCCATCTCCATTGAGCCATAACCCCCCCATCCAAGAGAGGTGCTTCCACAAGCTAGGGCATGGTGGCCCATTTCCACCCAAAGAGAAGGTATAACTTGTCTTTATTGCATTTTCTTCTTAGTTTTCTTTTCTTTCTAACCCATGTTTTCATTTGTAGGTTTATGTTTAACATTGATTTGTAGGTGTTGGCTATCATGGGCAGACCCGGGTTTATTGTATTTAACCAACAACACCCCTAGCTCACTGGCCCTTTCGGTGACAGACCGCGAGCGACCTGAAGTCTCACCCGAAGTGATTCTAATGGGTTGGCCAAGGACTCAAGCATCTTGGACCAGGTTCTATGGCATCCTACTTACGACTTGCAACTCTGCTAGCCACAAGGCCTCTCTCTCTGCACGTCGCACGACCCTCTGCTCGTGTCGCGCAACTTCCACTGACTTGCGGTGACCCCAGCCTTACCGCATCGCCGCGCACCAGGCGACACGTAACTTCCTCCCAACGCTAAGTCCTTAACCTATGGTATCACGCACTGCGGCTCATCTGCCGGTGCGGTATCGCCTCCCTACGATACCCTACTCCCATGGCTTAGCGCACTTAGCGTTGTTTGTGTCGACTTGCAAGACTCAACATAACAGGTTGTTCAACACTACGACTAGTGACTATTTCAAGCAAAGCATAATTGAACCCGTATACAACATGTCAATGATTTCAACTTATGTCTATCCTTTTATATTACTGCGAACTGAACAATGCATACATACATTAAACTGTAAACAAGGCTCATAAAATAACTAACAGATGCATCAAATAAGCACAACACACAAAGCAATCACATAACACACGATTTTAACGTTGTTCACCTCCAGGATGGAAGTTACGTCCACAGAACTATGTTTCTATTATAGCTCAGGGGAAGGTAAACACAGTTCTGCTGTACCGCATATGCAGCTTAAGATCTTCTCTTCTAGATCTCTTTTCTACCTCTATATTGCACCTCTTACAATATACTCTTCCCTCTCTATCGATCCCTGCGGATCATTACATGAATGCTCTGTGAGCCAGCTACTATTTACAGTAAGATACTACAGCAAATAACAGAACCAGAGCTTGGCTTCTACAACTGTCTAATAATCTACAAAACGACTAACAACTGAATGAACCAACCAACCCACCAACCAACCCTTTTACAGTAAAAAATATATCCCTTTATAGGCGGCCCGAAGGTCTCGCCATTACAACATTGTGGGCCTGTCCCAACAATAACCCAAACCCTAACTAGTGACAGTCGACGTATCTGTTCTTTGAGGTAGCTGCTATCTGTCACACCACAGCTCTCTGCGGTCTTCCATGCTTCCCGGCGCTGATCATGGGTACTATGCACCGCTTCCCTTCACCACAACTTCCTACAGTCTTCCATGCTTCCCAGCACTGACCATGGGTACCGACGCTGCTTCCCTTTTTCTATCCTTTGTCTTCAATGCCTCAGCTTTGTTGCTCCTTTTCCTTTATGAGGGTAGCTGAGCCCTCCTGTCTTCCGCCGCTTCCTTGAATGTAGTGGGTGAGCTCTCTCTTCTCGGTCGCTCAGGTATCGTCATCTTCCTGGACTTCTCTGTCTTCTACGTCATGGTTTCCAGCTCTGATCTGTAGCTAGAAACCTGCTACAGTGTCGTAGCTCTACCTCTTTAATCTCTACCAAAACTGTCTATCCATCAAAATAGCAGCTTCTTCTGTAGCTGTGGGACCCTACTCCAACAGTCCCCTAACACTTACTTGTGGCTCGCCCTCGAGCCACTACCAACGGGTTTCTCCTGCTGTAGTTTCTCCTTGGCTTCCTGCGAAGTCCATTGCAACCTGTCGTGAAGTCCTGCAACTTCCTTCTGCATCACTTTGACATGCTCTCTATAGTTTCTGTAAATTGGTTCGTTGGGCTCTCTTATCTTTCCTGCCCTTAGTCACGGTCTCGCTCTCGTCGCTCCTTAAACTTTTTAAGAACCTTCTAGTGTTGAGAATTCTTCCACAGATATCCTTTCCTCTTTATCTGGGTTAGAACTTTTATCACAAGGAAAATCTGTATCTTCCAGCCTTCTCAAACATTTCATTCATCCTAGAGCCTACTTACGCGAGAGGTATACAAACCGAAATTCCCTTCCGAGAACAAGCCTTTGTCTGCATCTTGAAGTTCTGCTTGCTCAGTTTGTTTTTCCCTTCACTTTTCTTCTCAGCAACTCGCTCCGGGTATTCATGCGACTTGAGTTTTGCATATTTTCATTCTAGACCTTTGGAACCTCTTGTTCTGCTCTTAGCTGATGAGATAGGTCATCTTCCTTCTCCCGTTGCTTTCTTTTTCTCATTTTTAATTTCTTCCTAGCGAGAGATTTCTTCTCATCATTCTTTTGCTCTGCTTTCTTATCTTCATTGATCGGCTCGGATTTCTTCTTCTTAGCAGAGACTTTGATGACATCTTCTACATCCTGCGCTTGACTCTTCATCCTTAGTGGCTGTCTGACCTGTGATGTACCTAATTTCACAACCCTGGGCGGTGTCGTCATAGCGGACCTACGGCCACCAGGGTCGAAGCGTCTCAGCATGTCTTCTAAAGGTTCATCCTCGAACAGAACCCACTTGGTGGAATATCCTGGGTGTGCAATGGCTTTGAACTCTGGGAATCACAGCACTCTGTAACGGGGTGAACTCTGCACAGGGGACTCTTAACAGCTTACTCTATAGCTCTCGGGTTTTTGCAAGTGTAACCCTCTCAAATGAACAATTTATTCTTTTATGCCGAAGGCAACAATCCCATATGCAACGGTCACCTTGGCTGAACCCGTCGGTCATAATAATTGCATGGACAAGACCACACCTGTCATCCAATCCTCCATAAATGCTGAAATCCGATCACATTTCCCTCAAAATGTGTGTGTACAGGCGTCGATCTCGTCGAAGATTTTCCAAATCTGGAAACTTAATTATGCTGCTGCCAAATCTATGGTAAGGTATACCGGTCATTTCTTCATTAACTTCCTGTCAGAAGGCGAATTGACTGGCCCTCTGTCGATTGCAAAAAACTGGATACGTGGCACAAGGAAACATCGCATTGTTGTGCTGAAACACCGCATCACCTGCGCAAACAAACAAGCGTTTTTTTTCCCCCACAAGCCATTATTGACTTGTGCAAAATGAACCAACCTTATGCGATTCCTCACACTTATAATACCTGCCGGTGTAGACTAGTTCCCGGTGCGATGCCTCCTTTCAACTACACTGGACATCTACACCACCATAAACTGGCTAAGCTAGGGCTGAGAGGTGGGGTGGCTATCGCTATAGAGCTTAAGCCTACTACCATTAATCCATGTGGGAAGAAGCTCCCCATTTAGCTGGCTGAGCTGAACGGCACCTCCCTCTGTAACCTACTGTATCTGATATGGCCCCAGTCAATGCGTCTTGAACTTCCCTGGAAACTTAATGAATTTACTGTCATAGAGGAGTATTAGGTCTCCAATATGGAAAGTCTTACTCTTAATGTGTCTGTCATGCCAAGATTTTTCTCATGCCTTCTGCACTTTCTGATGGAATCCGACGATGAATCTTTCTTCCTCTAAGGCAACGAGCTGTGCTAGCCTTTCCTCTATTGTGTCTGTATCAGTCATCCCGGTGATCTGACCGATTCTTAAACTGGAAAGAATATACTCCATAGGAATAACAGCCTCCTGTCCATACACCAAGCTGAAAGGTGTGTGTCCTGTAAGTTTCTTGCATGTGGTCCTATACGCCCATAATACAGCATTAACTCTGAGGTCCCAATCATTCCTTTGGCTGTTGTAGATCTTAGTAAGAGCTTTTTCTAAAATCTTATTAAAGGCCTCCACCGTACCGTTAGCCTGTGGGTGGTAGGGAGTGCTCTTATGGTGTTGAATCTGGAATTCTTCTGTCAAGGCCTCAATGGTGTGGTTTAAGAAATGTGTGCCTTGATCGCTCATCAAAATTACGGGGCAGCCAAATCTACTGATGATGTTCTCAAAAAGGAACTGTGCGGCTGTAGCAGCATCACAATTTTTTACTGCTTTGGCCTCTGCCCATCTGGTGAGGTACTCTGTTCCAGTGATAATATATCTCGCACCAGTGTGCTTTCCTGGTGGGTTGATAGGACCCACAAAGTCTATATCCCACTTGTCAAATGTGCACAGCAAAACCTGCGGTCGCAGCGGCATTTCATCACATCGTGAGGGTTTTCCTACCCTTTGGCAGATATTGCAGCATCTACAAAAGTCCTTGGTGTCCTTATGTAACGTAGGCCACCATAATCCCGCATCTAGGATTTTATACGCAGTCGGCTTTCCTGCGAAATGACCTCCTGCAGTTCCTGAATGTGCCTCTCTGATAATAGCATCTTTTTCATGCAGCATCACACATCTGCACAAAACTTCATCCGGTCCTAACTTGTATAGGTGTCCTGCGATCAGGGTGAAGTATGTTGCTTTAACAACCAACTGCTTCTCTTGCTGCTTAGTGAACTCATCAGGTGCTAATCTTGTAGTGATAAAGTGAATGATATCAGCATAGTAGTCGTCCGCGATCTGGATAGAAAACGACGACGCATCTGGAAAATTGTCCTCTAGGTTACTTGGCTCTTCTCCTGAGTCTATCTGCGACAGATGATCAGGTCCAGCGTTCAATATTCCTGGTTTAACAATGATTTCAAAATCATACTCCTGAAAGAGGAGTAACCATCTGTAGATTCTCCCCCCTAACACTGGCTTATTGACCAGATACTTCAATGCGGAATGGTCAGTAAACATCTTGAACAAGGAACCCAATAGGTAGTGCCTAAACTTCTGCAGTGCATACACCATAGCTAAGCCTTCTCTTTTTGTCGTGGTGTATTTCTTTTCTGCTGTCGATAGATTTCTACTGGAGTATGCGATAGGATGATCAATATCCCCTTCTCCTAGTTGCATTAAGACAACCCCCAGTGCGATTCCAGATGCATCCACATGTACATGAAATGGTTTAGTCCAGTCTGGAAATACTAGGATGGGCGCTGTAACTATATTTTCTTTAAGTGTGTCTAGACTCTGTTGACATTCCTCATTCCATAGGAATTTTACATCTTTCTTTAACAATTTCTCCATTGGTGCTGTAATATTTGTGTAGCCCTTGATGAACTTTCTGTAATACCCAGTATGACCAAGTATTGTCCTCAGTTGCTTGACTGAGTTGGGTGCTAGAATATTTACAATGATGGCAATCTTTGCGGGATCTACCATCAAGCCTTGTCTACAAACAATGTGACCCAACAAAATACCAAATGGTGCACAAAATATACATTTCTTCAATTTTAGAGAAATCTGGTACTGCCTACATTTCTCTAACATCAGTCTTAAATCTCCTATGTGCTTGTCAATTAGTCCAAATACAGTCCAATCATCAAAATATAATTCTAGGAATTTATGGATGTATTCTTTAAATACAGCAATTACTACTCTAGAAAATATAGCTGGTGCAGTCTTAAGACCAAAGGGCATTATTGTATACTGGAATGAGCCCCATTCTGTTGCAAAGGTGGTCTTGGATCGATCTTCTGGATGTATTCTGATTTGATGGTAGCCTGAAAATCCATCAATGAAGAAGTAGACCTCATGTCCTCCCACGTTGTCTAATACCTTATCAGTGAACGGTGTCGAAAATGGATCGTGAAGCGATGCATCGTTGAGCTTGCGCAGATCGACACAGATCCTGATGTCTCCTTTGGTTTTCTTCTCTTGTACGACCATGGGGCTAACCCATTCACTTTCTTCTACTGGATCAATGATTCATGCTGCTAGCATCTTATCGATTTCATCCTTTACTTTTTCTTTATACCGTGGATTTAATCTATATGGGCGCTGCTTGACTGGTCTAGCATCCTCCTTCAACGGTATCCTCATGACTCCCAGGTCTCCAACTATTCCCTTCATATCTGTGAACTTGGTGGGAAATAGGTCCTGATAGTCATGTAGCAAGTCTATAATTTGTCCGACTATTTCATCGTTCCAATAGTCTCTAATAGAGGCAAACTTAGGTTCATGTGTCTATGCCAATATTGATCTTTTTAATCTTGATGGGCCAGTATAAGTTCTTAGGTGTCTGCACGTACTTCTGAAGTAGAGGGCACTGGTGAGGTAGATGTCCTCGCATTTTGCATATCTCACACCACGGCCCGTGGGTCTGTGGTAAGGGGTTAGGAGCCCCTTTTGCTATATATTCTACAAAGACTGGACAATTATCTTTACTATGGACTTGTGCTTTACACTTTACGCACCATATGTCTTGCACAACCTCTTTCCCTTTCTTAAGTTCATGCAACTGTAATGTGAGATTAGCCAACTGGTTCTGTAAAGTTGCCATGCCTGTACTGCTCTCAGCTAGAGGTGAAGCCTCTAGTTTCATCGCCATCTCCAACACATCATCCTGCGTCTGGAGTTTCTGCTGCATTAGTGACAGTCTAATGTGAGGGAGCAGCGCTGCAATAAACCATTCCTTATGCTGCTCCGGCGTGAACTCAAAACTGACTTGGTCGATAAGGGATTTTAATTTCTAATCAAAGTCCCACACCGACTCTGTAGGTAACTGCTTGATTTCTTTGAGTTCTGTAATGCACTATGACTCAGACTTAGGTTTCTTAAACTCTTTAATCATGGCGGTCTTGACCTAGACAAGTGTCCTGGGTACTGTGGTATACTTGATATACCATGTTAAGGCTCTATCTCTTAGTGTGGTGACCAACTATACAAGTTTAAGGTTATCATCATTGATTGTTTTAATGGTCCACATGGCTTCACAAAGAAACCAATACTGCTCTGGGTCTTCTGCCCCTGTTCCCTTAAATATAGGTAGCTTCATATCATCCCCCATTCTATTTCTATGTGGTGGATGTTGATTTACTATGTTACTACCACTCAACAGTGTAGGTGGAGGTGATGTAGCGGTGGTAGGTACTGTCTGTGAGCTACTGGATGGAGTTCCTACGGGATTGTTCTGAGTCCCGGTCTGTTTCTGTGGGGTGTAAGGGTGGTAAGGGATACCCCCCTCTGTTCCTTCTATGGTACTATGACTCTGCTGTCTAGTACTATCTGAACTGTCTTCAAATATTGGAGATCTGAAATCTACTTTATACTTCTTTCCACTACGTGTTCATCCAATGTCATCAAAATCACTTTCAAACTCTTGTGACATTACTATTTCTACTTATTCATCTGAAACTAGATCCATTGTTCCTTTTTCATGTAATAGCATCTTATTAATGGACAATTTTAAAGATCTTAGGTACTTACCACGATATCCTTTGAAGAAATAGCGCTCAGCCTCACTGAAGCTTTTTGTCTGGTCGACTGCAAACTCTGTGACGAAGCCTTCTAGCACGCTCGCAAGCCAGAAGTCTACTGTCCTCGTGATAGGATTATCTAGGTTCTTCACAGTCTGAATTAGCTCCAGTGTTCAAACAATGTCTCTTTTCTTTTTGAATATGCTTGTATCAGTTAAATTTGATAACCAGTCGTAAATCTCGTTCCCAAAGGTCGTAAAAAATATCGCATGCAGGTCTGTAATGATATGTTTCTATAACCAGGCCTCTGTACTCAGTTTAGGACTCCTGTTCTCTCATTCAACAAACTCTTTCTGGTTAGACTAAACCCACTCATTGAGTTCGTCTCTCGTAGGACTCCACTAGAACATCAGCTCAGTTTGTTCAAAACCGGCAATGGAACCATTTGTTGGCTATCATGGGCAGACCCAAGTTTACTGTATTTAACCAACAACACCCCTAGCTCATTGGCCCTTTCGGCGACAGACAACGAGCGGCCTGAAGTCTCACCCGAAGTGATTCTAATGGGTTGGCGAAGGACTCAAGCATCTTGGACTAGGTTCTATGGCATCCTACTTGCGACTCGCAACTCTGCTAGCTGCAAGGCCTCTCTCTCTGCGTGTCGCGTGACCCTCTGCTCGTGTCACGCAACTTCCACTCACTCGCAGTGACCCTAGCCTTACCACATCGCCACGCACCAGAAGACACGTAACTTCCTCCAAATGCTAAGTCCTTAACCTACGGTATCGCGCATCGCAGCTACTCTGCTGTTGCGGTATCGCCTCCCTATGATACCCTACTCCCGCGGCTCAGCGCACTTAGCATTGTTCGTGTCGACTTGCAAGACTCAACATAACAGGCTGTTCAACACTGCGACTAGTGACTGTTTCAAGCAAAGCATAATTGAACCCGTATACAACATGTCAATGATTTCAACTTATGTCTATCCTTTTATATTACTGCGAACTGAACAATGCATACATACATTAAACTGTAAAAAAGGCTCATAAAATAACTAACAGATGCATCAAATAAACAAAACACACAAAGAAATCACATAACACATGATTTTAACGTGGTTCACCTCCAGGATGGAAGTTATGTCCACAGAACTGTGTTTCTATTATAGCTCAGGGGAAGGTAAACACAGTTCTACTGCACCACATATGCAGCTTAAGATATTCTCTTCTAGATCTCTTTTCTACCTCTATATTGTACCTCTTACAATATACTCTTCCCTCTCTATCGATCCCTACGGATCATTACATGAATGCTCTATCAGCTAGCTACTGGTTACAGTAAGATACTACAGCTAATAACAGAACCAGAGCTTGGCTTCTATAACTATCTAATAATCTACAAAACGACTAACAACTGAACGAACCAACCAACCCACCAACCAACCCTTTTACAATACAAAATATATCCCTTTATAGGCGGCCCAAAGGTCTCTCCATTACAACACTGTGGGCCTGTCCCAACAGTAACCCAAACCCTAACTAGTGACAGTCAGTGTATCTATACTTTGAGGTAGCCGCTATCCGTCACACCACAGCTCTCTGCGGTCTTCCATGCTTCCCGGTGCTGATCATGGGTACTATGCACCGCTTCCCTTCACCACAACTTCTTGCAGTCTTTCATGCTTCCCAGCGCTGACCATGGGTACCGGCGCTGCTTCCCTTTTTCTGTCCTTTGTCTTCAATGCTTTGGCTTCATTGTTCCTTTTCCTTTATGAGGGTAGCTGAGCCCTCCTGTCTTCCGCCACTGCCTTCAATGCAGTGGGTGAGCTCTCTCTTCTCGGCCGCTCAGGTACTGTCGTCTTCCTTGACTTCTCTGTCTTCTATGTCATGGCTTCTGGCTCTGATCTGTAGCTAGAAACCTGCTACAGTGTCGTAGCTCTACCTCTTATATCTTCGCCAAAACTGTCTATCCGTCAAAATAGAAGCTTCTTCTGTAGCTGCGGGACCCTACTCCAACAGTAGGTATTTCGGTTTTCTGTAGTTTAGTCATTGTTTGCAGGTCTTTGGAAGCAGAACCCTAACCTTTGTTTGCAGAGGGGCTCACCATTGTTTCTCTTCCATCTTTTCTTCACTTTGTTTTCCCTACTATCCTTTACATTCCATTTTTATTTTCAGCATTTCTCCACGCAAGAACCTACCCTTCTGTCCTATAGATAGAAGGGAGCCATTCCTGCCCCTTTGCAAGGAGAAATCCCTACTACAATCATGGTCACTCAATATGAAAAAAGGTGCCATATCAAATCTAAAGGAGTCATGGCCACAAATGAACAAGGTGGATCCATGCTACACAATCAATCATAGCCACAAGGATATAAGGTGGATCTTTGTCTCAGCAAAATGTCATATAAAATGTAACAAGGTCTTGCGCAGCTTGGGAAATAGTAAAAATGATGATGCTATTGTCAACCCAAGGTCTTCAATTAAAAATTCCCAAAACGTACGAATCCTAACCATGCGAATAAAGGAGTTGAAGTCGAACATGGAGGAAGCCTTTTGATTACCGGTCAATAATGAGAACCATTAACAAACACGAGGAAAACCACCATTAATGAAAATGGTCCCCAAGGTACCTAGTACATTCTAACAAGTGTGAATACAAGGAATTGAAGTCGAACACTTGAAGAATCCATCGAGTAGGATACATTAAGGTATTCCCACTACCCAATAGCGAGGGAAATTGCCACTGATGACTACAATCCCCAAGCTACTTTCACAAAACTCTAAATCTCATTCCCAGAGTAAGATGTGTTGCATTCGATAGGAAGAGATCCGTTGGAAGGAAGGCATTAAGGAATCCTTCATCATCCAACACGAGGTAAATCAAAGACTAATTGGATCTAGAATTGGTACTCGATTTCATGACAAGGACCGCTGAAGACATGATGTAATGAATTGATACCAGGGAATGGCTGACACAAAAGGTCAAAGCAACTGTAGAATGGTCAACCAAGGTTTAATCCTTGAAAAGTGAGCATGACACAAAAGTGACTTAGGCAGCTTTTGACACAAAAGGACCAATGAAACAAATATCCAATGTAGGAGATATTGACAGATTCCCCATATAATTGGAAAAGAGACCAATTGGAGGAGTAAGAAACTCCAAATCAGGATAAGGTCAAAATACTAGGACTGAACTGTTGAAGGGGGGACTCCAGATATACCTGAGAGTACTTGGAGTATGTCCAAAACTAAACCTTCGCGGCTACCCGCAAGGAATATGTGGGTTGAAATGGAGTCTTTGGGTCTATTGTTCATAACGCACCCATTAGGGTGTGACAGAGATCGGCGCCCCGAGGTCACTTTTGAGAAGTTCCCGCTTCCTTTGGGTATTTTGCCACTGTAAAAGGTTTGATCTAGGTGTTGGATTATCACCTGATGGTTTGTCAGCTGGGGAGAATGAGTCCTAATTATACTAGTCACCCAGGTGCTTTTGATACAGCTTGATTGATTAGACGAACCGCAGCCAAGTGCAGAGCATACACATTGGAGTCTTGTCAATTTTAGTAAGTTTTAAATTGGGTGTTCTTGTTTAAAGGAAAACCCTCCAGGAACCTCTTTTGATCCAAGTGGATCTCAATTTGGGGAATAGAGGAGGGGTTGATTTTATACTAGCTGAAAAAAAAATGATCGAAAAGAAATAGATACACAATTCTAGTTTTCTAATTAGTCCTACCACGAATCTCTTTCCCCTTTTGAGTCAATCGGGAAATCATGGGGTAAGTATTATGATTACTTTGAAAAACAAAAAGTGGAATATCAAATTAATAATAAAATCAAGTATACTACCTATTGTCGCCTTTTCACACACCTGGATCACGTGGCAGAAATCTTCAAGCCACTCGGTGTGTCCTTGGGGGCAAGTCTCGAGTCAAGGCTGTCACCTTGTTCTTGACTCCTCCGTTTAGGCTCAACTCCTAACAGAGCCAAGGGGGGTAGACCCTATTAAGTTACTAAGGATGATTTCTTAGTGTAATGATGTTGTACTGAATCAGTTATTTAGGAGTTTGAATATTTTAACTATAAGCAATCGAGATGACAAGATACAAAGATACACACGAAAGCACAAAGTTGATACACAATATATATATGAAGCAGAAAAGACCAGTGCCTTAAAAATGGAGTCAAAAGATATCAGTGTGCTTGCATGTGTTTGGAATAAATGTTTTGTGATTGCATCTTGGTATGTTTTAAGTTAAAATTGGAGTGTGAGTTGTTTAAATTAGGCTTAAGGGGGACTCCAGATATACCCGAGAGTACTTGGAGTATGTCCAAAACAAAGCCTATACGGCTACCCGCAAGGAATATGTGGGATGAAATGGAGTCTCTGGGGATGTGTTCGTAATGCATCCGTTAGGGTGTGACAGAGATCGGCGCCTCGAGGTCACTTTTCAGTAGGTTCCTGCTTCCTTTGGGTATTTTGCCACCGTAAAGGTTTGATCGAGGTGTTGGATTTTCACCTGATGGTTTGTTAATTGGGGAAGGTGAGTCCTAGTTATGCTAGTCACCCAAGTGCTTTTGATACAGCTTGACTGATCGGACGAACTGCATCCAAGTGCAAAGCATACACACTGGAGTCTTGTAGATTTTAATAAGTTTTAAAAGATGTGTTCTTGCTTAAAAGAAAAGCCTCCAAGAACCTATTTCGATCCAAGTGGATCTCAATCGGGGAATCAAGGAGGGGTAAATTTTAAAATTATGATAAAAAAAAGCTGAGAAAATAACACAACTACACAAATGCGGTTTTCTGATTAATCCTACCACGAATCTCTTTCCCCTTGCGGGTCACTCGGGAAATCATGGGGTAAGTATTATGATTAATTTTGAAAATAAGATATGGAATATGGAATTAACAACAAGATCAAATATACTACCCTACCAATCAGATAAATTCTAGTAAAAGGAAATAAGCAGAAAAAGATGAAAAAGGCACCGACGCGAATCCCCCCAGGGGGGATGGGGAATGGGCTCGAAAGAGCCTATTCAAAGGATGATTTTACTACAAATATTAAAATATCAAAGCACTGATAAAATATATCTTTCTTGGTCCTTATACAGGCTAAAACCAAGATATTACATTTTATGCAAAACAATTACAAATTATGTGACAAAGGAGAGCCCCCTGGGGGGGTTTGAGCGCTCCAAGATCCACTTTGGACAGCAGCTTCTTATATTCTCTGTCAGACCTGCTAAATGACAGCAAGTGAATTACAATAACAAATTCCCCAAAGCAATTTAAGAGTGCCTTTGGGTCAGCCTACTTTATCTCAAAAAACTAATGAAATTAAACTAGTTAAACCGAAGAAAAGGGAACCAAGGAAAGCAAGCTTTCCTTGGGATCTTGGCCTGCTGTTTGTGCAGCCAATTAATAGCACTAATATTGTAGAATATTGAAATTATTGAACAGCAAATGAAACTACCTTAACAGCAAGCTATGAATTTTTCAATAAACTACTTGCGAAACTAAGGCAATTTTAGCTAGATCTCTTGAATTTGAACTTTATGTGCACAATGAAGCTAAGATCTAGAAAATTGAAGGGATCTTGATAATTATATCTATGTATTCTTTTCTTTATGAGATATATCATATTTAAAAAGAGACCTTAAAGTAACCAGTTTGAGGAAAGTTTAATAATTTTAAAGGAGAGAAAGGGGAAGAAAGGTGCTTGTTGTTGAAGCAGATCTGCAGAGGGACCTTGGTAGAGAAGCACCGAGGGGCATGATCTTAGAAATCTCTGCTGGAAATCAATGGAATCAAACCTGAACCATAGATCTTCTAGCTACGGCAAACTTGTAAGCTACAACACAATTCCTGCATACAGAACTATCAGATCTGAAGATACATATGAGAAAGGGATGATACAGTATGCAAATAACCTTATTCAACATACAGGTATTAAATCATTCAAACATATGCAGCAAATAGAAAGTAAGTAATCTTACTTACAAATATCTATCCTTATGATTTAAGAAACCATTCAGGCAGACAATAATTAAGTGCAAAAAACTGGAAAAATAGCAGTTTCACCTCGATTGCACCAAGACAATGACAATCCACACATGAAAGATACTCCACAATTTAGCCTCCAAAGCTTTTCTTTATTCAACAAAATAAGATCAGTACACAGTTACAATGGCAAGCCCTTCAGTCCAGCTCTAACTAGCTTGGAAGAGGAGGCTGTGCCTTGATTTATACAAATTGCAGGCCATCTAGCCTAGGGGGCACAATTCCTCATGGAATCAAGTGAAATCAGCTGATGGATAGTTCATCAATGCAGAACTGAGGCTGAACTGAGCCTGCTTGTCAACCGGGGGCCTGATCTGGCTGACACATCAGCCCACAGAGCATCCAGGAGAGCCAAAACGTGTTGAAGAGAGAGGGGGGGTGCAATTCCTCATGAAGACCACTATAGATCAGCTCTAGATATGATTTGATCCCTCCTTTAGTCAAGGATTTGTCAGATCCAGTCAATCTGCTCCAGATCTGATTGATTTCAGTCAAATCGGTTGAGAACCCATTGAGTTATTGATTTTGGATTTGCTCCATTATTCATCAATTTATTAATTAAAATAATCAATAATTGATTTTTGGGGCTTTCTGGCCTAAGTGATGGAAGATCACACAAAACTTAGGAAAAAATGGGTCCATGGGTTTACATGGTGCTCTTAGCTTCAAAATGAGCACCTACATGAGTGAAACTGATTATTTGTCCCACTTTTATTACAGACTCAATTTTTCCAATTAAACTATTAAAAAATAGCCTAAGTTTTGGAAAAATTAAAAATTAATAAAAAACCCTGAAAAAACTGAAAAATTGAAAAATTGAAAAACACCTAGGGGGACTTAGACATGTTCATATGACTCAAAAAAGATGTCTAGCATGCTTACACATTGACACATAGACTCTAATAACCTCAATAGGCACAAATGCCAAGCCAACCACCCCAACTTTGGAGGTATGGAGTGAAAAACTCAGAAATTATCAGTCGTTTATTCAACAACCAATAATAACCAAGGGAAAAAACACCCTAGGCTGATCGGATTGACAAATGAAGTCTAAGAGACCGAGTATTTTACAGACACTATCATTCTAGAACATTTATTACAATTCCTCCATGGGGTATGAACATGTGATATGATACAACAAAGCTTCCCGGAAGCAAGACTGAAAGTTCTCTGAAGGCCGAACAAGTTATCCCTGTCTGGTTCACCAGGCTCACTTGATCATAAACCACTAAGTAAAACTTAGGTGGTAACACTACCATGCAAATTAGATCAATTCTAGTTTGAAAAGAAATAAGCAGAAAGCGATGAAAAGGACACCGATGCAAATCCCCCCAGGGGGGATGGGGAATGGGCTCGAAAGAGCCTATTCCAAAAATAATTTTATTTATTATTGGTTAAAATATCAGTGAACTTAAATATCAGAAACTTCTTGGTCCTTATACAGGCTGAAACCAAGATCTTACAACTTTGCAAAAATTTTAAGATTTTAGTGAAAAGGGAGGCCCCTAGGGGGATTTGAACGCTCCTGAGGCCACTTCCGGACATAATATTCCTTTATTTTCTGTCAGACCTGATAAAAGATAGCAATCATGTTATATTAACATATGCCCAAATTCACTTTAATAGTACCTTTGGATCATCCTACCTTATCTAAAAAAAATGAAGTTAAAACTAGCTAAACAGGCGAAAAAGGAACCAAGGAAAGAAAGATTTCCTTGGGATATTGGCTTAGTGTTTGTGAAGAAAATGAATTATGCACTGATTTCTAGATTTAATCTCTTTTAAAACAGAAAGGAAAATTGGTGCATGCAACCTACTAATTCTCTTTAACTTGTCATGCAAAATGGACGATTTCCTTATGCTAGATCTAGAAGACTTAATGATATTTTTCAGAATTGAGATCTAGACTATGAGCTCTGAATCATCAGATCTATGTATATTTTAATTTGATGAAACAGATCCAAATGATAACAAATCTTTTACACACCGTAACCAGGTAAGAAAATTGATTTTTTATAGGAATGAGAAGAAGAGGAGAGAAGGTCGGATTGTTGCTTAAATGGAGCAAGCTGAAAGGAGGCCCTTTTGTGGAGTGCTGAGGGACAAAGTCTTGAGATTATTGGATAGGAATGGAGTCACTCTAGATCCACACATTTATTCAATTAGGAACCTACAACTAAATAACACAAGCCTACACACACCTCGTGAGATCTGGATATAGATGTATAAAGCAACAAAAATGAAAGATTATGCAAAAATAATCTTATTTAAGCATATAACTGAAATTTTTTAGCATACATCATATGGATAAATAATATCAAGTAATCTAACTTTCCTAGTTTACACCCTTACTTGATTCAACCGAATCCTTGAAGCCAGAGAATAGAAGCAACACAGAATTTGGCAAGAAATTGCAGCTACCACATCAACAGCATAACACTAAGAATACACACATACACATGCACTACACAGTATAGCCACCAAAGCTTCTTTATTCAAAAATGATGATCAAGTACAGAGTTACAATGGCAAGCCCTTCAATCTAGCTCTAACTAGCTTGGAAGAGGGAGCCTCAAGCTGGATATATACAAAAAACAGGCCATCCAGCCCAGGGGGGGCACAATTCCTCATGGAATCAGGTGACATCAACTGATGGAGAGTTCATCAATGCAGAATTGAAGATGAACTGAGCCTACTTGTCAACTAGGGGCTTGATTGAGCTGACACATCAACCCATACACTGACACATCAGTCCACAGAGCATCCAAGAGAGTCCACACGTGTGGAGGAGAGAGAGAGGGCGCAATTCCCCATGAAGACAGCTGAAGATCAACTCTGGATCTGATTTGATCACCTCCTTTAGTCTAGGATTTGTCAGATCCAGTCAATCTGCTTCATATCTGACTGATTTCAATCAAATCGGCTGAGAATCCAGTGATTTATGATTTTGGATTTGCTCCATTATTCATCAATTTATTAATTAAAATAATCAATAATTGATTTTTGGGGCTTTCTGACCTAAGTGATGGAAAATCACTCAAAACTAGGAAATAGTGGGTCCATGGGTTTACATGGTGCTCTTAGCTTGAACATGAGCACATACATGACTGAAACCGATTAATTGACCCACTTTTATTACAAAATCAATTTTTCCAATTAAACTATTAAAACATAGCCTAAGTTTTGGAAAAAATTAATATTAATTAAAAACACTGAAAATTTGAAAAACACCTAGGGGCACTTAGACATGTTCATGTGACTCAAAAATGATGTCTAGCATGTTTATACATTGACACATAGACTCTAATAACCTCAATAGACCTAAATGCCAAGCCGACCAGCCCAACTTTGGAGGTATGGAGTGAAAAAACCAGAAATTATCAGTCGTTTGTTCAACAACCAATAATAACCAAGGGAAAAAACACCCTGGGCTAATCGGATTGACAAATGAAGTCTAAGAGACTGAGTCTTTTACAGACACTATCATTATAGAACATTTATTACAATTCCCCTATGGGGTATGAACATGTGATATACTACAACAAGCACTTCCCAGAAGTACTTCCAAAGGTCTTTTGCAGTCTGAACAAGTTAACCCTATCTGGTTCACCAGGCTCACTTGATAAAAACCACTAAGTACAACTTAGGTGGTAACAGGAACCAATAAAGGAAAGACTCGGTCTCTAGTTGGGTCAGGAGATGGAACAAGAAAATCCAACTGATCGATAGTGACAATTTCTTTGCCATGATCAAAATACATCACACGAAATAATGTTGACACCACAGCTTGCATGGCATAGACATAATGACATCCAAGGAGCATATTAAAGTCCAAGGGGTCTTCTATTATGATGAAGTCAACTAAGATAGTCTTCCCACCCAATGTAACAAGTGTTTGAGTGAGAATTCCCAAGGCTATACTAGTTTTTCTATCAAATGCTAGTAACTGATTGGATGTCGACACAAGGCTGGGAGATCGCATGCCTCGCTAAGCATGAGTAGACACGATACTAACTAAGGCTCCTTCATTAACAATACAATGAGCAATCGTGTATGATTCAACTTTGACCTTTATCTAGAAAGGTGCATCAGAAGGAAGGCGTAGCTCTACTAGGCTATCCCAATCAAAGGAAGCAATCTAAGAGCTTGGTGGGGGTTGATCCGAAACGAGTTCAGTTCCCCCTTGTTCAGTAAGTTCTAAACTAGTAGTGAAGAAAATGTGACTAGCAGACACTTCACTCTCCAAAGGAAGAGTGGGATTGATCGACAATGGAATCGATTCAACCGCTTCGTGGAATTCACTCTTCAAAGGGAGAGTGGGATTGACCAAAGATGACATTGGTTCAGTCACATCAGGATCACTCTCCAAAAGAAGAGTGGGATCGACCAAAGCTGAGATTGGTTTGACCACTTGATCAACCAAAGGTTGAGTAGGTTGTTGAGAAACTATAGGTTGTTCAGGAGAAGGAAATTCTTGAGTTTCGGACCACACTCTTCACACCTCTCCGATAGCAGGGCACTGGTGAGTAAGATGATCTCCCTCGCATAAATTACAAGGGAACTTAAGTTTGCACTTCGAACGAATAGTTTTCTCAATGGTGTCAACATGACTAGTAGTGGCTAACTGTTTTCTCTTAGCATGACCTATAGAGGATGAGAGTTTTCTCCCAGCCTGAATTACAGAGGCTGGGTGACTGAGTCCAACCTGACTAAGAGAGGATGGTTGTTGAGACAATTCAGAATGTTCAAGAACAGGATGACCATGAAACCAAACTCTTCACACCTCTGCGATAGAAGGGAATTTACAAGTAAGGTGGTCTCCCTCACAAATCTTATGAGGAAACTTGGGCTTATGTTTTAAATGGGTAGAATTTTCAACAGTGTCAATTTTTCCGCCTTTAACACACCTAGGTCACGTGGCAGCAATCTTCAAGCCGCTCAGTGTGTCCTTGGAGGCAAGTCTCGAGTCAAGGCTATCACCTTGTTCTTGAATCCTCTGTTTAGGCTCAACTCCTAATGGAGCCAATGGGGGTAGACCCTATTAAGTTACTAAGGATAATTACTTAGTGTTGTGATGTTAAACTGATTGAGTTACTTAGGAGTTTGGAATTTAACTATAGATGATCAAAGATGGCAAGATACAAAATATGAACACACCAAAGCACAATGTTGAGACACAATATATATATATATATATATAAAGCAAGAAAATAACCAGTGCCTTAGAATGGAGTCAAAAAATAGAAACAATGTACTTCCGCATGCTTGGAGTGAGTGTTTTGCGATTGCCTCTTGGTATGTTTTAAGTTAAAATTGAAGTGTGAGTTGAATAAAATTAGGCAAAGGGGGGACTCCAGATATACCCTATAGTACTTGGAGTATGTCCAAAACTAAACCTTCACGGGTACCCGCAAGGAATATGTGGGCTGAAATGGAGTCTCTAGGGCTATTTTTCATAACGCACCCATTAGGGTGTGATAGAGTTCGGTGCCCTGAGGTCACTTTTCAGAAGTTCCCGCTTCCTTTGGGTATTTTTCCACCGTGATGGTTCGATCTAGGTGTTGGATTTTCACCTATTGGTTTGTTAATTTGGGAGATTGAGTCCTAATTACACTAGTCACTCAAGTGCTTTTGATACAGCTTGACTGATCAGACAAACCGCAGCCAAGTGCAGAGCATACACACTGGAGTCTTGTCAATTTTAGTAAGTTTTAAACTAGGTGTTCTTGTTTAAAAGAAAACCCTCCAGGAACCTCTTTCGATCCAAGTGGATCTCAATCAGGGAATCAAGGAGGGGTTAATTTTATAATAGCTAAAAAACAAATGATCAAAAGAAAACAGATACACAATTCTAGTTTTCTAATTAGTCCTACCATGAATCTCTTTCCCCTTTCGGGTCAATCGGGAAGTCGTGGGGTAAGTATTAAGATTACTTTGAAATATAAAGTATGGAATATGAAATTAATAATAAAATAAATTATACTACCCTACAGATTATATCAATACTAGTTTGAAAAGAAACGAGCAAAAAGCAACAAAAAGGACACCAACGCAAATCCCCTCGGGGGGGATGCGGAATGGGATCGAAAGAGCCTATTCAAAAATAATTTTATTAACAGTGGTTACAATATTAGAGAACTTATATAATTCCTCTTCATCCTTATATGGATTTAAATCAAGAGATTACAAGGTGTGAAATCAAAGGTTCTAGTCAAATGGGAGACCCCCGGGGGGATTTGAACGCTCCCGAGGCCACTTCCGAACAGCAGCTTCCTTTATTTCTGTCAAACCTGCTAAAAAAAATCAAGCATATCAGAATGAAATATGCCCAAAATCACTTTAAGAGTACCTTTGGATCAGTCTACCTTAACTAAAAAAAGATGAACTTAAAACTAGCTAAACAGGTGACAAAGGAACCAAGGAAAGCAAGATTTCCTTGGGATCTTGGCTTGTTGTTTGTGTAGCCAATGAAATATGCACTGATATTGCAGAATATTAAATTTTATCATACAGCAAATGAAACTACCATTACAACAAGCTACGGATTTTCACTAAAATGCTTGCGAAAATATGGTAATTTTAGCTAGATCTCTTAAAATTGAACTTTATGTGCAAAACAAAACTAAGATCTAGACTATGAGCTTCAAGAGGATATATATATGTTGAAATTACTTTTAAGATGATATATCTAAACCAAAACAAAGCTATGAAAAGGTAACCGGGTGAAGAGTTGATCTTGAGGGAGGAAGAGGAGGAGAGAAATGTTGGTTTCCTTGAAGATCCACAGTGGAGCTTTCAGGTGGAATGTCGAGGGACTATGCCTTTGGAAGGTTTGAAGAGAGTGAAGAAGAAAACTAGATCAGCATCCTCTCCAATGTAGGAACTTGCATCTCAACTGAAATAAAAGAACTTGCCAAGAAACTTGTGAGATCCGATTAGTACATACACAGAGATTCAAAATAACATGCATATAAGCTTATAGGACATGTTGAATCTAGATCTCTAAACATGCATCAAAGGAAGGAGATGGTCAATAAACTTATTGAAAAGCACCTTTCCTATTAAGATTATAATAATCCTATTATCAATCTTAACAGCGGATCTACAAGCAATTAGCAAAAAATGAATACCGATACAGGTTACCTCAGTAAAATAATGGCAATAATCATCCACACATGTAATGGCACAACAATGTCTAGCCTCCAAATCTTTTCTTTATTTCAAATGAAGAATTACAATAGTACAATAGTGGCAGCACCTCAATCCTATTTCTAACTAGCTTGGAAGAGGAGGTCGTGCCTGGATATATACAAAATACAAGCCATCCAGCCTAGGGGGGGCACAATTCCTCATGGAATCAGATGAAATCAGCTGATGGAGAATTCATCAATGCAGAACTGAAGCTGAACTGGGCCTACTTGTCAACCAGGGGCTTGATTGAGCTGACACATCAACCCATACACTGACACATCAGTCCACAGAGCATCCAGGAGAGTCCACACGTGTAAAGGAGAGAGAGAGGGCGCAATTCCCCATGAAGATAGTTGAAGATCAACTCTGGATCTGATTTGATCACCTCCTTTAGTCAAGGATTTGTCAGATCCAGTCAATCTGCTTCAGATCTGACTGATTTCAATCAAAACGGCCGAGAATCCATTGATTTTGGATTTTGGATTTGCTCCATTATTCATCAATTTATTAATTAAAATAATCAATAATTGATTTTTGGGGCTTTCTGACCTGAGTGATGGAAAATCACTCAAAACTTAGGAAATAGTGGGTCCATGTGTTTACATGGTGCTCTTAGCTTGAAAATGAGTACCTACATGACTGAAACTGATTATTTGGACCACTTTTATTACAAAATCAAATTTTCCAATTAAACTATTAAAAAATAGCCTAAGTTTTGGAAAAATTTAATTTTAATAAAAAACACTGAAAAAACTAAAAAAATGAAAAAATGAAAAACACCTACGGGGGTTTAGACATGTTCATATGTCTCAAAAATGATGTCTAGCATTTTTATACATTGACACATAGACTCTAATAACCTCAGTAGGCCTAAATGCCAAGCTGACCACCCCAACTTTGGAGGTATGGAGTGAAAAACTCAGAAGTTATCAGTCGTTTATTCAACAACCAATAATAACCAAGGGAAAAAACACCCTGGGATGATCGGATTGACAAATGAATTCTAAGAGGCTGAGTCTTTTACAGACACTATCATGCTATAACATTTATTACAATTCCCCCATGTGGTATGAACATGTGATGTAGTACAACAAAGCTTCCCAGAAGCAAGACTGAAGGTTCTCTGAAGTCCGAACAAGTTATCCTTGTCCAGTTCACCAGGCTCACTTGATAAAAAAACCACTAAGTACAACTTAGGTGGTAACATTCTGGCTCCAACTGTGGGACATGTGCTCGATCTGGTCTTTAAGGCAAGGAGAGGATACGAGAACACCAAAATCTCTGGTTTATATACCCTGTAAAAACATCTCAACTTGACAAAAAAACCTTAGTAGCACAAGCTTTACATAAAAAATCAAATGAACCATTAAGCTGATTTATTTAAAAAAAATAAATGTAACTAACTAATGAAAACAAAAATGTTTGATTATAGCTAAGTACAAAACAAAAAATGGGGAAAGTAAATGCTCTTTTTCAAGGAGCTTATTTTCCTACTCTAAGCATGATATAAAAAGGGTTAAGTATAATCAGAAATCCAATGTAACGACTTAAGAATTTTATTAACATAAAAAAAACTTTCCTCGTCTTTGGTTACTAGCCAAAGTAAGGATACTTTATTCAGAAAATGCAAACCTGCATGATCATCCAGAAGGGGCGGGATGGATGGGAAATAATAGGCATGAATAATGTCGTCAAACTTCCTCCCAAACTTGTAAGTGCTTGTGCAGGCTGCTTCTATCCATGACTAGATAGGGTTGATGTACAAATCAGAATGATGAGGCAGATTGACTACGCCATCATACTGATCATCAAGGCTTACCAGATGATAATTCACTGTATAAGCCCCAAGCAACTCCAAGTCATGAGGAAACTCTATATGTGAAGATGATAGTTGAGACTGATATTCTAATAACTGCATCACGTCTGTCAATTCACAACACTGCTTCTCCATGTCTTCATTATTGATACCTTTATGTGGCTCTGCATGATATGACTCTGAATGATCATATGGATAAACTGCATGCTCCTTTTTCATATCAAAGTTTCCCAAGGCCACATGGTCCATGCTCTCTCCTTTAGATATGCCATAGACAAAAAAATCAACAAAACCATCAAAAGTTTCTGGTTCATTATTTTCCTCTTTATTCATTTCACAGACTGGATTTTCCATGAATGTCTAGGACTCCTCGTCAACATCTTTATCAGGGATAAGGGAGTCTTCGTCACTTGTATCATGCTCCAAGCTATACTTGTCCTCATTTTTGTACTCATCTTCTTCAGAGAAAAGGTCACAAGGTAGTAAACCTTCTAGACTGTCATCATTATATGAAGAACACATAGGAGTCCCATCATGTATATTACAGTTTTCATCGTAAGTTTCACTATAAGATTCTGCAATGGTTTCATCCTCAGGCTTGTAGTATTTAGATGGTAACAAAGGGTGGGCTTGGACTACCATTTATATATGATCAGGCTAGCTTGAATTTGTTTCCTAATTACTAACCTCAGGAAGTCCATGTTCCATGACTTGATTTGCAACATAACAAGTGCTTTCTTGGTGGAATTGTTCACAGGGTCTACACCATGGAATTACTTCTTCTACCATGTTAGCTGAGTCTAACATGTTTGGAATCCTAAGATCTTGTTGAGTAAACTTCTTTTGATACATCTGATTCTGCCTAGGCTGAAACTTCCTAGGTCCATTATTTCTTTCCATTGTGATTATTGCATTGTGCATAGGATTCAATTGTGCAGACTGATCTGTCATAAGTTGGTTTTGACTAGTAACCAAGTCTTTTATCATGTCTGTTACCTTTTCCATGGGGTCTTTAGAGGCTCCCTCTTCTTCTAATTCAAAGGCTTTTCCCTTTTCTTCATTGTATGAAGTGTTTCCCCTAGTGTAACCTGGAATGTTGGATTTGCTTGAAGACTACATATTCTTTTCTATTTTCTCGGCCAATTCCTGAGCAGTTTTTAGATTGGTTGGCTCTTTGTCTCTTAACCGGTACCTCAAATAACCAGTGAAAGCTTCTATGTAATATATGAGAATGGACGCATCCTTTGGCTTGATTTCATTAGGGAGGTCTGCAACCACATGCCTGAACTTAGTATTAAATTCTTCAATGGTTTCATTCTCCATCTTCTTTATGTTATGGAGGGCAACAAGCAGATGTTTTGGTTCTTTCTTTTCCCCCCATTTCTTCTTAAAACCCTCTAGGCATTCACTAAGAGTTTTATATGAATAATCATCTAGGTCGAAGTACCATTCTTTAGCATCATCTTCCAAGGATAAAGCAAAGAGCGTCATTTTGACATCATCATGGTCATGGGAAGCATCATTGCAATAACTGACCAGGTGCTTTTCAAAATTTCGAAGGTGAGACTTGGCAGTGATGGAATTATTGCCCTGAAAGATGGGGAGCTTCTTGATAGCATCATTTAGAATGTCATGAGGACTACCTACTATCTGAGAAAAGTCAAGGGGTTTGTAAACTTCCGTCATTTCTTGAGATTAGTGAACATGACTCTCTACAAATATGTGATGGATATTTGAGAGGGATTGGTCTCCTAAATTTTCATGGTTTCTACAGGAAGTCCGCCTATTCAATATTTCCCTAATAAACCTTTCGGTATCAAGGAGAGGATTGAATAATTGTCGGCGGTTTCTTCGGGTAGAAATTCTTGAAGGGATGTTAGACAGTGGAGTCGCCAGATGGATCGAGTTTTAATTTTTATATTTTTAAAGACTAGATCAATCAAAAGTTTTTTATCTTTTTAGTTGTTTAGAAAAAAGCTAAGCTAAGTCGTACTCGGGAATAAAACTATTTATCCCCGGCAACGGCGCCAAAAGGTGTTGCCACCTTTCACAAACCTGGCTCACGTGGCAGAAATCTTCAAGCCACTTGGTGTCTCCTTGGGGGCAAGTCTTGATTCAAGGCTGTCACCTTGTTCTTGAATCCTCCGTTTAGGCTTAACTCCTAACGGAGCCAAGGGGGGTAGACCCTATTAAGTTACTAAGGATAATTACTTAGTGTTGTGATGTTAAACTGATTGAGTTACTTAGGAGTTTGCAATTTAACTATAGATAATCAAAGATGGCAAGATACAAAAGATGAACACACCAAAGCACAATGCTGAGACACAATATATATATAAAGAAAGAAAATAACTAGTGCATTAGAATGGAGTCAAAAAATAGAAACAATGTACTTGTGCGTGCTTGGAGTGAGTGTTTTGCGATTGCCTCTTGGTATGTTTTAAGTTAAAATTGAAGTGTGAGTTGATTAATATTAGGCAAAGGGGGGACTCCAGATATACCCTAGAGTACTTGGAGTATGTCCAAAACTAAACCTTCACGGGTACCCGCAAGGAGTATGTGGGATGAAATGGAGTCTCTGGGGCTATTGTTCATAACACACCCATTAGGGTGTGACAGAGATTGGTGCCCCGAGGTCACTTTTCATAATTTCCCGCTTCCTTTGGGTATTTTTCCACCATGACGGTTCGATCTAGGTGTTGGATTTTCACCTACTAGTTTGTTAATTTGGGAGAGTGAGTCCTAATTATACTAGTCACTCAAGTGCTTTTGATATAGCTTGACTGATTGGACAAACCGCAGCCAAGTGCAAAGCATACACACTGGAGTCTTGTCAATTTTAGTAAGTTTTAAACAAGGTGTTCTTGTTTAAAAGAAAACCCTCCAGGAACCTCTTTCGATCCAAGTGGATATCAATCGGGGAATTGAGGAGGGGTTAATTTTATAATAGCTGAAAAACAAATGATCAAAAGAAAACAGATACACAATTCTAGTTTTCTAATTAGTCCTACCACGAATCTCTTTCCCCTTTCGGGTCAATCGGGAAGTCATGCAGTAAGTATTAATATTACATTGAAATATAAAGTATGGAATATGAAATTAATAATAAAATAAATTATACTACCCTGCAGATTAGATCAATACTAGTTTGAAAAGAAATGAGCAAAAAGAAACAAAAAGGACACGGACGCAAATCCCCCTAGGGGGGATGGGGAATGGGATTGAAAGAGCCTATTCAAAAATAATTTTATTAACAGTGGTTACAATATCAGAGAACTGATATAATTCCTCTTGATCCTTATATGGATTGAAATCAAGATATTACAAGGTGCGAAAATCAAAGGTTCTAGTCAAATGGGAGACCCCTGGGGGGATTTGAACGCTCCCGAGGCCACTTACGAACAACAGCTTCCTTTATTTCTGTCAAACCTGCTAAAAAAAAGAAATAATATCAGAATGAAATATGCCCAAAATCACTTTAAGAGTACCTTTGGATCATCCTACCTTAACTCAAAAACTAGCTAAACAGGTGACAAAGGAACCAAGGAAATAAAGCTTTCCTTGGGATCTTGGCTTGCTGTTTGTGCAGCCAATGAAATATGCACTGATATTGCAGAATATTAAATTTTATCATACAGAAAATGAAACTACCATAACAGCAAGCTACGAATTTTCACTAAAATGCTTTCGAAAATATGGTAATTTTAGCTAGATCTCTTAAAATTGAACTTTATGTGCAAAACAAAACTAAGATCTAGACTATGAGCTTCGAGAGGATAGATATATGTTTAAATTAATTTTAAGATAATAGATCTAAACCAAAACAAAGCTATGAAAAGGTAACCGGGTGAAGAGTTGATCTTGAGGGAGCAAGAGGAGGAGAGAAATGTCGGTTTCCTTGAAGATCCACAGTGGAGCTTTTAGGTGGAATGTCGAGGGACTATGCCTTTGGAAGGTTTGAAGAGAGTGAAGAAGAAAACTAGATAAGAAACCTCTCCAATGAAGGAACCTGCAGCTCAGCTGAAATCAAAGAACTTGCCAAGAAACTTGTGAGATCCAATTTGTACATACACAGAGATTCAAAATAACATGCATATAAGCTTATAGGACATGTTGAATCGAGATCTCTAAACATGCATCAAAGGAAGGAGATGGTCAAAAAGTTATTGAAAAGCACCTTTCCTATCAAGATTATAATAAGCCTATTATCAATCTTGAGAACGGATCTACAAGCAATTAGCAAAAAATGAATACAGATACAGGTTACCTCAATAAAATAATGGCAATAACCATCCACACATGTAATGGCACAACACCGTCTAGCCTCCAAATCTTTTCTTTATTTAAAATGAATAATTACAATAGTACAATAGTATTAGCACCTCAATCCCAGTTCTAACTAGCTTGGAAGAGGAGGCTGTGCCTAGATATATACAAAATACAAGCCATGCAGCCTAGGGGGGCGCAATTCCTCACGGAATTAGATGAAATCAGCTGATGGAGAGTTCATCAATGCAGAACTGAAGCTGAACTGGGCCTACTTGTCAACCAGGGGCTTGATTGAGCTGAAACATCAACCCATACACTGACACATCAGTTCACAAAGCATCTAGGAGAGTCCACACGTGTGGAGGAGAGAGAGAGGGCGCAATTCCCCATGAAGACAGCTGAAGATCAACTCTGGATCTGATTTGATCACCTCCTTTAGTCAAGGATTTGTCAGATCTAGTCAATATGCTTCAGATCTGACTGATTTCAATCAAATTGGCTGAGAATCCATTGATTTATGATTTTGGATTTGCTCCATTATTCATCAATTTATTAATTAAAATAATCAATAATTGATTTTTGGGGCTTTCTGACCTGAGTGATGGAAAATCACTCAAAACTTAGGAAATAGTGGGTCCATGGGTTTACATGGCGCTCTTAGCTTGAAAATGAGCACCTACATGACTGAAACGAATTATTTGGCCCACTTTTATTACAAAATCAATTTTTCCAATTAAACTATTAAAAAATAGCCTAAGTTTTGGAAAAATTTAATTTTAATAAAAAACACTGAAAAAACTAAAAAAATGAAAAAATGAAAAACACCTAGGGGGACTTAGACATGTTCATATGACTCAAAAATGATGTCTAGCATCTTTATACATTGACACATAGACTCTAATGACCTCAGTAGGCCTAAATTTCAAGCTGACCACCCCAACTTTGGAGGTATGGAGTGAAAAACTCAGAAATTATCAATCGTTTATTCAACAACCAATAATAACTAAGGGAAAATACACCCTGGGCTGATCATATTGACAAATAAATTCTAAGAGACTAAGTCTTTTACAGACACTATCATGCTAGAACATTTATTACAATTCCCCCATGGGGTATGAACATGTGATATAGTACAACAAAGCTTCCCAGAAGCAAGACTGAAGGTTCTCTGAAGTGCGAACAAGTTATCCTTGTCCAGTTCACCACGCTCACTTGATAAAAAAACCACTAAGTACAACTTAGGTGGTAACAGTCAACATGACTCGCAGTGGCTGACAGATTGTCTTCAGCATGAACCACCGAGGATGAAATACTAGCCCCAGCATGAATTGCAGAGGCTGAGAGACTGGGTCCAACATGACTTGTATAGGTCGGACGGGCACCGCCATCATGAAACATAGAGGCTGAATGGTTAGCATCAACATGCTCGATAGCAGTTGAGTGTGTGCCCCCATCATGAACTTTAGAGGCTGGGTGGAAGGATCCAACATGACTTGCAGAGGTTGGATGAGGAGGTTCAACTTGAACATGATAGTTTGAATGGGTGCCCTCAACATGAACTGTAGAGGCTGAGTGACTGGATCCAACGTGACCTGGAAAGGTTGGAAGGATCCCACCAGCATGATCAACAGAGGCTGGATGGTGAAGATCAACTTGAATTGAAAAGGTTGAGCGCTTAGATCCAACATGGCCTGCAGAGGTTGGATAGGTGCCCCCAACATGAACTAAAAAGGCTAGGTGGTGAGGTTCAACTTGACTTGTAGAGGTTGAACGGGTGCCCCCTTTCTTATGTTCCTTCTTCATATTCCTCCTTCTTTTACTCCTTGTAGACTGTCGGTTACTAGTATCAGTACTTTCACCGCATGAGGTAGAAGGAGAAGGAGAATCGACTATAGGTGAAGGGGAAGTAGTGTTTTGATGCCCTTGATATAAGGAGCTTACTTGAGAAGAATCAGAAGCATTCAGGATAGTTGGAGTGGAAAACAACCACATTGGTAGCCCTCAGGTGAATCCAGGCAGATTCAACGTGGCCATCAAGGGAACACCAACATTCCCCGTGAGAGGAATAGTACAAGGAGTTCCCATCATGGGGATATATTGGTTGATGTTCAAAGGGGTGTTAGTCATATTTTAAAACTAGGAGACAAAGTATGAGGTTGAAAAGCAACCAAAATTACAAAGCACACACCTGAAGGCAAACTAAGTACAGATAAACCACACAGCACTCACTAAAAATTCCTAAAGCCAAATAGACAAACAAGAATAAGGTATGCTTTTCAGAAGATAGCTGATAGACAGTCACTTGGAATCCCTGTAGATGTTCTTAGGCAAAAGCAGAGTGTTACCACCTAAGTTATCCGTAGTGGTTTTTTATCAAGTGAGCCTAGTGAACCGGACAAGGATAACTTCTTCGAACTTAAGAAGACCTTTGGAAGTACTTATGGGAACTGCTTGTTGTACTATATCACATGTTCATACCCCATGGGGGAATTGTAATAAATGTTCTATCATGATAGTTTCTATAAAATACTCGGTCTCTTAGACTTTATTTGTCAATCTGATCAGCCCAGGGTGTTTTTTCCCTTGGTTATTATTGGTTGTTGAATAAACGATTGATAATTTCTGAATTTTTCACTCCATACCTCCAAAGTTGGGGTGGTCGGCTTGGCATTTAGGCCTATTGAGGTTATTAGAGTCTATGTGTCAATGTATAAACATGCCAGACATCATGGTCGAGTCATATGAACATGTTTAATTCCCCCCTAGGTTTTTTCAATTTTTCAATTTTTTAGTTTTTTCAGTGTTTTTTATTAAAATTTTATTTTTCCAAAACTTAGGCTATTTTTTAATAGTTTAATTGGAAAATTTGATTTTGTAATAAAAGTGGGCTAAATAATCAGTTCCAGTCATGCAGGTTCTCATTCTCAAGCTAAGAGCACCATGTAAACCCATGGACCCACTATTTCCTAGTTTTGAGTGATTTTCCATCACTCAGGTCAGAAAGCCCCAAAAATCAATTATTGATTATTTTAATTAATAAATTGATGAATAATGGAGCAAATACAAAATCACAGATCAGTGGATTCTTAGCCGATTTGATTGAAATTAGTCAAATTTGAACCAAATTGACTGGATCTGACAAATCCTTGACTGAAGGAGGTGATCAAATCAGATCCAGAGTTGATCTTCAGCAGTCTTTATGGGGAATTGCGCCCTCTCTCTCTCATCCACACGTGTGGACTCTCTTGGATGCTCTGTGGACTGATGTGTCGATTTATGGGTTGATGTGTCAGCTCAATCAGCCCCCCGGTTGACAAGTAGGCTCAATTCAGCTTCATATCTGCATTGATTGACTCTCCATCAGCTGATTTGATCTTTCTCTTTGGGATTTGCGCCCCCCTGGGATGGATCTCCTAGTTTTTGTATATATCCAAGCATAAGCCTCATGTTCCAAGCTAGTTAGAGTTGGATTGAAGGGCTTGCTATTGTAATACTGTTGTAATCTTTTGATTGTTGAAATAAAGAAGCTTTGGAGGCCAAATTGTGTAATGCTCTCATATGTGTGGATTAAGCATTGTCTTACGGCTATTGATGTTGCCAGCTTTTCTCTCAAATTATGCATCTGAACCCTTTCTGGATTGAACGATTCAGCTGAATCAATAGGAGTATATTTGGGCAAGTAAGGATACTTGTTTTTCTTATATCTCATAGGATATATGATTAGAAAATCTAGATTATACATGTTTAATAAGTTTATTTGCATGTAATTCTTGTCTCTTTTTCATATATATATCCAGATCTCATGAGGTTTCATGCAGGATTGTGTGTTTAGCTTTCAAGTAGCAAGGATCGGACAAGCTGTCGATCTAGTTTGACTCCACTATACATCCAAAATCTTTGTGAAGACATTTCCCCTCTGTATTCCACTAACAAGTTTCCATTATAGATCTGCTTTAGCAACAAGCACTTCTCTTCTCCTTTTCCTCCTTCAAAATCAATTTTTTTTACCTGGTTACTTTGTTCACAGCTTTGATATTGTTTATATCTATTATCTTAAATTAAATTTAACATATATCTATCTCCTCAAAGCCCATAATCTAGATCTTGTTCTTAAAAGGTTTCATAAGCATTCTAGATCTAGCTTTAGGGAAATCGTCTTTTTTGCATGGAATTTTAAAGAGAATTTATAGTTTGCATGCATTAGATTTATGTTTTCTGTTATAAAATATAAATATAGCAATTATTGCACATCATATTTGCTTCCTAAAATGCAAGCCAAGATCCCAAGGAAAGCTTGCTTTCCTTGGTTCCTTTTTTACCTTTTTTAACTAGTTTTAACTTAGTTTTTTTTTGGTTGAAAGTAAGCTGGCCCAAAGGTAATTTCAAAGTGATTTTGGGAATATTTAATTCTAATAAGCTTACTTTTTTTTATCAGGTATAATAGAAAAGAGGAGGATCTGTTGTTCGAAAGTGACTTTTGGGCCTTCTGTATCCCCCCAGGGGTCTCCCTTTTTTACTGAAATCTTTAATTTTTGCACTTTGTAAGCTCTTGGTTTCATTCTGGATAAGAATCAAGATGCATCATATAATTTTTCTGATATTTTAACTGCTGGTAATAAAAATAATTCTGAATAGGTTCTTTCGAGCCCATTCCCCATCCCCCATAGGGGGATTTGCGTCCGTGTCATTTTTTGCTTTTCTTTCATATTTTTTCAATATAGCATAGTACTAATATGAAAGGTAGTATACTTTGATTTAAAATAATTTACATATTCCATTTCTATTGGTTTCAAAGTAACTTTAATACTTACCCCATGAGCCTCCTTTTGAGCCGAAAGGTGAAGAAAGGTTTGTGGTAGTCTAATTAGAAAATTGTGGTTTGCTTATTTTTTATGTTTCATTTTTTATCATCAATTGTTTCAGTAACCATAATAAAACCAACCCCTCCTTGATTCCCCGATTGAGGTCCACTTGGCCCAAAAGAGGTTCTTGGAGGGTTTTCTTTTTAATAAGAACATCCATCTCAAAATTTACTAAAATTGACAAGACTCCGGTGTGTATGCTCTGCACTTGGCTGTAGTTCATCCGATCAATCAAGCTATATCAAAAGCACTTGAGTGACTATTATAATTAGGATTCACTCTCCCAAATTGACAAACTATCAGGTGAAAATCCAACACCTAAATCAAACCATTACGGTGGAAAAATACCCAAAGGAAGCAGGAACTCCTGAAAAGTGACCTCAAGGTGCTGATCTCTGTCACACCCTAATGGGTGAATTATGAACAATAGCCCCAGAGACTCCATTCAGCCCACATATTCCTTGCGGGTAGCCATGAAAGTTTAGTTTTGGACATACTCCAAGTACTCTCGGGTATATCTGGAGTCCACCCCTTCGCCTAATTTTAATCAAATCATATTTCACATTAACTTAAAATGTATGAAGAGGCAATTGCAAAACATTTAATCCAAGCGCATGCAAGTACATTGATTTTCTTTTGACTCCATTTTAAGGCACTTGTTATTTTCTTGCTATATATATATATATATATATCGTGTCTCAGCATTGTGCTTTCGTGCGCTCATTTTGTATCTTGTCATCTATGGTTATTTATGGTTAAATTTCAAACTCCTAAGTAATTCATTTAGTTTAACATCACCACACTAAGTAATTATCCTTAGTAACTTAATAGGGTCTACCCCCCTTGGTTTCGTTAGGAGTTGAGCCTAAACGGAGGAGTCAAGAACAAGGTGACAGCCTTGACTCGAGACTTTCCCCCAAGAACACACCGAGTGGCTTGAAGATTTCTACCACGTGACCCAGGTGTGTGAAAGGTGTCAAAACAGAGGAATCACCCACCACCCTCCCACACCTTCTACTGGGTTACCTTCCAAGCCCATCGAAGGTCAACCAGAAATAGCCTTCCACCTTTCAAGGGTTGAAAGGTGGATGCAAATGGTTCTACAAGTATATATAAACAAGATTCGGAGATTAGAATGGTTCATACCTTAGACAAATGAAGGTTGATCCAAGCAGCCCTTCAATCCTCTTCTTGCTCCTCTTGCTCCAAGAGACCTGCAAAATGAATTATACCTTCCTCAAACCAATATGACCACATATAAAGCAATGGTAATAAAATAAACATGAAACAGTAATCTGATTAACTTCATAATATGATCATAAATAGAGATTCAATCACACATTGAACAATAATTTTGGAATAATAAGGACATCGGATCTTTATTAATATTTAAAACAAGTACAAGTATACCTTCTCTTCAAGTTTGGCACCTCACAAAACCTTGATCTGGTTCTACTGCTTCTCTTCTCCAAGGAACTCGGCCTCCAAGCTCTACAACATAAGGAGAAAGCTTCTAGGGAAAAGGTGTGGGCAAAGAGAGATCCAATTCCTCTAGCATAATAATGCAAAGATTCAAGTCCCTTCTCATGGACCTCCCTACCTCTATTTATATGATTAATGAAGAGTTAGGGTCGAAGACAAAGTAGTTACAATTGAAGGAGTCAGTTACATAACTACCCAAACTACCATAATTTCAAAATACGTATTTTTTTGAAATTTTCAAGAGACGTACTGGGGTTGCAGAGACAACAGTCATGTACATGAGGATGTATACGTGGATTGCAATGTAGAAAGTCATGTATTTAAGGCATACATGAGTATTATATATAGCAAGTCATGTACGTATGTGAATTTCTTAAGGAAACTCGCGTATACATCAGAAAAACTCATTTTAAGGGTACTTCTGGGAATTTACATACTTTGGTGTCTTCTGTTAAGCTAACACCAATACCTTTCCAACGGTGCAAATATGAGGTCAAACAGAGTTACAGAACTCAATTTATGGGTCCTCCACGTTATGTGTTTTTTCAGTGACTTTCATGAAGTGTCGTCATGGAAGTGTCGACATGCGACATAATCATGGGAAAGTGGTCACAAGAAGAGATGTGTCATTTTTATCTATAACACCCTTCCCTCCTCGCATTTAGTGGGTCAGTCCTTGGACTGTCTCACATCTTTCGGTTATCTCCGTCGCGCTTCCGGTCAAGGAAACACCATTGCCTTGGCCAGGGGCAGGTCTCCCTCTATAGATGAAAACACACATATTCCAGAGGATAGACCCAAAGGTCCCTGTATATTGGTTTCATTAACCTCATTTATGAGTTTCTTGGACCAGTTGAGAGTATTCCTAAATGCCTCTCGGGATGGTGGTTTCTCACGTGCTCGACTCCAACTACATCATCGCACCGTTGATATTTGTACAAGGTATTGGTCCATGCAGTATTGCTTGAAGACCCTGGATGTCACCTGACTCTAGCACATTGATGAGTCTATTTGAGGGACCTAAATAAGTTTATGCCCCTTATGATTTCTGGGTTGCGTTGGAGACAGTGTTCAAAAGCCCCAGCAGTTCTTCTATATAGATTAATGATTGATGCAACATACTTGTACCACATAGATACCGACTCTCCATCGTCGAGTCCATACAGCTATGTACCATTCCAGATCCAGCAGGCCATCAGTCATGAAGATATAGCATTCCATGAGAATGCCATGGGTCCAATGTAGTAGTTCTTCAGATTAATATTGCATTCATCCTCTCATTAAGGAAACTACTATGTATCATTAGTTGTACATGATCGACTCTTGTATTATAGAGCATAGATCACATTATTCTTTTGACATTGTTAGGAGCATGGGGATGCCCTCCTCGTCCATATACATGTCACACATTATTTGTATCTCACCCATTTATGGGAACTATATTAATACAAAAACCAAAAGCCACCATGCCCCAGCCTAGGAAGCACCACCTCTCCCCAATAAAATCCTATGATGTTCATCGGCCATACAATGAGCTCCTGCGCTCACACATCAGAGGGAAATTTGTTAACCCAAAAAATCCCTCACTCAGCTCCACATGGCCTACACCACTCAAGGACACCCACACATGACCCTCATTTGATCCCATTTGACCCCCACACCCTCAAAAAGGCTTGAAAATAGGAAAAAGGGCTTAAAAACCCCTAAAAAGAGCTAAAATAGCTCTCATAGGGTCTAAATCCTTCAAAAGGGTGCTAAAACCCCTCAAAGGATTTTAAAACCACCAAAAGAGCTAAAGAGAGTGAAAGAGGCTAAAAGCCCAAAAAAGGGGCTAAAACCCCAACCAAGGGCTTAAAGCACTAAAAATCTTATAAATAGATGGATGGGGGTCACTCTCAAGACATTCCTTATTTCCATATTGTTATGTTTCTAAAGTGAGTGCCTTGAGACCATTTTCCTCTCAAGCCATTCACCCTCCCTCTCATCCATCTTTCCATTGAGCCATAGCTCCCCATTCCTAAGAGAGGTGTTCTCCCAAGCTAGGGCATGGTGGCCCATTTCCACCTAAAGAAGGAATAATTTATGTTTGATGTTGTTTATCTTATTTTTTTCTAACATATTTACTTACTTGCATATCTATTGCTTAACATGTACTTGCAGGTTTTCATTGTTTGCTTGTAGGTCTTTGGGTTTTTCTAACAAGTTGTATGCAGGGTCTTGGAGCTTAACCCATAACCTTGTGTGCAGAGGGGTTTCTTTATTTCTATTCCATTTTTTTTTCTTTCTATTCTTCCATTCTCACAAGAACCCTACCCTTCCTTCCTATAGAAGGAAGGAAGCTGTTCTTGCTCTGTATCTAGGGTTAAAGCCCTACTCCAGTGTCAATCGTAGGATTAGAACCCCAACTATAGCCGATTATGCATAAGGAGAGTGTACAATTGGTGGCTCAACAGACAAAAGCAATCTCTAAAACCAAACTGCAACAGTGGGTTACAACAGGAAAGTATACAACGAAGTGTCGATAAATCCAACAAGAAGCACTACCTAGAAAGAAAATGACACACTAACCTATGGGGTAAAAGTGTAATGAAAATACTAACTAAAAGTTGGAATCCCCTCCCAAATTGTATCTTTAGCAAGGTGATGAAATCCCATTCTGAAAATATGAAATGGAATAACAATAGCCTTAGAGAATCCCATTATCGAGGGGGACCTCTGGGTAAAATATCCCTAGAAAGAATGGCAACTAGGATACCTCGTTCATGACACGTCTAGGATGGTTTTATAGCACTTCAACCCTTTGTCCCTTGACACCGGGTATACTATGGAATGCACAAGGAGGAATATGAAAGGTCATCCTTTGGTACAAAATGGAGTGCGGTATTCCACCCTCAATTTCGGAACCCCTTCGTTAGGGCTTACTCTCACAGAGCGGGGGGCGAGGGAGACAAACTGGACATGGTCGTGCTAACGAGTACAAGAGGATTTTGTTCCCATAATGGACAACAACTATGTCTCAAATGTAAGTGACAAATGAGTGTTATTTGTATGCCTATCCCCAATGTCCTAACTTAGCTACAATATTTTTTTTGTCCTCAAATGAGGTTACAATGTCGGTTTAAGTTAAGTTAATTTTTACGCTAGCTTGGGGTCATGAACAAAGCGTTTCACTTTAGGGTGTGAGATGTGTGCAAATTGTGTGTATAAAACCCAACAATATTGTTAACCCAAAAAATCCCTCACTCAGCTCCACATGGCCTACACCACCTAAGGACACCCATGCACGACCCTCATTTGACCCCATTTGACCCCTACACCCTAAAAAAGGCTTGAAAATATGAAAAAGGGCTTAAAAACCCCTAAAAAGAGCCAAAATAGCTCTCATAGGGGCTAAACCCTCCAAAAAGGGGCTAAAACCCCTCAAAGGAGCTTAAAACCCCCAAAAGAGCTAAAGATTGAGCGAAAGGGGCTAAACGCCCAAAAAAGGGGCTAAAGCCCCAACCAGGGGCTTAAAGCCCTAAAAATCTTATAAATAGAGCGGTGGGGGTTACTCTCAAGAAATTCCTTCTTTCCATATTGTTATTCTTCCTGAGTGAGTGCCTTGAGACCATTTTCCTCTCAAGCCATTCACCCTCCCTCTCATCCATCTTTCCATTGAGGCATAGCTCCCCATTCCTAAGAGAGGTGTTCTCCCAAGCTAGGGCATGGTGTCCCATTTCCACCTAAAGAAGGAATAATTTATGTTTTATGTTGTTTATCTTATTCTTTTCTAACATATTTACTTGCATATCTATTGCTTAACATGTACTTGCAGGTTTTCATTGTTTGCTTGTAGGTCTTTGGGTTTTTCTAACAAGTTGTATGCAAGGTCTTGGAGCTTAACCCATAACCTTGTGTGTAGAGGGGTTTCTTTATTTCTATTCCATTTTTTTTCTTTCTATTCTTCCATTCTCACAGTAACCCTACCCTTCCTTCCTATACACGGAAGGAAGCCGTTCTGGCTCTGTAGCTAGGGTGAAAGCCCTACTACAATGTCAATTGTAGGCTTTGTAAAATTGGTGGCTCAATGAACAAAAGAAATCTCTAAAACCAAATTTCAACAATGGGTTACAACAAGAAAGTTTACAACAAAGTGTCCATAAATCCAACAAGAAGCACTACCTAGAAAGAAAATGACACACTAACCTATGGGGTAAAAGTGCAATCAAAATCCTAACTAAAAGTTGGAATCCCCTCCCAAATTGTATCTTTAGCAGGGTGATGAAATCCCATTCTGAAAATATGAAATGGAAGAACAATAGGCTAAGAGAATCCCATTATCGAGGGGGACCTCTCGGTAAAATATCCCTACAAAGAATGGCAACTAGGATGCCTCGTTCATGACACATCTAGGATTATTTTATAGCACTTCAACCCTTTGTCCCTTATGAAAGGTTATCCTTTGGTACAAAATGAAGTGCGGTATTCCACCCTCAATTTTGGAACCCCTCGTTAGGGCTTACTCTTGCAGAGCGGGGAGCGGGGAAGACAAACTGGACATGATCGTGCCAATGAGTACAAGAGAATTTTGTTCCCATAATGGACAACAACTATGTCTCAAATGTAAGTGACAAATAAGTGTTATTTGTATGCCTATCCCCAATGTCCTAACTTAGCTACAATATTTTTTTTGTCCTCAAATGAGGTTACAATCTTGGTTTAAGTTAAGTTAATTTTTACGCTAGCTTGGGGTCATGAACCAAGCATTTCACTTTAGGGTGTGAGATGTGTGAAAATTATGTGTATAAAACCCAACAATATTGTTAACCCAAAAAATCCCTCACTCAGCTCCACATGGCCTACACCACCTAAGGACACCCATGCACGACCCTCATTTAACCCCATTTGACCCCCACACCCTAAAAAATGATCGAAAATATGAAAAAGGGCTTAAAAACCCCTAAAAAGAGCAAAAATAGCTCTCATAGAAGCTAAACCCTCCAAAAAGGGGATAAAACCCCTCAAAGGAGCTTAAAACCCCAAAAAGAGCTAAAGATTGAGCGAAAGGGGCTAAATGCCCCAAAAAGGGGCTAAAGCCCCAACCAGGGGCTTAAAGACCTAAAAATATTATAAATAGAGGGGTGGGGGTCACTCTCAAGACATTCCTTCTTTCCATATTGTTATGCTTCCCGAGTGAGTGCCTTGAGACCATTTTCCTCTCAAGCCATTCACCCTCCCTCTCATCCATCCTTCCATTGAGCCATAGCTCCCCATTCCTAAGAGAGGGGCTCTCCCAAGCTAGGGCATGGTGGCCCATTTCCACCTAAAGAAGGTATAATTTCTGTTTTATGTTGTTTATCTTATTGTTTTCTAACATAGTTTGTTTGCAGGTCTATTGTTTAACATGTTCTTGCAAGTTTCCCTTGTTTACTTGCAGATATTAAGGTTTTTCTAACAGTTGTATGCAGGGTCTTAGAGCTTAACCCATAACCTTGTGTGCAAAGGGGTTTTTATTTCATGTTCTATTTCATTTTTTGTTTGTTTTTGTTACACTACCACCAAGAACCCTATCCTTCCGTCCTATATACGGAAGGTAGCCATTCCTGCTTTGTAGCAAGGGAGAAATCCCTACTACAGATCTGGTGACCATACCAGGTCGATCCCATAGGATCCCTGGGTTTTATTTTTGCAGTTTATTTTTATTTTCCCTAGTTTAAATTTCTGTCAAATCTATCTTAGATCTATGTTTTTCTGCATTTTTAGTTAATGTCGAGCCTCGTCAAGGCCAATCCGAGCCCATTTGGCCACATTACAGGTTACTATCGGTCGGATCTGGCTCTGGATCAGAAATATTTTACTTCTTGGAGCAGGTCACTCTTATCGCGATAAAAGGTGCGACCAAGTCGCTCATTCAGGCCCGAAAGGTGCAAACACGTCGCTCATTTTGCCCTTAAAGGTGCGACCCCATCTCAAAAGCTAGCTCGCTTCTATCTACAGGTTCTGAGGGACCCCCTCTCCTATTTTCGGGAAAATTTGGCGACCCCCTCGCCACATTTGCCCCGAAAAGAGATATCTATCTCTCAGATTCTGATTTTTAAAAATTAAGGACTGTCAGTGCGGCTCAGCTGCCTCTATCCATCAAATCTATTTCTATTTCTTTTCAGTATTTGTTCATTTACAACATGTGTAAATCAATGGTAAATGAAATGGTTAATGGATTAATAAATCTGATCAAATCTTGATTAAAAATTACTATAATTAAAATCAACATCTTTCCTATCCCTTCCTCCTCTACCCAATCATCACCCTTCGGGGTATTCTGGGATAATAAGAAGGGTGAAGCTCATATAGTAATAGGAACTTTACTTGGCATTTTTCAAAACCCTTAAAAATAGCTAACTTGGAAGGTAGAGGGGGTAGTAGGCCCAAGGGGCCTCATGGTGCTCAGTGTCATCCCTGTTGACCAACCTTGCATTAGGAGGGTGACCTGTGGATCTACGGATGGGATTAGTCCCATTGTGTTGAGAGCCCAATACCCTTTTCTAGTTGAAGAGAAATACAGGTATAAGGCAGTCACCTAGTCAGGCTATCATAGCTCAGATTCACAAATGGTACATGTGTAAATTTTTTATTATCATTTACTACTTTCATTGACAATGTTCTGAACTCTGTGGAATATTCATAAACTATTTAAGAATCCACTAAGAATAACATAAAGACAAAAGACATACACACAAACCATACCATATAAAACGACCAAACTCAGCTCATGACGCTGAGTGAGCCATCAAAATTTATAATTTACACTAAGTCAAACGTCTGCAGTCTTTGAGGAAATAAGTCCCTAACTTCCTTAACTATGGGAAGTACTTGGGCTCAACCTAGAAACTAATTGTGAGGACTACCATAGGAACCCCAAAATAGCTGGCCATTGAGATGAATTGCCAAGTGAAATGGGAAACGACCCCCACCGATTGACTAGCACTCCCATGAGGAAAAATACAAGCGTTGTCTTCTAGTAGTCTTGGAGGTCGAGTAACCACCTGAAGCCAATAGGAATCCATTAAAACCGAGGTCCAAAAATCAGTACCATATTTCATGATTTTGACATACAAATAAGACATGATTGATCCCCCACGTTCTTCCTCATGCCTGAGAGGTGACCCACCACAGTTCGGGTCCTTGCACCAACACCATCGAGACCATTATCGACAACCCTCTTCACCATTAGAAGGCCATACAATCTCTGATTCAGACTCAGAATCATACCAATCTAAGCCAGACCTGCATAATGCACCATCTAGCCCCATGGCTGGTGCAAACCCAGATCCATTTTCCAGCTTAGTGATTGGCAATGGACCCATGTCCACACCCCACACCACCACCAACACCTCTGCTAGCAGCCCCAATATGGTCATGAAAACCATCATAAGCTAGCTACCACCACCCACATTGACCAATCAAGTTGTCCCACCTATAACACATGGGGGAAGTATGCCTTCCACCCACACTGTCCCACTTGGGATACATGGGGGCAGCGGCCCTTCAACCTACACTGCCCCTCCTTTCATACATGGGGGCAGTGGCCCTTCCACATACACTGCCCCTCCTACCACACTTGGGGGCACTTCCCCATCCACAATGGTGCCACAAGTACCCCCAGTTATGCAAGTGCATCATGTCCCTGCAAACCCCACCACCATTGCTGCCCCATCTCACATCAACCTTGGGTCAAAACTTCCTTCCATGGCACATCTCAACTTTCCTGACTTGGATCAGTTAACAAATGACCCCATCCGCCATCAAAATTTTTGGCCTCCCATGGCGACCAAACTTCCTTCATACATTCCCAAGTTTGAAGGGAAGGAAGGGGAGTGCCCCCAAAACCAAATCATGAAGTTTCACCTATGGTGCTCATCAAATAGCATTTTAGATGAGTCGATCAGGCTTCGATTGTTCCAATGCACCCTCACAGGTGCTTCAACCAAGTGGTACATCGAACTACCACAATCCAAGTACCCAGATTTCAACTCCCTGGATTTCATGTTCCTGCAATATTTCCCACTCCCTGTTAGATACGATGAAGGGGTGGAGATCTTGTTATCTTTCTGCTAGAATACTGTGACCCACAAACTGGCCACATCCATGAGTGGCGGTGACAACGTAGTTTGTGCAAGATCCAACTGGATGACAGGATCTTCCTGGATTGGTTCCTAAAAACTTTGCTACCACCTATAGCAAAGGATGTTGCATCCAAACGTCCCCAATCCAAAGATGAGGCCATCTTGAAAGCCCAATAGTTTGATCTGATCTATGCAAAATATGGATACCTTTACGTTGTCATTCTAAACGCTTCCCATGCAGGCACCTCCTACCGGGATGCATCGAGGGCATCCCATGCCATAGATGGCATCATAGGTTCTGTCTCCCACCAACCACAGCACCATTCGACACCACCTGTAATACCACCACAACCAAGCAACACCCCTAGTGTTTCATACCAAAACCAAACTCTGGAATATGCACGAATGATGTCCTAGTTTGGAGCCACAACTTCTTATGCACAACCTATGCCACCGTAGTAGGCCTAGGCATTAGCTTAGCTGATGCAACAATACGCGGGACAAATTCCGACATTTGTGGCACTGACACCCACCCAAGTCTACTATGCACCTCTGGTACAAGCCATTCAAGCCCCTGCCCCTGCTCCACCTGCTCCTTTGGGATAGATGTTTGCATAGCCAAACCGTCCCAACCATCCAACCCCCAATAACCAACAAGGGAAATCCAGGAACAACTGACCCTAGAACCAAGGAAACAATCAACCACAGGGAGGCGGTCAACAACCAAATCCTCCCAACAATGTCACAAAAAACCCACCAACCCAATATCCTTAATGACCAAATGCACTAAGACACAACACTCCGTTGCGTACAAACCAACCATGCACACTATGCGAGGTCTACGGGAACTACACATACGAGTGTCCCTTTATGGGTCGCACTAAATAGGCCATTAGAAATGAGGTTCAAAATTCCACCAATACAACAAACCAAGCCCAACCGAACCTGACACCACCAGGACCTCCTCTTATGGTGCTCCAAAACCCATTACTATTCCAAGGATTGGTGGCAACTACAACCCCTTGCCAACCCAATCCCAATGCTCCGAGGGCACCTTCGATGGCTGAAACAGGTGTCCACCACCTACTAGCTATGACAACTGAAGAGGTCAATTTACAGACCAATCAAAATCAGTACGAAACCAACACCAAACCCACTAACACATCAGCAACATCTACGTCCAAAACAACTAATGCACCTCTTCAATTACCCCTTTCCCACGCATCCCATATGTCGGGTTGCCAACAACACCACAGCTATAGTTGCTGTCAACTACAACATCATGGATGATTTGGCCCAAACACCTACTGCCATGTCCGCTCTTGAGGTACTAAAAAATTTCCCAACGTAGTGAAAATCCTTACTAGCTGCCGTAGGTGCTATAGACCCTCTGACTCCAAGTTGATCACATTCGACACTGAGAAAGGATATCCACGGATGCCATCAACCATTTCCTTCCAAATCCCGGTGTCTATTAGGAATTTGGTTGTGCACCGATGCATAGTGGATGAGGGGGCATCCATGTGCATTATGTCTACCCTAGTCTGGCAGAAGCTTGGATCCCCAATTCTACAACCATCATCTACAACTCTGCGGGCTTATGATGGCTATCCCAGTAAAGCCCAATGAATCCTCCACCACGTCCCCATCACATTAGCTAAAAAAATAGTACTGATTGACATAGAGGTTGTCAATTATCAATTGGACTATAACCTTCTCCTTGGAAGAATTTATATGTATGACATGAGAACCGTAGCATCAACTATTTTTAGTCTCATGATGTTCCCAGATGAAGGGAAAATCATGACGGTTGACCAACTGACTTATCATGATCCACAAGGTCTAACAACACCCCCCAACGTTATCCCTACGATCAACACCATTGATCTACAAGGGATGACCACACCCGCCAATGTTATCCCTGCGGTCAACACCATGGTTGACAACATACCATCCTCCCCATTGTTGAATGTGGGCGCTGGGTTGTTTTTTGATACCACCATGATGGCTTCTTTCCCCTTAGTGTCACCACCATTGACACCAAATGAGACTGTGGATTTGTGCATGATATCATCCAGCATTGTTGCACCCAAACAACAACCGCAACCGTAGCCCCAACTGCAATCGCAACACCGTCCACAGCCACAACATCATCCATAGCCGCAACATTACATGCAGCCACAACCACAACCTCATCCCCACATACAACCATTAGGGAGTTATCTGGGCTCCTCTCCAGTCCACACAATTCCCTTCCTCTTTCCCCCGCCTCATGCCATGAGCAAGCCAGTAATGGTCACCTTAAACTTACCCAACTTTACATTGGGAATTCTCATGTGGTATCTTCATTCACTGACTCAACCAACAATTCCCCAGGTAGTCTTAACCCCCATGCAACCCATTGCGGTCAAATCTCATCCTCCACCCAACCCACAAAAACCAACCACCGCACCCGCACCGCCCCACCCAAAAAGGGCCAGGGGAAAAAATGCGAATGCTACCGCTGAACCTCGACAGATCCTTCCTTGCGCTATCTACGAAAAAAAGGGCCATCCAACTCAAAACTATCCTGAGATTCCCATAATCCACGCACATTTGGATGCCATGGATACAACGAAAAACCTCCCCTTGGTTGAGCTTCCAAGTGGGCCAATAGTGAGAAACAAATCCTTGAGAACAAACCACGCTTGTGCCCTCTATGGTTTGTATGGACACTATTCTCACCACTGCCAAGACTTGTCCAAGTTTCAAATGGCTTTAGTCAACCTTCGACAGCATTCCCTTGAATCTGAGATCACCTTGATCGAAGAAGTTAACCCCCCACCTCCTTCTTTGGACACCATGTCCATTTACATGATGTCCAGTTCTACCGACCCTCTTATCTCCACCATCAATAATGGTCCATAAGACCTGTCTCTTCATTTCTTTCGTAATGATGAGGAGATACTTGAAACCATAACCACCCCAGAATACCCATGGGACGACATGCACCATCGCTCGTTCTTTCTCCCCAAAGAACTTGTGTCGCAGTCACACCAGTTTTCCATGGAAACCAAAGATTTCATTCATGGGAAATTCAACTCTTTCAAAAACCCCATTCCAGCACTAGATGCCTTCGAAAAAGGGAACATGGCCAACATCTCACCAACCATCAAAATCAACATCTCAACCAATCCCAAGGTTGTTGAAGAAATCAATTGGGGGCGTCCTGCTCCTTGGAGGAAGTCACTTCCTACAAAGCTCTCTTCCAAGAATTCCGTGACATCTTTTCCTGGTGTTACACTAAAATTCTTGAGTTGGATCCATCCATCGTGGAACACCACATTAACACATGGCCCAATGTGGCCCCCATATGCCAAAAGAAATGGCCCATCCATCCTTCCAAAGCGGTCACGGTCAAAGCTGAAATAGAGAAGCTGCACATAGTCGGATTCATTTACCCCATTGCATACACCACTTCGGTTTCTAATCCTGTTCCCATAAATAGAAAATAGGGTACCATCTAAGTTTGCATAGACTTCCATGATCTAAATGGGGCGTGTCCCAAAGACAACTTCCCAACACCCTTCATCGATCAAATTATCGATGCATGCACCAGACATGAGGTCTTTTCCTTCATGGACGTATTTTCTGGATAAACCGAATTCAGATTCGGAAACAAGATCATTACAAGACTGCAGTCACAACCCCGTGGGGCACATTCGCATATCGAGTCATGCCCTTGGGCCTAAAAAATGCTAGAGACACCTTCTAGCGGGCCATGACATACTGTTTCCATGACCTCATCCACATCATGTTGGTCTATATTGACAACCTCATTGCATGGTCACAGAAGCAAGCACAACACATAGATGATTTGCAGTAAGCCTTCCTATGATGTCACAAGTACAAAATCTGCTTGAACCCTTTCAAGTGTGTTTTATGTGTCCCAATGGGCCATCTCCTAGGGTTCATTGTGTCACACAAAGGAATGACCATTGATCCCTTGAAAGTCCAAACCACTTTCCCTCTAATGTTACCTCTTTAAGTGACGGTAGTGTTGCTTGTAATATAGTCTTTTCCCTTTTTTTTTTACACATTTTAAAAGTGAGTCTTATGTATTGTTTCCCCTCATTGGTCCATATGGATCCCACCTTGGACTGGTACATTGGATTTGCTGATGGAGTGAGTAGATGGTCTCCAAACCTTGCCTCAACTGCATGGGTCATCTACTTCCCGTCACACGAGTTGATCCATATCGATGGGATATGCATGGGTAGTGCGACCAACAACCAGGTTGAATATGATGGTGGCAACAACCTCTTGTCCTCTGCTCTCTAGTTAGGCATTTTCCATCTCGATGTCTTCTTAGACTCCTATCTACTTGTCTCCCAGTTGAACAACTACTACCAGGTACGTGATCCCTGCCTCTTTATAAATTTCCTGCACACTAAACAGATGGTTAGAACATTTGAGTCCATTACATTCACACATGTCCCCAGAAACCTCAATAGTGTAGCAGATCAAATGGCTAATGACATTATAAATTGGCACATTCATAATCACATATAGGAAACATACAACCACAACATCATGCATAATCATATATAAAACACACACACAAGTGTAGAAATACATCATTTAGGAATTGCATTTCACATTATCATAAAAAGAATCACATATAAAACCATAAAAGTGCATCCACATGCGTCAAATATATATATATAGATAAGTCGCATGTCCAAAATATTTCCAGTACAAAACAAGAAGATACATATGCTTTCTCAGCTGAATATACATAGCGATGCAAAAAATCCTAAGTAAACCAATGCACTAGGGGCAAACCCACTGGCTGCTAATCTAACCTAGAATCATAATCTGGCCTAGTATCATCATCTTCCTCAGAAGACTTGTCCTCTACAGGAAGATCCCCTCTCACCGCTCGACGAAGGTAATTGCAGGCTACGACCACCCTCTGCATCACAAAGGTCCACTCTTGAGGAAAACTGTGAATGGCAGCAATCAGATCATTGTTCAAATTCTGCTAGTCGTCATCAGAGATCCCATTAGCAAGCCACTCCAGATACGGCACAAAATCAACCACCTCATGTCATCGCCTGGGAGGGTTCCCCGTAGGAACCGCCACCTCTGCAATAGCGACCACTCGCCTTTGATACCTAGGAAGTGGGCAGGGACCAATATCTGCATACATAAACAAAGACACCATCAGTCTATACATATAATCATCAACCAACTCAAATACACTATGTATAAAGATGAACATAAATACATCACACATACATACCAGCTGGTCCCCAGGCCTGACCAGGAGCTTGGGGCATCTCAGGATCCCCACGATAATCCATACCCACATAATGGTACTCCTCAATAATCACTAGGAGATTCCACCATTACTAAAGTAACTCCTCAGTGAAGAAGTGGCCCACTCTGCCGCCACCCTCTCATACCATCATTTGGCACCACTTGTGCATCTGCGACTCCCGCGGATGACTATCCCGCACTGCCTGGTGCGTATGTAGAGTAGGTACTTTCTCAAAAAAGAAAGCACATAAGAAGGACCCAAAAAAAAACATGTCCCAGATGCCCTCGCATTATTCAGCTGACGCAGAACAGCCTGAAGATACATCTGGGCCCACCCATAGTAAGTTCCCTTCATAGAACACTCTACCAACTACAGCTTCCCTCCAGATATCTTGTGACTCCCCATGGAACCCAAGATACGCAGCAGTAGTGTCTCCACCTCCCGTGTTAACAGGTCCTTAATGTCACATGTCAAGATGTGTGAGCCACGACATATGCAGTAGCGTAATAGTGCCTATCACATAACTCCTCCAATGTCTCCCCCTGAGACAGCACCAGCGCCAAGTCACCAACAACTCCCAACATAGGGAGCCCAGTCAAGAAGTATACATCCACCAACGTAATCTCAATATGTTGGCCCTGGAAGTGGAAGGCCTCCTCCCCAATATCCCAAAATCTCACCAATGTTTGTAGCAGCAAACGCAAGCTCTTCATGAGGGGTATCCGCATGAACTTCAGTAAACCAAAACAAGCTAGTGTAGCGCACACATTCCCATCCCGCAATGACACCTTGTTGGCAGTTAGCAACAACCCTCTCATTTTTTCTATTATGCTGAAAAAAATGATAAGTTCTCTTCTATGATTTATTTTAAAAGATTATTTAAGAGTGCCTTCAGAATCTTTGATTCTGAAGGTACTCTCAATTTCAGAAGAGATAAGAATCGTATTAGAAATTTATGAAGTACTTTCATAAATTTGATAAATTAGCAGCTGTAAATCTTGTAAATTTTATATATAATCAATTTTTGTCATTATTATTAATTCATTTGATTATATATTGATCCATGAGATTTAAGATATAGCTTGCTAATTAATTCTTAGGATTAAAATGAGAATACATTTTGAACATCCTACAGATTTGGTTTAAATAAGATATTTATTATTATAAGTTTTTGTAATTTTTATAATTAGGGTTGATTTATTAATTGGAATATTTTATATTAACCCTAAGTTTATATTTTACATATAACTTGATCTTTTAATATCTTGTCATTATTATAGTGTATATATATCTCATGAAATAGTTAGAGTTTATTTATATATATATCATTTCAAAATATTCATTGTAATATAGTCATAATAATTGAATTTTGATTTAGTGTTAAGTTTTTATAAGCTTTTCATTTGATCATATTTTGCATTTATGTCATGGGTATTAGAATTTCATGAATCAATCACATCTATATATCTATTGTTTTGAATGGTTTGATCATTATATAAAGTTGATCTTAGTACTTAGTTGTAATTACAAAACCCTAGGAGACATTATGAATTATAATGACGACTTCACATTATCTGATTCATGAGTACGGTTTCCCTCCATATGTAAGCCTTATTTATTATCAATTGACAGTCGAGTTTATGGTTCAAGGATGAATGATCAAATTGATAATGTATGCTTATAGGGGTTTCAATGATAATAATATTTTTGAATCACTATGTAAAAGATTGAGATCACATTGATAATTGATTTTGGTTTTATTCTTTTGACACCTATCAATTTAACTGACATTTGTTGGTTTAATGATGAAATCGTGTCATTAGAATTCAATTTCATAAATGACTGATAGCTATTTCCACTTATGGCGCCTGTATGAAGCTATCATTCCAGACTGTGTATTATCAATGCTTCGGTTATCGATCCCTGAATTGAATTACTTCGGATATGGAAGTTCAGTTAGAATTCAAAGTATTAACATAATGTTTTCTGAAGGTTTTGGTTAGTTATGATTAGTTTATTCATTACTCATAGCAACAAAACGGTGGCATTTGTTTTCATTATTTCAAGATTTAGTTACCATGGCCAAATTTGGGGGTTCTCGTTCCTGTCATGTATGAATCAATTGGATATTTGACATTCCACATAATGCCTTTCACTCGGATACCTATTCCTTCGCTTTTCACAACCACATTTGTTTCAAACCAAAACTAGAGTTGCAGTGAGTAGACAATGGCTCCTCTCGGCCGATTCGAGATTTCAGGTCCTGAGCTGGTGGAATCTGATGAGAATTTCACTGTATTGTTCGAAAAGATTGGATGGGGTTTGTTTTTCAGATGTTTCAGTGGTCATAATGCAGAAGTTACCAAACAATTTGCTATGAGCTTGAGGGAGAATGTAGCTCAAATTGGGGGTTTTAAATTTATAATTGATGAGGATAAGATTGTAGAACACTGGTTTAAAGGAGGAAAGGTTGATAAGAAAAGGTGTAGGTCATTACTGTTACCCTTACCTGCCAATGCAAAGTTAAAAGTTGGGGTTTCAGTTAAATTCTTAAAACCAGAATGGCGAGCGTCTTATGAAATCCTAGTCAGGTATGTCTCTTGTGATGGCCATCTCTCTCATCTTCATTATCACCATCTGCAATTATTATTAGCATTGAAGGGTTGTAAGCTCAATCTTCCTTTTTACTTACTTCAAAGGTTGAATAAAATGGCGCATTCAGTGCAAAGTACTATAGGCAACCCTGATAGGAGCTTGTTCCACTATGGTCTGAATAAAATTCTAATCCAGCATTATTTATCTCTTAGCTGTAGATCCTGGGATGAGTTCTTGGTTGAAATTAAGCTAGGTTCAACACAGTATTGGCCAAATCCTCCTACTAAAACTCGTAGGAAGCGTAAAGCTCCATTAAAATATGAGATGGATGATATTCATAAGGCTGAGCCAGGGGATAGTAAATTACAGGAAGCAAGTTCACCTGTAGATACTCGTATTAGTAATGATGGTACCAATAAGGTCGATCCCTTTGATGCTGAAACAAATATGGATCAATATTTATTTGTTAAACATTTCAGCACATCTGTAAAGGTGGATGGTAAATTGATGAATGATGACAAAATTAATTATGTTACTCATGAATTCATCTCTTATGTATGCACTCCTAAAAACCCTTGTGATGATTCTACACAAAATCTTGAACAATTAGAACAAGTTTGTTGTGATAGGAGAAGTTTTGAGCCAAAGGGATCTTTGTCTGTTCATTCACAAAGGTTCACTTGAAGCATGAATACAGCGCCTTCAGTCTCCATTCCTGTAAATATTCAGCAGAATACTCTGCCAATTGTTGTTCAAATCGAGGATGGTGTTTTGTCTTTTATTCCTGAGACAATGCATATGAATAAACCTATTACCATAGTGGAAAATCTTGAAAATTCGTTGGCCAAAACCATTACTGATCCAAGTAAGTGTGAAATAGCACCATCATGTATGGATGCTTGTGGATCTGGCCCTGAGCCATCATGTATGAGCATTCCATCACCAATAGAGGGTGTAAATAATATTGATTTTTCTTAGTCTAATGATACACTTCGTGATCAGGATGAAGAAACCCTTCAACAGGTACTTGATCAAGTTTATGAAACAAAAATCGCAGAGTTAAAAAATGAATTAAAAGAATGTCAAGTAGATGCAGCCTTAAAAGATGAAGAAAATAAAACATTCAGGGCAGAATTATTAAATTGGGTGAATAGATGGAAGAATATGAATCTGAAGAAGAATCGATACAAGGAAGCTAAGAACTCAATGATAAACACTAACCAGCACTTGATTGAGAAAGTAAATCGATAGAAGCTAAATGATCGTTAAACTCAAAGCAAAACTTTCTGAAGCAAGAAGAGTAATTAGTTTACAAAACAGAGCTTGATGTCATTTCTCTTTTTGTTATGCTAGTTTATTTCTCTTTTTGACAAGTAATAAATATTTAATGAGCATGCCTACAAAATCATAGATTTTGCAGGCATGCTTTTAATTTGTTTTATTTTATTTCATTTTCTATTAAACATGGTTTTAATGAGAAATTTTATTTCATATGTTATAGGTGTACATGGTATCGTTATGCTATAAAGAATATAGGTTGTTTTTGTTCAACAGTTGACATTTGTTGGTGCTTCTAGAAGGATTGGTTTCTCAAGATGGCCACGATTACAAATCAGTTCATTTGAGCAGGAGATAATACAGGCTAGTCATTTAATTGACATTTTTATCTCATAGGATAAATTTTTATGACAGATGTCTTTTAGGACAAATTCGATGCAGCTAAATAGGGATATGATTCCTATTGTCTTTATTATATCATTTATTAGAAACTAAAATGGGTTACTAGTTTGGTTATATAAACTAGTAATTTCGATGTAAATGGAGATGGAGTATCAGAAGAAAAACATAATTGAAATATCATTTCAGTTCTAGTTTTATCTCTTTACTGGAGTTTTACCTTAGGAGAAGGAGTGTGACTTAAGTTCTTAGACTGGTATCACTATTCGGTACTATTTTTGAACACTTTATTTTATATATATTTCAATATATCATCTTCTAGTTATACTTTGGTACAGTTATACTTTGTTATAATTGTACTCATTATCTGATATAATACTCTATTAACACAATATCATTGTTTGAATGAGTATGTTACTATATTGAATCGATCAATATTTTTATTGAAAACTTGAATCTTAGTAATATACATATTTATGTTTATTTTAATTTCATTTGTATTTTACAATGTTTTCATTATAAATATCATCTTTTATTCAAATATTTAGTATTGATTATTGATTGTTAATTAATAAAACATTACAGAGAAGTTTAAAGTAGTTGTCTATTTTAATTTTTCTATTATTGTGAATATATAGCAGAGTGATTTAATGTTAATGATTTAAATATTTTCATTTAAATCATAATTATTTCTCTTTTTGTTTACTTGAAATATTAATTAATAATTAATCTAGTATTTAAGTTGCTCTCAGCTGAGATAGAATAATTAGTTAATTTTAGTCTTAATATAGTCTATTTTAAAACTTTAATTTATATTTAACAGTTGTTAAATAGGATTAGATTAATTATGTAATATTTATAATAGTCTTTGAATTAGAATATTTGAAACAAAATCCTCAAAAATTGAAGACTTTTATTAAGAAAGCATTTTAGGATAACTTAGGTCTTAGAAAACTAATTATAGGGTTTATTTAAATAATAATTAGATTAGGATAAATTTTTACTAAATTTCAAATTCTCCTTAAGAGAAAAATTCAGTTGGTAGCGGGACCATAACCTACGAGATTTTTCCATATTAAAACACACCAGGAGTTGCTCTAAGAAACTTGTGTGGGCTTAATCTCCTTAGTTGGCCTATGTCAGAAAATCAAGCCAACACACTTCTTGGAGGTCCTTATAGTCTCTCTCATGCCACTTAATCTCAGCCATCCTACATAAGAAAAACACATCTGTTATCCACTGCTCTCATAAAAAAAGGTGTCACCCGAGGGCCAATTCGCACCTGTTTGGCCAAAAAGAGCAACCAGGTCGCTCAAAAATGCCTCACAGGTGCGACCAGGTCATTCTTTTTCCCTTGAAAGGTACAACTTATCTCCTTGAAATAGAAACAGGCTCAAAGAGGACCTCCAAGTGACCAAATTCAAAATGTAAACCAGTAAAAAGGATATATTTTGCAAGAGCTCTTACCTGCAAGTCGCGGCACTCGAAACTGCCGGTCGGAATAGGAGAAATCAGAAAAAGAAAACCTAGGTCCCACCTCTCCAACTTTGCAGTGAACAGTGACAATGACACTTCAAAAAGTGGTCACCACCCTTATATAGGCCCCATTTTACCTATTTTCTCATGTTTGACACAACAAGACCATACAGAGTCCGTTTGGGACACCGGTCGTGCTATTGGTTTCAGAATTTTTCCCTCTATCTCCTTATGAGAACATCATCTCATGTTTAATAAGTAATTTTCAAGACTAATTCCCAGAATTTACCTCGATTTACAAACCACAAGATCGTGATACAAGTGTCTTCAGACCTGTACTTGCATCACGCTTTCCTACCACCACTCATTTGGTTTCTTAGGCCACTACCCATAAGGCACATCATTTTCATTTTTAGCTTATAGCTATCTAATCTGTCCACCGCACCTTATGCGGATCTCCGGACCATCGTTCAAAGGACGGATCATTTACTTTGCAGGAATTTGGCATATAATTTCCTCTGAACTCATACTCACACCACATGTAGTCAAGTCCGTCCACCACAACTCACAAACTACTCTCCTGACCTCTGTCTGAGAGCCACCTTGGTTTGCATGCCTCTGCCACACCGACTCACGTCCCTCTACCGTGATCTATCCCATGCATGTATTGGTATGTTTAAGAACCACCTGCTCCATCCATACTACACAGATGACCTTTGTACCAATATCCATTGTCCCGACATGGGGGCACCACCTGTGCCATCCTGATCGATTGACCATACTAGAGTTTCTTTTAATCTCTTTTCTGACTCCTAAAATAATGAAAAGATGGTCAAGAGCAACTGCTTCCTTTCCCACTCGTTAAAGTATAGGAAAGGGTGTCTGCATCGTCTCATTTATCTCCTTTTGGGAACTATGTAGACCATCAAATGAAAAGGACCATCTTGGCATATTCAATCCAAGACCATTCCCCTCTGCATCCTTTTATGCTTTCTCGGGAAAAGGGGCTGAAATTTATGAAAAAGCTCACCATGGGTTTTCATTAAGCTCTTTTCCAGCCTTCTTATTAAGAAAAGATCACCGAGCAAACTTGGTTTCGTTCATGACCGTAAAATTATTTGAATGTCAATATAGGTTTAACTTTTTCTGGCCTGAATAAACTACCAACGATAAAGAAGTCTCCCATCCCCTAAAGGATGGGCAAGCTCTCCTATGTACACTTTTAACCTTTTTTGGGCACAGGAGACTATCAATGAAAAATATCCCCCAATGGAGTCTTCTTCGTGCTTTCAGACTCTCTAAAATTGAAAGCACCATTGACCATTTACTTTCTTGGGATTGCTAAAAATCCATGAGATCGTACCACAATGGTGTCTCTAGACACCACCCCACAGATAACAGTTTGGTAGCATTCCCACTTTGGGTCACCTTTTTTTAGAGTACTCTACAATGTGTCTTCCTTTGATCCCATCAGTACCAAAAGTATCTACCTCCCCCAAGTATTTCCCATCTGTAGTGACATTCCTAGTATTATAGCTATGATCCTATTCGCATGAGTCAGTTTCATTTGCTACCTATTCTGCCCTATCGTCATACTCTGAACAAAGGAATTTTGAGTCTACTTCACTCCCCATGCCCCTATTCAACTCTTTCCCTTCCCCCACCCATTCAGTGGGTCAGTCCTCATATTATCTCACATCTTTCGGTTATCTTCCTCGTGCTTTTGGTCAAGGAAACACCATTTCCTTGACCAGGGGTAGGTCTCTTTCTGTCGATGACAACACACATATTCCAGAGGATAGACCCATAGGTCTCTATATCTATGTTTCATTAACCTCATTGATGAGTTCCTTGGACCACTTGAGAGGAGTCTTTAATGCCTCTCGGGATGGTTGTTTCTCATGTGCTTGACTCCAACTACATCATCACACTGTTGAGATTCATATAGGGTATTGGTCCATGTAGTATTTGGTCGAAGACCTCAGATGTCACCTGACTCTAGCACATTGATGAGTCTATTCAAGGGACCTAAACAGGTTTATGTCCCTTATGATTTTTGGGTTGCATTGGAGATAGTGTTCACTAGAAGCCCCAACGGTGCTTCTATATAGATTTATGATTGATGCAACATATTTGTACCACAGAGACTCTGACTCTCCATAAGTGAGTCCATATAGCTATGTACCATTCTAGATCCAGTAGGCCATCAATCATGAAGATATAGCATTCCATGAGAATGCCATGGGTCCAATGTAGCAGTTCTTCATATTAGTATTGTATTGAACCTCTCATTGAGGCAACCACTATGTATCATTAGTTGTACATGATCGGCTCTTGTATTATAGAGCGTAGATCACATTATTCTTTTGACATTGTTATGAGCATGGGGATGCCCATCTCATCCATATACATGTCACACATTATTTGTATTTCACCCATTGATGGGAACCATATCAATACAAAAACCAAAAGCCACCATGACCCAGCCTAGGAAGCACCAGCTCTCCCCGAAAAATCCTATCATGTTCGTCGGCCATACGATGAGCTCCTACCCTCACACATCAAGGGGCAATCTGTTAACCCAGAAAATCTCTCATTCAACTCCACATGTCCTACACCACCTAAGGACACCCATGAACAACCCTCATTTGACCCCATTTGACCCCCACGCCCTCAAAAAGGCTTGAAAATATGAAAAAGGGCTTAAAAACCCCTAAAAAGAGCCAAAATGGCTCTCATAGGGGATAAATCCTCCAAAAAGGGGCTAAAACCCCTCAAAGGAGCTTAAAACCCCCAAAAGAACTAAAGATTGAGAAAACGGGGCTAAAATCCCAAAAAAGGGGCTAAAAGCCCAAAAAAGGGGCTAAAAGCCCAAAAAAGGGGCTAAAGCCCTAAAAATATTATAAATAGAGGGGTGGGGGTCACTCTCAAGACATTCCTTCTTTCCATATTGTTATGCTACCTGAGTGAGTGCCTTGAGACCATTTTCCTCTCAAGCCATTCACCCTCCCTAATCCATCCTTCCATTGAGCCATAGCTCCCCATTCCTAAGAGAAGTGCTCTCCCAAGCTACGGCATGGTGGCCCATTTCCACCTAAAGAAGGTATAATTTTTGTTTTATGTTGTTTATCTTATTGTTTTCTAACATAGTTTGTTTGCATGTCTATTTTTTAACATGTTCTTGCAGGTTTCCCTTGTTTACTTGCAGGTCTTTGGGTTTTTCTAATAGTTGTATGCAGGGTCTTGGAGCTTAACCCATAACCTTATGTGGGGAGGGGTTTTTATTTCCTATTCTATTTCATTTTCTATCTGTTTTTATTGCACTACCACCAGGAACCCTATCCTTCCGTCCTGTTATATTTTTAACACTAAGCTAGCATATCATTAGGATCTTTAACTGAGAGAACAAGAAGCACAACAATAAAACACAAGAGACAATGAACACAATGTTTTTCCTCGGGGACACCATAAATGGAGGAAAACCCACAAATTCCTTAGAGATATAATCACCACCAAAAGTGAAACCCAAAACAGTAAGATGATCTCCCGACAGCAGTAACCTCTTTCTTCCTTGCCCCAGTATCTTTTTCTTCCTCGGTTATGCTCTACAACTGAGTGTGAGTGAGTGTGTGTGTGATAAATAGAGAGGATCACTCTCTATTTATATTCTTTTGTTCACTTGAAACCCACTCGAACATGTCGGTCTCATTTAACAATTACTTACTAGAGCCGACATATCTAGGAGTGTCTAATAACCCTAGTGCCCCACAACTTGTGGGGACTTTGTCTCCTCTGACCAACAATGAGGGTTATCCTTAACACAATGGTGGGGACTATTTCCCCAACTCACAATGACTTAGCTAGGTTTGACTTCTCTAGGATAGTCTAACCCTAGGGCCCCACAACTACGGGAACTTTAACCCTTGACAAATAGGAGGGTTACCCATAATGACTTGACATGATTTGTTTACATTATAGAAAATTCCCAGAATAAAAATAGGGGTATTACATGACTCAATTACATTATAGACACATCCCAAAATAAACATTGGGGTACAATACATAAGATATATGGATGAATATATTCCAAAGTTACAATTACATCAACAGTCCCTCTTAACGAGGAAGGTATTCTCTCGACACAATTTATCAACACAAGTATTCTTCTCTTTATCATCTGGATCATCATCAATTGCTCATCATATTCAAGTCATCTTCATCTTCAAGTCATCTTCATCTAGATCTGGATCATCACTCGATCTAGATCATCATCACTGGATCTAGATCATCACTGGATCTGGATCATCATCACTGGATCTGGATCATCACTGGATCTAGATCATCACTGTTGGATCATCATCACGGGTGATATCTCATGATTCTTCTCATCACAAGAAGTTCTACAGAGCCAACCCTTTTTCATGTTGGTTGTAGGACTAGCCTCCATGTAGGTCTTCTTCAGCTCTTATATCTAACCCTAAGTCAGAATGGCTCACCCAACACTTATATCTGATCATGTAGGAACCAATCCTATAATCATATCAAAAAGGCACAGCCAAGACTCACATTTGACCATGTGGGAACCAATCCTACAACCTTGTCAGAAAGGCCCAACACTCACATCTGACCATGAGAGGAACCAATACAACATTCATGTTAGAAAGGCTCTACACTTACATTCGACACATGCGAGGAACCAATCCAACATACATGTTTGAAAAGGATATACACTTACATTTGACACATGTGAGGAACCAATCCAACATACATGTTCAAAAGGGCTCTACACTTACATTCGACACATGCGAGGAACCAATCCAACATACATGTTCGAAAGGGATCTGCACTTACATCTGCACATGTGAGGAACCAATCCAATATGCATGTTATAAGGGCTTGCACTCACATATGATCATGTAGAAACCAATCCTACAGTCATATCAGAATGGCCCCCAGTCCCAGACTGAGCTACCTGGTAACTAACCAGGTGCCTCCGTTCCAAGAATGGCATTCAACGCTTAATTATGATCATGTAGGAACCAATCCTACAGTCACATCAGAATGGCTCAGCACTCATATCTGACATGGAAGGAACAAATCCTCTCACCATGATAGAATGGCTCATCCCTTACATCCAACCATGGAAGTAACCAATCCTCTCACCATGTCAAAATGGCTCTGGGTCTCATCATTTCCCCTTGGAGGAAACCTCGATCTGGAGAACACCAAGCTTCTCCCTAAAATACTCGAACTTCACCCTAGCCAATGGCATTGTCAACACGCCAACTATATGTTCCTCTATCACAACATATTGGAGCTTCACTACTCCCCTCTGTGCCATATCCCTGATATAGTGATACTTGATCTCTATATGCTTCAACTTGTCATGGAACACTGGATTCTCTGACAAATTCATGCAACTCTAGTTGTCACAATGTATACAAGTAGCATCCATCTGGATATCAAATAAATCAGACAGTAGCTTCCTCAGTAACACTGCCTCATAACTAGTTGAACAAGCTGTGACATACTCTGCTTCAGCTGTACTCAGTGCCACACAGGATTGCTTCTTGCTAAAGCAAGAGATCACACCTAATCCCATACTGAAGCAACACCCTGAAGTGCTCTTCCTATCAATGGCACTACCTACCCAATCTAAATCAACATAACCCTCTAGGTTAATCTTTTGATTCACCTCATACTTGAGCCCATAGTCAATTGTACCCCTTAGGTACCTCAGAATATGCTTTGCAACAATCAAGTGAACATGTCTTGGTTTTTTCAAGAACTGGCTCAAGGTGTTCACAGCAAAGAAAATATCTGGTCTCGTGTTCATCAGGTACATCAAGGACCCAATCATCTGATGATACAGCATAGCATCAACGATCTCTGCTGAAGCATAACTCAATAGCTTCATGTTCGATTCCATAGGTGTGGTCATGGCCTTGTAGTCCATCATCCTAAACCTCTTCAAGATCTCTACTACATACTTCCCTTGTCCACACCTCCATGCCTAAAAAATAGTGCATCGACACATAGCAAGAGAATCACTGGTCTTTCGCCTTCAACCTTGAAGCAAAGGTTGGAATCCACTTTAATCTTAGTAAATCCTAGAGTCATCAGTAATCTATATATCATGTCTTACCATGTTGAACCTTAGGACCTTCTGCAGTCACTCCCTCTGAAGCATCATACTCCCTCTATCTTTCGTACTCTCTGCACTGAATCATTCTATGCCGGAGTGACAAGTAGCTTCTACTAATATTCTATGTATCCATCTAGGGTCACTGGGTATCAAGATCCTCTATATTTGAAAGCATTCTTCTCACACCCATCTGTGAGCTTGTCATCCTCTATAGGCTTTCATCTTCAACCTTGTAGTAAAGGTTAAGATCTTTATCAAGCTCCTCATGTATGTGTTATCCCATGGGTGTCTTTTGAGCTCGTACAAGGCTTTCTTTCATTTGCACACATGATTCTTCCTGTCATGTGCATTCACTTGTAGTGGCTGCAAATGTCTCCTTGTAGTCTATGCCTTCTTTTCATGAGAAGCCTCATGCTACGAATCTTTCCTTGTATCCCACGATGTTTCCATCTACTACATGATGGAACTATGAAATTCCCTTCATGTATCGATACTGCATCCTTGACATCATTCTTCTTGAACTGGTCTTCCCTTTCTTTTTGGTTACTTCTTCATAGATGGAAGGTTCTGCATCAATGATGTCGTTGTATTCATCATATTATTCTTCATCTTGAACTGTCGTCACTTGTTCTTCGAAACAAGTCTCATCCTTCTTTGCTTGTAGGTGATTATGTATGCGATATTTCCTACAAGTCAAATGCATTTGTATGGTTAGAAACATTTCATAAGGAATATTCATATTGGTAAGTTCTTATGCATAGATATATGATCATGCAACTACTTTATCCAATACAACATTCATTCATATCTCACGAAAATGTTTCTAGATGCCTTCCACCTCTACCAGGACAACATTGAGATTGTGCACTAATACAATATGTCAGCAAAGAGGTTTCATTCTAGATAAGTAGCACTGAAGAGTTGTATAGCACCATGAGCTACTTACCCATCACATGCATATTAGTAGTATACTGTCATTAATGCAAACATTCTATCATGCATAATACATTAACTGAATATAAACGAATGCATAACAAAACAATATCATGAAATGACAATTGAATACTTATCTTTATTTGTTTCATGGGTAGACTCGTTCTTGAGCATTTAACTTCATCGTCTTCTACATTCATAATAGAATCGTTTCTTATCCAAATGCTAAGGTGGATAAGAGGTTCTCCAAATGTTAAGTTCTTCATATTCGTCATCGCTTGAGGGATCTTCTTTGGATGGTGAGAGCTTGATCTTCAGTTGCTACCATCTTCTCTTCTCTTCTTATGAGTCGGGCTTCTTCTTCTTCCTATATTCTGTTGAAAGTAATCACTTCCTTCTAGCACACATTCCTTGAATGAATGAATCCCATGATCCTGGGAGGCCATTCAAGGTGGCTATCACCACTTCTGTATTCTTCACTTCTTCTTTTACCACTTCAATTTGTTCTTTGATTTGAGAGACCCTTGCAAAGTATGACTGTATGGTCTCTGCATTCTGGATCTTCACATTCTTCAACTATTTTCTCAAAGCCATATTCTAATTTATGTTCTTCCCTTCAAATAGCTTGGCCAAGGAATCAAACATATTCAGTTTCTTTAGGGAATACATTTGTGGTACAATGTGATCCATGATTGAATCAACAATGATCTTCTTGGCCTTGACCAAGTTCTTATGGTGTAAGGATTTTAGCCTCATCTCCCTCTGGAACTGGAACCTCTCTACTCATGTAGGTGTCCAATTCATTTTCTTCAAAGAGATAAAATACTTCCATTCTTGGAAGTTGTTAACTTCACCAAGATTATTATCAAGTTGATGTGATAGATCACTTTGAAATGAGAACCTCAAATGCAAATAGCAAAAGATTAGATCTTACCGATTTGAGGTGTCCATCTTGGTTTCGGAGCTGGCTAATCTAGGGTTTGTCAGAGAAAACCTAATTTTAAAAACTTGGAATATTTCATATATGATTGGATATAAATATAGATCTCTTTAGTTTGAGTTGTCCAATGTACTCCTTTTCTGAAAACAATAGAGGGAAGCTCCCGGAACAGGAAGCCGTAGTTTTCCAATTTCTTCTGCAGAAATTTCTATTACTATTTCTGTGGTATCTATGAAATTACTGCTTCTCTATGTATAAAACTTTGCATTGATTTATCCTCATATGTTCCTGTTCTAATACCATAGGTTTCATCAGAATTGGTTTCACCAATTCGGACTTATGATAATTTTTCCAAGGTGACCTGTTACAGGACTGTTCAGCACACTGAAGTTGTACAAACTACCACATGTCACTGTTGCATATTCTGGGTCTGAAACTCAGAACACTGAAATTACAGTCTGTTCCCTTTATGGAACATCTTCATAAATTTCATTTGGACCTTTGTAGCCCAAAATATAGCAATTCTCCCTGGGTGTCTTGTTTAGGGATGATTTCGGGAAGAGTCTGGAACCCTAACTTAGAGGGATCATATCTCCCAGAATATAGTGAATCAGAGGATGAATTTTGGACAGTGTAAATCAATATTTGGTATTCGGCCTCCACAATTTTCATCTCTTGATCCTTCTCCAATCCTGAGATATAGAGAATGTACCAAAACTTACCAGTTTTAGTATTTAGGATTTTTCCAGCTCGAGGTCAAACTAGGGTTTGACTTTCCAGGAGTTTCACCCAACCAAAAATATTGATCCAGGTCTCTAAAATTCAATTTTTATGAAGAGAGAAATCCAATGCTGGGCTCACTCAAAAATTCCTCTTTTGTAGAAAGCCCTAATTTTCCGCACCAAAACTGAAAATGCTTGGAATCGAATTCCGCTTCGACAGAAAAATGCGCCCTTCAATGGAGAATCAGCCTAGCATACTTTTGCTGATGGATTATGGAGAGAGACTCAAAAAGTAAGAAGCCCTAGCTTCTGCAGCTGCACAATGTCTTCTTCTCAGGTTAGCTTTGATACCATGTTATATTTTTAACATTAATCTAGCATATCATTAGGATCTTTAACTGAGAGAACAACAAGCACAGCAATCAAACACAAGAGGCAATGAACACAGTGTTTTTCCTCATGGAAACCATAAATGGAGAAAACCCCACAAATTCCTCAGAGATAGAATGAGCACCAAAAGTGAAACCCAAAATAGTAAGATGATCTCTCGACAGCAATAACCTCTTTCTTCCTTGCCCCAGTGTCTTTCTCTTCCTCAGTTATGCACTACAACTGAGTGTGAGTGAGTGAGTGTGTGATAAATAGAGAGGCTCACTCTCTATTTATATTATTTCGTTCACTTGAAACCCACCACAACATATCAGCCTCACTTAACAATTACTTACTAGAGCTGACATCTCTAGGAGTGTCTAATAACCCTAGTGCCCCACAACTTGTGGGGACTTTGCCTCCTCCGACCAACAAGGAGGGTTATCCTTAACACAATGGTGGGGATTATTGCCTTGACTTACAATGACTCACCTAAGGTCGAATTTTATAGGATATTCTAGCAACCCTAGGGCCCCATTATTGTGGGGACTTTAACCCTTGACAAATAAGAGGGTTACCCATAATGACTTGACATGACTTTTTTACATTATAGAAACTTCCCGGAATAAACATTAGGGTATGACATGACTCAATTACATTACAAACACATCCTAGAATAAACATCATGGTACAATACATAAGATATACGAATGAATACATTATGAAGTTACAATTACATCAACACGTCCTATAGATGGAAGGTAGTCATTCCTGCTCTGTAGCAAGGGAGAAATCCCTACTACAGATATCACTGCCAAGACACAGAAAATTCAGATAAATAACAATAAATGAAAGTAAATATCATGCAAAATAAAATTTTCTTCCAGAAATAAAATATACACAAGTAAATGAGTAGATAAGGAATGGATCAGGTATAGGAAACACACAGGGGGTATCAAGTATGAATATCAACTAAAGGGGATCACATACAAGGAAAGTAGGACCACAAAACAAACCAGAGGGACGTAGTGGATCAGATATGGATAGAAACAAGTTGGGAAGGGGTAGAACATAGACATAGGGTCTGGAACAAGGATGTCAAACAATGAAAAAGGATGAAAAATTGTAGGTCTCACCTGTCAGTGGAACAGGTGCGATCAGAGTCGCACATAACTATGAAACAATTATGATTGGGATAGAAAATTAGCGAACAATCACATGTCGCACAAAATATATGTTTCGTCATGACAGGTCACAAAAAATGGGGTCACATTATCAATCGTGGTCGCTCCAAGAGCCAAGAGAAGTGCGATCTGATTTTCTAGTCCAGGTCGAACTTATCGGGGTTGAAGGAACGACCTAGGTTGTGCTTATTGGGAAAAAAGGTGTGACCTAGTTGAATATTTCTACCATATAAGTGAAATGCGACCATATGTGATAATTTTTTAAGAAAGAAATTGTCGGCTTGGGTTGGGGGCCAGGAATTGAGGTAAGATTTGTTTGGATCTATCCCAAGGGGGTCATATCTGTGACAGCTGAATGTAGAAAAGGAGAAAAAACTAGTAGAAACATCTACAAAAAAATATATATGAATGGATCAACTGAGTGGAGTCACAAAAACTGTATTGTGGATTTCTCATGTACTACATGCAAAAGCACCTACCCTAGATCATCCATATCATAGGGTAGAGTTCAATAATAATAATGGGAAACAAGAACATTAATAACAATATTTTTTTATTTTTTCATATATACTCTACTAACTAACAAAAATAAAAGAATTCATGACTTTTTTTCTTTAATGTGTGCCACCATAGCCATTCGAGGAAATGGTCCCTCATATCCACGATTTGGGTATTCAGTCTTCTCCATGAATGGTTGTAAAATGGGGTAATGGATCTGAATGGGTACAGAGTGAACTCACCGTACACTATGGGAATGGTATGTCTAGAATGGAGGAACAATGGTAAGTGATGAAAAGTAATGATGTATAATGTGACCAAAGTATGTCTTAAAAGTGATTAATTTTTTGGGGGGGAAGACCTTCACAATGTATTTATAGGGCGATATAATTTTTTTTGACCCATGGTAACGACCCATTGTATTTTATTGTGCATGGTATTTATCTATGGTTTTTTACCCATTCCCATTTTAGGGTAGGAAAATGTCATCTAGAGCCTCTATGCCTGCCACTGATCCAGCAGGTAGTTCCTTAAACCACTTCCTAGCCTGGCCATCTAGGCTTTGCACAAAAACCCTAGTCCATACATCTTCTTGCTCTATGTTAATATTTTCAACATAGCTATAAAATGCCTCTAGATGTTCTTCAGCAGTGAAATCCCCTTCCCCTGTAAACTTAGGCATATACTTGAGATAATCCCTAGTAGGCATGGCTGAGAGGGGATTTGGAAAAATTACGGGTGCATACCTAGCTACCAAGATCCTTTCCATCTTGGTCAATTGAGGGTCATCCATATTAGAAATGGGTATGGATAGGGTTGAGGAAGGCAACACTAATGGATATACTTGCTGAGAAGGTGGTGGTATACTTATCCCAATGGAGTCACCAAGGATTGGATCTTCACAAGCAACAATGCTTGAAGATGCCCAAACCCTAGATTTTTCTAATGTATCTAAAAATTCCTAATAATTAAGAATTTCAGCAGAAGAAATAATAGTAGAAATATTTCTTGAAATACCTAATGTAGCTTTTTGTGCAGCACTACTGGTCTGTCTTAGTAACGCCCTAGCTCTTCTCAAAATTTCTTCTGGATCTAAAACTGGTGTTGCTAGTGGCCACTTAGGATTTTCTCTCGTACTTGGTCTTCTTGAATCCACCTTATATCAATGGAGTCACCAGATAGATGATTACAACCATAATAGTGTCCAAGCTTTGTCTATCATCAAAGCAAGGATCTACGTCGTCTCCCAGGGAAGCTAAGCTTCAGTCTCCTCTCCTTGACAACGGCGCCAATTTATTATCACTCCAGGAAACTCCTCTAGGTTGTAGCTCAAGGATGCCTAGTAACTTACAATTTTTTTAAGGTTTTTTTATTTGGATCAAGTTAGTTGACCTATATAACCTTTCCACTCTCAAGGCATGCATAAAACTCACTCGTTTACAAGGATTTTAGTTATAATTGCTCAAAAGTTGACAATAAGGTGCAGGGATGAAGAACTCATCAGGCTGGTAGACTTACATGCAAAACACATGCATATAAATGGCTAAATTCTGATAAGGATGGCACTCATAAATCAAATTGCACTAACAAACCAATAGGATGACAACTATTAGCTATTAATCAATCTAAAAATGACCTAAATACACATTCATGCATAAGTACAGTAAAGAAAGAGATGATGGCTGAACAAATGATAACAAAAAGAGCTTATATTCATGAAGAGTAAAAATGAGAAGCTGAAAGCATTACAGGCTTATAAACCCCCGAAATTGAACCTTTATTATAAAATCGATCTTAGGCTTTATAGCCTTTGTACAAAAATTACAAATCCTGAAACTTGGATCTGTTTTTACAAAAATACTCAAAAGTAACAGTTTTTGCAAATTAGGGTTTGAAACCCTACCTAAGTACTTGTCTAACTACAATGAAGATCTAGTTCATTGACTGAACATTAAATAACTGAAGCATTTGCTAATGATCACTACTGCTGGTCCACTATTAGTTAACCCACTGATTTCTTCTTGGAAGCTAGGGTTGATGACTTTATGGTGTTGTTTTGTCATAATAGATCTAAACAAAACCTTTCCGATACTTCTGTTAACACATTTTATCTTTAACTTATTCCCTTGAGCCATCTGCAGTCACCAAAAAATGATCATGTGTGCCCAAAACTTGCCTTTACGCCTCTATTCGCTTTCAGTGCTTAAGAGGCCAGTCTATCGGACCCATTAGCTGCTGAAAGTGGCACTTTTGGTGGCTAAGGGACTATTCCATCATCTACCTAAGCCGCCAAAAGCCTTGTTTTATCAAAAAATTTAGGTTTTCATCAAAAATGTCTTTTTATACCTATTGGCTCATCTTTCCTCTTTTGTAGGCTTCGTGTTAAAGGTGTTAACAACATCTTGGTTGGTTTCAGGAGGCTGTAGATTGATGGTTGCTTCAGCTAGGGTTGATAAGGCAATGTGGCTACTAGGGTTTGCTTTTGCTTCTTTCACCTACAGCCTTTGGAGCCTCACCATCCTATATAACCTGGTATTGTCCCTTAGGTATCTTTTGTTCAACCTTTTCAAGAAGATGTATCTTTCCCTCTGCTCCAGGTAGGACTTTTGCAATAACTTGTTTCTCCTAGTCAATGTCTCATTATTTCTCTTTAGCTCTCTTTCCAAGACCTCCATTTCATAAACCTGCCTCAGTATCAGATTGATCTTTTGATTTCTAGGTTTGCTGGAGGAAGGCCTTTCTGCTAGTTCCTCTTGTTCCTGTGGTGTGGGGGATGGCAATGCTTCAGTGAATGGAACAATTTATAGAGCTAGGGTTGTATCCTCTCCTTGTTCTTACTTAGAATCTGAAAAGGGTAGGTTTAAGACATTATCCTGGTGTGCTTCTGCCTCTTGACCTTTCTCACCGAAATCCAAATTCCTTTTTGCCTTCTTAGTCTTGGAGGAGGAGGGAGGTTGTTCTATTGCTACAGCTGGAGATATGGCCCTCCTCCTTCTTCTCCCACTCCTTGAAGTGCTAGATTTATTGGTAGGAGACTTCCCTTTCTTATCTGGTTAAAGGCCTGTCTCGAAGCCATTCCAAAACAGAAAATAGGGCCAAGCAATGTTTCTTTTCTTCAACAACTCCTGGAGAAATAGCTGGACAAGACCATGGTGGCACAACCTGCCAGTAATATTGGATGGGTGGGATTTCACTTGATGTGCCATCTTCCCTAGAATCCTGTGTAAATAAAAAGGCAGATTAAGAGGTTTCTTACCTATGAAGTGGTTCATGAGTTTGAAATGATAGATCATTACTCTATTGTATCTCCCTTCACAGGTCAAATAGACCACAATGGCTTTTAGCAGCAGCTGCCAGTTCTCTTCTAGCCATGATGATGGAACAACCTTCTTCCATGTTATTCCCCTATGCTCAATCTTGAGATATGATTTGAATTCCATGTATTTGGGTATGGTGGTGTTGAACCACTTCTCTCCTATGCAAGGGAGCTTAGTCACCTCTGAGATTACTGCTTCATCTATGAGAAATTACTCCCTTCCTATGACTTATTTTGAACCATCAAATGACAGGGAAAAAGCTTCAGCCACCTGCTGATGAAAAGCTTGTATTTTTTCACAGTATTTGTAGCAGCCTACCTCCTGGAACAATCTACAAACCTCTAAATGGGCCTCTAAATAATTAACATCACCTAGCTCCTATCTGAGAGCTGGTCCACTTTTCTTCATCCTGATGGGTGTATCTCCTGGGTACCTGCAAAAACAGTTTTCCAGATCTTCTATACAATGTGCTTTAGCATGATTCTCTCTCAGAGTCATTTTTTTGGTGAAAAAATGCCAATTTCAAACATGAAATACGATGGAGTCCCATGGCACTCATTATGAGTATTTTCTGTCATTTATCGAAGTTGAGGTCACCCAAATGATGACAGCATCTCGATACTTGAGATATATTTTCACAGATAATCGTACCCTACCTCAGCCATAGCATTATGTGGTTATTTGATGACCCTTGGGACAGGTGGAGGAAAACTAAAGGTTGGCAGTCAAATCAGTTTTTCTACTTGCATAATGACCCTTTTCACTCATTTCATAGGTAGTCACACAGCTCCATATATTTTCGGTGGGTAATCATGCTCTAAAATGATCTTTTTTCTTGTTGACGGGGTTGGATGTGACAATTCCCAACCATTTCCCTATTTTAGCCTTTCGGTGGTTTAAGATCCTCCATGATTTTGTCAGCTAACCGCCAAAACGTTGGCTTTTGGTGACTAACTAAACGTGATCCTTCTTAATTAAACTGTCAGAATAATTACCCCATCACCGTGGTCATTCTCTACTTTTGGCAGATCTCAACCGTGTTAGAAACCTTTTTTAACTACTGACAACATGTTCTTTAGGTGGTTAATAAAAATGTCATATCTTTGACCTAAACTGCCGAAAGGGTTTTTCACCCGATATTTGTCTTCCATCTTTCGATGGTTAGCATATGTGTTGCGATCTTCTCTAATCTATCGAAAGTGACCCTTTTCAGTGGCTAATGAGATGTTCTGAGCCTCGCCTAATCCACTGAATGTAATTTTCCTGATGTTGCTTGCTCCTTGCTTTCGGTAGTTTAACCCCTTTTTTATCTCTCTTTCTAGTCTACCAAAAGCACCCCTTTTCGGTGGCTAATGAGTTTTTTGTAGTCTCACCTAAGCCACCGAAAGTGTTACCTTGACCTTGCTTACTCAAACTACTTTTGGTGGTTCGCCTTTGGTCTCCATTCAATTGTTTAACCGTAGAAACGTATCTTTTCGGTCGCTAATGAGCTATGATAGTCCTCGCCTAAGCCACTGAAAGATACAACTTGTAAAATTTTCATCCAAATAAAAAACAGAGGCCTTCAAATTGTTAGTGATATTCATGTTCTTCATTGCACGAGTTAAATTCTTCATACTATCAAAATAAATTATTTTGGGAGATAACACATTCCTTGTAGAATATTTGAAGTTCAACGTATTCACTTTGATCATGCTTTTACAATTGAACAACTAGTATGGTTTTGTTTTAACTTTTGATCCTGTCCAGATTTTCCTTAGGGACCTCCCAATCCTTTTATTTTTTGTGTACATTGTCAAACCCAATAGTCGGATAATATACTAGATAAAATAAGACAGAAAATAATGAGTAGATATATGCCTGAAATTGCAAATATTGACTTGTGATAAAAATGAAAATGCAGTGTAAGATGGAAGTATTTCAAGGTCAGTCTGGAAGTTATGATTAGTAGATCAATATGGCAAGAGACCTTCTCCCTTCTCAAAGAAACATTGATAATTCGGTACACAAATTGCCACTTCAATTACTTTTACTTGATAATATTGGAACATCGTAGTAACTTAATAGATTAATTGGAGTGTTTTGAACTTCCTTATTCCCAACATCCATAGTAAGGACCAGAGTGAGGTTCGAGACATCAATATGAAAAATTTAAATGTTCCTCTTCTCGAAACGTCGTTATCAAATAACTATAACTTGTTACATATTGTAAAATGAAGTTTCAATACTTAGGCAATTGATAATTGCCACAGAACATGTTTATGTTTCATGTTCAAGAATGATTAAATAGGTCACTAAATAATTTAGAAACCTATGTATATCAGAAATCATAGTGAGCTTCATTAAAAATGGTGTTGCAGTTTGAAATGATCTGAATTCATTTGTGCATATTCTCAAGATCCCTTGAGGTGATGCCTTGCAAATAAGAACTAATTCCACATATATTCCTTTTGTGCCCCATGAATTTGTATTCCATTTATTCCCTAACCCCAATCAAAATTTCCATGAACTTTCCAAACAAAATTTACACAGAGGCATATTAGGGTAATTTCTGGCTCATGTACTCACCATTTTTGGAGGCATTTTCTTCCACAACAAGTTGCTAGCTCTACATCTACAGGTCCAAGTCCTCTGATCTCCCACTGCTAATTAAATCCTATCTCACAATTCTCATAGCACACTGCGTGGATCACGGGAGGTAACAATGGCACCACAACCCACACAACTCGGTGGATAGACCCAGTACACAACTCGGTCCTATGAAATAGAAACCAGTTTAGTGGAGCAGCAGAGAACATGGTTTTCTATTTTAGTTGCAGTTGTGGGTCAATAACATTCACGGGAGAGAATTTAATCACACGAGGAGTTTCCAGCAGAGAGACATGGTTGGTGTAGTAAAGGAGGTAATACCTAAGTAAATCAGCAGCTAGACATGCGCTAGGAGCATGCAGATGGTGAAACAGTCACATGAGTGCTAGCAGCCACACGATAGTAGGTGAGGTAACCATAAAGGGGTAATCACCATAAAGGAAATGTGAAAAAATTGTAGAGGTAAGATCACCGTGAAAGATCACTGTGAATGAAATCGTGAAGGATAACCATGAATGAAATCGCATAGGTGATATCACCGTGAATCACAGAGGTAAGATCACCATGAATGAAACCAGAGAGATAATCACTGTGAAAGAAATACCAAGGGTGAGATCACTTAGGTGAGAAATCACAGGGTTAGGGTAAATGAGTCAAACACTTAGGAACAAGATAAAAAATAAAGTGGTCCAAAATAATAAAAGGTCAAAATATAAAATAACAAAGGTCCAAAGGTTTTATAATAATAAAACCATAAAGTAATAAAATAGTCCAAAAATCATATAAACATAGTTTATATAACCATAAAGTAAATGGTAGAAATGTTTTATAAATAAAACCATAAAGTAAAGTGTACCGAAGAATAAAACCCATAAGGAAAGGGTACACAAGATATACACACAATAAGAGTGTCAGGACCAAGGAAGATAAGAGACCAAGAGTCAACATGGGGACCACAACCCACACAACCATAAGATCAAGGTGAGCCATAAGGGTGGCCAAGTATTCATCAATAGGACCAAATATTTTGATCATTTCTCTCTCTCAAGGTACAATGTTTTATATATATATATATATATTGTCATCACTATATAAGGAAAAGATCCAAACAAATGGTACAATCCTTAGGTCCTCAGAACTGTTACTGAAATAACATTCTTCTTTACACCAGGAACATACAAAATTTCCCCAACATTAATTAATGTATCTAAATCAAGTTGTATTTGCACAAGATCATCATCCTCTACTTTATCTCCAATGGTAATGAGTTGATCTCTTATATTATACAATGATGACAAAAATTTGTTGATGTAATTGTAACTTCAGAATGTATTCACTTGTATATCTTATGTATTGGTACCGAATTTTTATTGTTGGAAGTGTTTGTAATGTAATTGATTCATGTCATGCCTCGATGTTCCGATCGGGAGTTTCTATAATGTAAACAAGTCATTATGGGTAACCCTCCTATTGATCAAGGGTTAAAGTCCCCACAGTTGTGGGGCCCTAGGGTTATTAGACTATCCTAGAGAATTCGAACCTAGATGATTTATTGTAAGTCGGGGAAAAATTCCCCAGCATTGTGTTAAGGATAACCCTCCTTGTTGGTCAGAGGAGGAGAAGTATCCACAAGTTGTGGGGAAATAGGGTTAATAGAATCTCTTAGAGATGTTGGCTCTAGTAAGTAATTGTTAAGTGAGGCCGACATGTTGGAGAGGAAATTAAGTGAATGAAAGAATATAAATATAGAGTGAGCCTCTCTATGCATCACACACACACTCACTCATTGGAGCGCATGAGTGAGAGAGAAGTCACTAGGACAAGAGAGAGACTACTATTGTCGGGAGATCATATTTATGTTTTTGCGTTTTAATTTTGGTGCTGATTCTATCTCTGAGGAAGTTGTGGGGTTTTTTCCTTTATGGTTTCCCCTAGGAAAATTCTTTGTGTCTCTTGTCTCTTGTGTTTATTGCTGTGCATGTTATTCTCTCAGTTAAAGATCCTAAGATCATAATGCTATCTTGAATGATAAAATATAACATGGAAGTAGAGCTAACCTGAGAAGAAGACATTGTGCAACTACAAAATCTAGGGATTATTAATTTTTGGGTCTATCTCCACAATCCATCAGCAAAAGTATGCTAAGCTGACTCTCCATTGAAGGGCGCATCTTTCCGTCGAAGCAAAATTCAATTCTGGACATTTTCAGTGTTTGGTGCGAGAAATAGGGCTTCTTACATAAGAGGAATTTTTGATTGATCCTAGCATAGGATTTATATCCTCATCAAAATAAAATTTTAGAGATCTGGGTCGACATTTTTGGTTGGGTATAACTCCAGGAAATTCAAACCCTAGTTTGACCCCAGACCGAAAAAACCCTAAATACTAAAACTGATAGGTTTTGGTACATTCGCTATATCTCAGGATTGGAGAAGGATCTGGAGCTAAAATGTTCACATGCTGACGATAAAATCATGATTTACATTGTATCAAAATTTCAGCCTCAGATTCACTAAATTCTACGATATATGATCCCTCCAAGTTAGGGTTCCATCCTCTTCCAGGATTTATCCCTAAACAGGACACCTGGGGAGAATTGCTATATCTTGGTCTACGAAGGTCCAAATGAAATTTATAAAGATGTTCAAAAAATGGAATGGAACATATGTTTTGTGGTCCAAGTTTTAGACCCAGAAGATAAAACAGTGACACGTGGAAGTCCATACAACTTTGCTATGTTGAATAGTTCTGAAACAGGTCACCTTGGGAAAACGCTGATAAGTCCCAATTGGTGAAACCGATTCTGATGAAATGTATGGTGTTGGAACAGGGACAGGTGAGGATACCTTATTGAAAAGTTTCATACATAGAGGAGTATTAATTTTGGTGATACCATAGAAACAATATCAGGAATTTCTGCATAAGAAATTTGAAAACTAGGGCTTCTTGTTCCGCGAGTTTCCCTCCATTGTTTTAAGAAAATGAGTACATTGCAAAGCTCAAATTGAAGAGGTCTATATTTCTATATAATCAGATCTAAAAGATTCCAAGTTTTGAAAATTAGTTTTTCTCTAACAAACCCTAGAACAGCCAGCTCCGGAACCAGGACGAACACCTCAAATCGGTAAGATCTAATCTTTTGTTATTTTTGATTTGAGATTCTCATTTCAAAGTGATCTATCACATCAGCTTGATGATAAGCTTGGTGAAGTTGAAAACTTCCAAGAATGGAAGTATATGATCTCTCTGAATAAAATCAATTGGACACCTACACAAGAAGAGAGGTTCCAGTTCCAGAGGGAGATGAGGCTAAAAGCCTTACACAAGAAGAACTTGGTCAAGGCCAAGAAGATCATTGTTGATTCAGTCACGGATAAAATTATTCCACAATTTTCTTCCCTAAAGACACCGAAGATGTTTGATTCATTGACCAATCTATTTGAAGGGAAGAACATAAAATAGAATATGACCTTTGAGAAAGTAGTTCAAGAGTGTGAAGATCCAGAATGTAGAGACCATACAGTCATACTTTACAAAGGTCTCTCAAATCAAGGAACAACTTGTAGTAGTAGAAGAAGAAGTGGAGAATGTATAAGTGGTGATATCCACCTTGAATGGCCTCCTAGGATCATGGAATGCATTCATGCGAGGAATGTGTGCCAGAAGGAAGTGATTACTTTCAGCAGACTATGGGAAGAAGAAGAAGCTCGACTCATAATAAGAGAAGAGAAGATGGGAGCAACTGAAGATCAAGCTCTCATGATCCAAAGAAGATCACTCAAGCAATGAGGACTATGAAGATCTCAACCCTTGAAGAACCTCTTATTCATCTTATCATTTGGATAAGAAACGATGCTATTATTAATGAAGAAGACAATGAAGATGAAGGCTCAAGAAGGAGTCTACCCATGAAACAAATAAATATAAGTATTCAATTGTCATATTGTTTTGTTATGCATTTGTTTATATTCAGTTGATGTATTATGCATGATAGAATCTTTTCATTAATGACAGTATACTACTAATATGCATGTGATGGGTAAGTAGCTCATGGTGCTATACAACTCTCCATTTCTACTTATCTAGAATGAAACCTCTTTCCTAACATATTGTATTAGTGCACAATCTCAATGTTGTTCTAGTAGAGATGGAAGGCATCTAGAAACGTTTCGTGAGATATGGATGAATGTTGTTTTGGCTAAAATAGTTGCATGATCATATATTTATGCTTAAGAATTTTTCATTATGAATATACCTTATGAAATGTTTCTACTATATACAAGTAATGCATTTGAATTGTAGGAAAGATCTCATAAAATTGCCTACAAGCAAAGAAAGATGAGACTTGTTCTAAAGAACAAGTGACGACAGTTCAAGAGGAAGAATAATATGATGAATGTAGCAACATCATTGATGCAGAACCTTCCAGCTATGAAGAAGTAACCAAGAAGAAAGGGAAGACCAGTTCAAGAAGAATGATGTCTAGGATGCAGTATTGATACATGAAGGGAAGTTTGTAGTTCCATCATGCAGTAGATGGAAACATCGTGGGATACAAGGAAAGATTCATAGCACGAGGCTTCTCACGAAAACAAGGCATAGACTACGAAGAGACATTTGTAGCTAGTGGGAGTTGAAACAAATACATGATGAGCTTGATGAAGATCTTAACCTTCGCTACAAGTTTGAAGATGAAAGTCTATACACTAGATGGATACATAGAATATTAGTAGCATAGGAAGTTACTTGTCACTCTGGTATAGAATGTTTCAGTGCATAGAGTACAGAAGACAGAGGGAGTATGATGCTTCTCTTTAGAGGGAGTGACTACAAAATATCCTGAGGTTCGACATGGTACAACAGAATTCACAGATTACTGATGATTCTAGGCTTTATTGAGAGTAAAGAGGATTCCAACCTTTGCTTCAAGGTTGAAGGCGGAAGACCAGTGATGCTCCTGTTATTTGTCGATGACTTGTTCCTAACAGAAAAGAGGAACTCATTAAATTTGCAAGAAGAAGACTTGTTGTCAAGTTCGAGATAAAGGACTTGTGGATGATGCACTACATTCTAGGCATGGAGGCGTGGACAATGGAAGTATGTAGTAGAGATCCTGAAGAGGTTTAGGATGATGGACTGCAAGGCCATGACCACACCTATGGAATCGAACCGAAAGCTATTGAGTGTTGCTTCATCAGAGTCGGTTGATGCCACAATGTATCGTTAGATGATTTATTCCTTGATGTACATGACGAATATGAGACTAGATATTTTCTTTGTTGTGAACACATTGATACATGTTCACCTGATGGTTGCAAAGCATGTAGTGAGGTACTTGAAGGGTACAGTTTATTATGGGCTCAAGTATGAGGCAAATCAGAAGATTAACCTGGAGGGTTATGAGGATTCGTATTGGGCAGGTAGTGCCATTGATAGGAAGAGCACTTCGAGGTGCTACTTCAGTATGGGATCAAGTGTGATCTCTTGGTTTGGCAGGATGGAGTCCTACATGGTACTGAGTACAGCTGAGGAAAAAGATGTTGCCACTTGCTATTTGGGAGGTAGTATGTTTCTTTTGAAAACTACTATTTGATTTGATTGATTTGACTTTCATTTTTGGTATGATGCAGAGAGGAGCAGTGAAGCTCCAGATTGTGATCCAGATCAAGATCTCTTGAAAGAGGGAGTTCTAGCATAGTCAGTGAGATAGTTTGTCTGAGCATAAATCCTGGCGAAGCTCGTAGGTTGCTCAAATGTATACAGACCTGTAGGTTGTCCTCAGATGTAATCCATCCTGGTGAAGATCACAGGTTATCCTTGAATGTAATCAACCTTGACATGATTCTATGCTAGAAATGGTCAAAGTGAAGTTTGAGTACATCAGGGAGAAGCTTGGTGTTATCCAAATCGAGGTTCCCTCCATGGGGAAATGATGAGACCTAGATCCAGTCTAACATGGTGAGAGGATTAGGTTCCTTCCATGGTTAGATATAAGGGCTAAGCCATTCTGTCATGGTGAGAGGATTGGTTCCTTCCATGTCAGATATGAGGGCTAAACCATTCTGATATGACTGTAGGATTGGTTCCTTCTTGATCAGATATAAGGATTGTTTCCATTCTTTGAATGGAGGCACCTGGTCAGTTACCAGGAATCCTCAGTCTAGGACTAAGAGCCATTTTGACAAGTCAAGGTTATATGTAAGGGTTGTGCCATTCTGACAAGTCAAGGTCATATGTAAGGTATGTGCCATTCTAACGAGTCAAGGTCAGATGTAGGGGCTGTTCCATTCTGACGAGTCAAGGTCAAATGTAAGGGCTCTGCCATTCTAAAAAGTCAAGGTCAGATGTAAGGGCTATGCCATTCTGACATGGTGAGAGGATGAAGTTCCTTCCATGGTCAGATGTAAGGGCTAGGCCATTCTGAAATGGTGAGGGGATTAAGTTCCTCTCATGGTTAGATGTGTGTGCTGGGCATGCCTTTCTGATGAGTCAAGGTCAGATGTAAGTGTTGGGCAGGCCATTCTGACTTAGGGTCAGATATAAGAACTGAAGAAGACCTACATGGAGGCTAGGTCTACACCTAGCATGAAAAAGGGATGGCTCTGTAGAACTTCCTGTGATGAGAAGAATCATGAGATAGCACCAGTTATGATGATCCAGCAGTGATGATCCATATCCAATGATGATCTAGATCCAATGATGATGATCTAGTAGTGATGATCCAGATCGAGTGATGATCTAGATCCAGTGATGATGATCTAGCAGTGATGATCTAGATCCAGTGATGATGATCCAACAGTTATGATCCAGATCAAGTGATGATCTAGATCCAATGATGATGATCCAGCAGTGATGATCCATATCCAGTGATGATCTAGATCTAGTGATGATGATCTGGATCGAGTGATGATCCAAATCTAGTGATGATGGTCCAGATCGAGTGATGATCTAGATCCAATGATGTTGATCCAGCAGAGATGATCCAGATCGAGTGATGATCTAGATCTAGTGATGATGACCAAATCAAGTGATGATCTAGATCCAGATGAAGATGAATTGAATATAAAGATGACCTGAATATGAAGATGACTTGAAGATGATGAGAACTCAATGATGATCTAGATAATACAGAGAAGAAGACTTGTGCTGATAAATTGTGTCAAGAGAATACCTTCCTAGTTAAGAGGGAGTGTTGATGTAATTGTAACTAAAGAATGTATTCACTTGTATATCTTATGTATTGTACCCCTATGTTTATTCCAGGAAGTGTTTATAATGTAATTGAGTCATGGCATGCCCTGATGTTCCGATCAGGAGTTTCTATAATGTAAACAAGTCATGTCAAGTCATTGTGGGTAACCCTCCTATTGATGAAGGGTTAAAGTCCCCATAGTTGTGGGGCCCTAGGGTTAATAGACTATCCTAGAGAAGTCGACCCTAGGTGAGTTATTGTAAGTTGGGGCAATAGTCCCCACCATTTTGTTAAGGATAACCCTCCTTGTTGGTAGGATGAAAAGTCCCCACAAGTTGTGGAGTATTAGGGTTATTAGACTCTCCTAGAGATGTCGGCTCTAGGAAGTAATTGCTAAGTGAGGCCGACATGTTGGAGAGGAAATTAAGTGAATGAAAGAATATAAATAGAGAGTGAGCCTCTCTATTTATCACACACACACTCACTCATTGGGGCGCATGAGTGAGAGAGAAGTTTCTAGGATAAGAGAGAGACTACTGCTATCGGGAGATCATCTTTATGTTTTCAGGTTTTACTTTTGGTGCTGATTCTATCTCTGAGGAAGTTGCGGGGTTTTTTCCTTTATGGTTTCCCCGAGGAAAATTCTTTGTGTCTCTTGTCTCTTTTGTTTATTGCTGTGCATTTTATTCTCTTAGTTAAAGATCCTAAGATCATAATGCTAGATTGAATGATAAAATATAACAAATATATATGATGATGATGGTGGTGGTGGTGGTGATGACAACAATAATGGTGATGATGGTGATGACGAAGATGTTGATGATAACAGTGATGATGGTCACTATCAGGATGATGACAATGACGATAATGATGATGAGGATGAGGATGAGGATGATGGCGATGACGATAAGGATGATGAAGATGATGATGAATCTGACAATGATGAAGATGAAGATGATGAATATGTTGATGAGGAAGAGGGTGATGATGATGATGATAATGACAATGATGGTGATGGTGATGGTGATGATGGTGATGATGATGATGATGATGAAGAAGATGTTGAAGATGTTGATGAGGAAGAGGGTGATTATAATGATGATGATGATGATGATGATGATGATGAAGATGATGATGATGATGGTGATGACGATGATGATGAAGATGATGATGGTGATGACAATGATGATGATGATGATGATGAATCTAACGATGATGAAGATGATGAAGATGATGATGATGATGAAGATGATGAAGATGATGATGATGATGAAGATGATGAAGATGTTGATGAGGAAGAGGGTGATGATGATGGTGATGATGGTGATGACGATGATGATGATGAAGATGATGAATATGTTGATCAGGAAGAGGGTTATGATGAGGATGAGGATGATGACAATGACGATGATGGTGATGATGAAGATGGTGATGACGATGATGATGATGATGAAGAAGATGTTGATCAGGAAGAGGGTAATTACGATGATAATGATGAAGATGACAGTAGTGGAAAATGAGAAATTAGTGACTAGGAGACCAAAATTTTTGGTCACCATAGTTTTTTTCAAGGATAAATGACCAAAATTAATAAATTTAAGAGAGCTAACTAAAAAATACCAAGATAAATAACCACTTTTGGTCACAAGATAAAAACCAACTAAAAACGACCAAGATAAATGACCAAATTTGGTCACAGGATATCTAAACTAAAAATGACCACATAACAATTGGTCATTTATTTGGTCATTTTTAGTTGTCACTTCGAAAATGAAAGAAATTACAAATTTGACAATGAATTTGTACATTTTACTAAATTCTAACACTACAGATGGATTCAGAGACTGAATCCATCTACAGTGTTAGAATTTAGTAAATTCTAACTGTTGGGACATAGAAATGTCCATTTTTCATCCACTTTATCTTCCTCTATTCCTCACATTTCATCGTCCCATTAACCTTTTATCATACCATTTCCATACATATATGTGGGTTTCACCTTATTATTTCCACTTTATTTATTTTTAGTATTATAAGTGAATTTATGATTAAATATTAGAAAATTAACATATTTTCACTAATATCTCAAAGTATGGATGAGCTTTGTAATGTGTAGGAATATGTGAAGTATTAATTCAAAGAAAAGAATTCACGTATATCTCCTCCATCATTTCAAGGAGATAGTTATGCAAAGAATATTCTAAGGAGAAGATCATGGAGATTTGGTTGAGAGACATGTGGAGAATTTGTGAAAGATATGTGGAGGATTTGAAGGGATCATATCTTGTAATAATAGGAAAGTAGTTGAGTGGTTGAGTGAATAGTGGATATCTCATTATGAGATGGTTATTTTCCTCATGTATTAAAGAGAGTGCTCTCTCTTCATTTCATAATAATTATTAAATGGGATATTATTTTAGAATATTTTAGATCTTAGATTATCTTAAAGAATAGTAGATTAAAGAAGTTAGTCTTGACTTTGTAATATGGAGAAGGGAATTCTCAGCTTTTGTTCATAATATTGGTTTGATGTTTTCATTATTTATGATTGATTCTTGTGATGTAATTTAAGATTGCTTTATTGTTAATGTGAGCTCACATGTGTTGTCTTGTTGCTCTTCATATGTTGTCTTTCTTTTATGTAATTTACTTTCATCCGTGTATTTCATCTTCTAGCATTAGATTAGCGATTGCTTGTTTCAGTTTTACGGGGGGTTAGATTAGATTTGTCTTAGTTTTACGGGGGGTTAGATTAGCTTAATTTCACTTCAGTCTTACATATACTTTGTAGGTGCTTCGTAAGATTACGAACCTTGGATTGACAAATTAAATGGATGGTCAATTACTACAACGGAATTAAAACGCCATTAATTCGGCCCAACACTAACATATATAAAATATATATTTACATGTCCCTATATTAACAAAATTGAATTAATGCAACCCAGCTATATGTTAATTTGGACATAACCTTGGCATATAAAAAACCCACTAAACCTTGGCACGTATGACCCCTTCAACATATTTTCCAAGTCGTTTCTTTTATATCGTCATGATAGTCTAGTTAATGTTGTGTCTCAAAGATTGGTCATTTCTCATTAAAAGAATCATCATGTCTTGAATTTTATACCATTGTGTTCAAATTATCACACTTAACATGTTCATATTTAATCTGGCCAAAATCGTCATCATTTGTCCCCTTTGACACTCAATTGAAGCTTAGGTATGTAAGAGCATGAAAACTATTTTATTTTTATTTTTTTTTCCTTTATTAATTCATATGATGTGGCCATTTGGCAGTCTTCTCATTACATATATGATTCGAAAGTTGAAAAGTATCCTCCTAAGTCTTATAGCAAAAGAAACCAATATGCCTTGTTTATTAAAAAAATATGAGTGCTTCCCCTTTTAATTATTTCCCCTATCCTAGCTTTTAAACCCTTTTCTATCTAAAGTCCTCACCCCTTCCTGTTTTCATTTACATAAAAGAAATAAAACACCTTTAAAATCCAAACCCCTTTACCTTACCCTTAAAAAAATTCTCCTCCATAGAGATCCTTTTGTCTTATCTACGTTCCTTATTCTCCTATTTAAATGAAAAATTTGCCATTTACCTAGTCCCTAATCCCCTTTATGATAATTAAAAATTATCAAATTAAAATAGAAAATGGGATTCTTTCTCTTTATATTATATATTATAATGTATTTGTATTATATATTATATTGTATATTATAATATATAACTTAAAAACAATATATATAACATATAACTTATATTTAATACAAGCCTAGATCCAAATCCTAGGCTCTATCAAACGCTGAGAGGGATCAAATCTCCCGAGGTGCAAACTTCTTCTAAGGTATTGCATGCAAGGAGCTATTGGAGGAGAGGTTTGCACCTCCGAAGATTTGATCCCTCTTAGCGCTTGATAAAGCCCAAGATTTGGATCTAAGATAGTATTTATAAAAAAACATTACTACATAAAAAAATTTTAAACTTAGTTTACTTCAAAGTATTTATATTTATATTTATAAAAACATTTAAACAACAAAAAATAATATTTTTGTTGACCCAATATGCATGGCGGGATTATGTTGTGCATAGGAGGGAAATTAAAAATGTTGGTAAAAGTATTGGGTCTAACTTGGAGCCTAATCTCCTTTTGATTTTTCAAGTTAGCAAGGCCTCTTATGAGATCTGCTAAAAACTATGTCCAAGCCATAAGTCCAACCAGACTCACTGTTAAATGCCAAACACCAACCTGAGAAAACCCATCACATAATCCCACGACTTGTATTGTGTAGAAGGCGAGGGTTTATCAAATGCATCTTGTGGGCATACTGGTTTTTAGAGAAAATTCACCCAACACCAAACACCAACCTAAGAAAACCCATCACATAATCCCATGGCTTGTATTGTGTAGAAGGAAAGGGTTTATCAAATGCATCTTTTGGGCATACTGGTTTTTAGAGAAAATTCACCCATACAAAGCTTCATCACTTTGAATCTATGATGAGAATGAAGAATCATTGAGGTTTCAGCCGCAATGAGGTACTTCCTAAAGTACCTATTTCTTTGCATTTACATATGGGATTTAGGTATTTCAATGCCAATCCTTTACAGACCTATTCCACTATGCTTTTGGGCTTCTAACAGGATTCAAACTTTGTTCTCTGGGAAACTATTTTTTTTTAATTGGGAGAAATTTACATAGTATTAAAATTTTAGTGAATCTAATGGAAAGTATCATAGATGCATTAGATAATGAGGACAAAATTCAGCCAAGATAGAATGTTTACATTCATATAATGATGATTCTATCATAATATTTGAGAAGCTACTGGTGTAATGATTTTTATTTCCCTTATAGACTTAAACAAATAATTATTGAAACCTGTGTTTTATGTGAAGAACAAAAGAACATATTGAAAAACACATTCCTTGACTGAATCAATAGGTTCCAAGTCCTAGGAGACAAAATCTATGGATGTAATGATTGGAATTTCCCAAGTCCAAATTAGGGGCAACCATGTGGATGTATATCCTAAGAAATGTAAACTTGATAATGTGAAAACTAGGCTAAAATACTAGAGGAGGAAATCTATGTTCATATATCTATGCCACCCTGGTGCCCCTGACCTTGATACTCTCCCTTTTTCCTCTTGAGATTCCACCTTATTGAAATCTTCACAAACCAACCAATTTGCCTTTAAGTAAGCATCTGATGCCAAAATTTCTCCCATTGCTACAACCTATGCATATGATCCCTGCCCCCCAACCGACCTCAACTCCTGACCAACCTATGAAGATACCCCTAACATTCTAGCATATGCACACCCACACAACTCACCATATATGTAGTTTCTAGGGCATAGGTGTAGTATATATACAACCAACTTAGGCCATGGAACATTATGGCATAGATATAGCTCTGTTGGGTACAATGCTAGTAGCGAGGGACATAGATTCTATATTTAAGGGGAGAGAAGGAGAGTCTTATACATATCATGGGGAAAATTGAATAGAAAGGTTTATTGTCTATGGAGCAAATTTAGAGTAGACATGTGAGATTTGATTTCGAATTGATAGGATACTAAAGGGAACTACGTGCAAGTACAAAGATCAGAATGCTCCTAGAAAATCAAAAGGTTTGAAGTGCATGTTAGGTCTGGTTAAATCTTACAATAAAAGAGAATCCAATCCAAATAAATTGGTTTCTCCACCTGTGAGTTTGATTAATGGTCAAATAGAAAGATGGCCAAAAATTGTTTCACTGTAGAAACCCATGAATGTTGACTCTTTGAGTAAAGACAGTTTTCCTTTTGTATTAACTGGTAGAGATGACGAATGTAGAAATTTTACTTTCACCTTTGTGGAGCTTGCTCATATTTGGATGGGTAGTTTAGTTCTAAAGTAATTTTATGATGAATTAATGATGCAGGGCATGGAATGGAATGGAAAACACCACCACAAGGATATGTATGTCATAGATGTAAATTTCCTCGTATGTTCATCATGTCTAGTAACTTTATAAGAAAATTGTTCATTAAGAGCATGGCTAATGGGTTAGATATGGGTTCTCACCATCTTATTTGTTTTCTCTAGGAAATTTCATCTAGCATTGTCTGAAAAACGGGGATCCCAATTTTGACTTCAAAAGGGTGAAGACTCCAACTGGAATTCCCAAATCAATGTTTGTTTCTACTCTCGATGTCTCTCATGGATTGCCAAATGGGGAAGTTGCAGTTTTGAGGCCTAACAAGAAAGTCATTTGAACCAAACCTTCATCACTAAAAAACTATAAAGTGGAAGGTCTATGAAATTGGCTATGCATTGCTTCTCAATTATTAGCTGCTAATTAAAATAATTTGTCATGTAGAGCTACTTTTGACAAGGAAGTTGAGGGGTTCCCATCTAATTGTTCTATTGTTGAACTGCCACCTGAATTGCATTGTCCATTTTGCAAGAAAGTAATGAAAGATGCTGTGCTGACCAGTAAATGATGTTTCAATAGCTACTGTGACAAATGTAAGATAATCGGACAAAAATTACATAGATCTTACTTTGGTGTGATGTTTTCTATATTGTGTGATTCATAGTCTATGTTTTTGTCTATCACGTGCTGATAGTGTTTAAACCTATGAAAGTTTTCCCATTTATTTTAGGCATTAGGGATCATATCATATCAAAGTCAAGATGTGTATGTGGAGTAAAAAACATTCTTGCAGATGCTCTATTGCCAAATAAGACTCTTCGAGATACCATAAATCAAATTTTGGAGACCAACACCAGCAGTGCTGAAAATGCTGGAAGCTTGCTACAAGTTCAAGGTATATTAGTCAGCCAAAAAGTATGCATGTGTACAAGTTGATACTAACTACCTATTTATGGCTATTTGATGGTCCAAGTATTTTATGTTGCAAATATGGAGTCAGCCAAGTGTGTCAGGTCTAAACTCCCATCTTGTTCTCTTTCTGTCTATCTTGGGTTTTGTCGTCTTCATGTTTTACATCAATGGTGTATATTCTGAAGATTTTAAATGTAAATACATCTAAATGTTGGAAGATAATTTTCATTTGAGGCATTTTTATTCATCATTTACTGATAAGTCTTGCAACATGAACTGTGCATCACCAGGCAATCTTTCCTGATTTCAAAGGCTTATATGATTGAATTGCAGATTGCATATCTTCCCTGTCATAAGGAAGTTTTAACCAAACTCTCCTTTAAAGTTTAGTCAAAAAATTGTAGCAAAAATAAATAGGATACCGTGGGACATAGGAAGGTTCCTGCAAACATTATACTTATTTAATGGACCTCCATCACCGGTGAAGGTAAATTTCCTCTAGATTCACTAGACTTGAAGAAGCTCAGAATGTAAGAGTTCAAGCATAAATTTTACCCAGTTCCAATTGTTTATTTTTAACATTTCATGAAGTACTAATATGTCCCATGTGGATTTGTTCTGTCAAGTTGTTTCAATCTTTAATAGAGCAATTATCAGGCTCTTCCTCTAGACAGTCACAAACTCAAAAGGAAAATATGGATATTGTACTGGTGGATGGTGCAACTGGTGGTGTTGGTAAACAAGTTGTTGATGTTCTACGCAAGAAGGGTATCCATGTACGTGCTCTGGTATGATACTCTTCCCTACAAAAAATATTTGGTTGGTATTTATGGAAGAGTTGATAAGTTTTTTTGCTTTAATGTTCCACCTTAGCTCCCAGACATCATACTTGAATATGTCTCTGATTATGTCTAAAGATGTAACTGATTTTATCAAGTGTTGCAAGGCTTAGTCTTACCTCAACCTTTTTGTTGGTTTTACGTGATTCGGGTACAAAATGCAGACAAGGCAAGATCTCTACTTGGCCCTAATGTTGATTTGGTAAGTTGTTTTGTACATGTAAACTACATCAGGATTGATATTCTAGATGTGAATTACTAAAGTGTAAAAAATACCGTAGCAATATTAAAACTAAGTAATATACTTGTTAAAATGTTATTTTGTGGCTATCCAGATAGAACAAATATAATCCACACTACATATTGAGGCAGATGCTAAGAGGTTTTAACTTGTATTGATGCACATTATGACTATTCAAATAGATTAGTTATGTTTTTGGCATCTACATATTAAATCAATTGGAATATGAACAAGACCAAAGAATTCTTTTGGTTTTTTTTGAACTAGCTCCCTCTTATTACAATGAGGCTAATGTGCCCAAATTTAGCATTATAGGGGAACCATTAGCACCATTGAATTCAATGACCTTCGACTTAGACAATGCGAATGGTGTATATATATTCTATCAAAACTACCCAGGACTTCCACTTGGCCTCAGCCACTGTTGTGTACACTGGTGTGCATCCACAACTACGAGCACACACATTAGCATGTAACTTGGTATGACTTGATGTTAGATTTTTAACATTAATCTAGCATTATTTCTAGGATATTTTAACTGAGAGAATAACAAGCACATCAATCAAACATAAGAGACAATGAACACATTATTTTTCCTCGGGGAAACCATAAATGGATAAAACCCCACAACTTCCTCAGAGATAGATTCGACACCAAATAGAAAATCCCAAAATAGTAAGATGATCTCCTAATAGAAATAACCTCTTTCTTCCTAGCCCTAGTGTCTTCTTCTTCCTCAGCTATGTGCTACAAATGAGTGTGAGTGAGTGTGTGTTAAATAGAGAGGTCACCTCTCTATTTATATTGATTCCTGACATGAATAAAACCCTACTAGAGCCAACTTCACTAGGTGAGTCTAATAACCCTAGTGCCCCAAACCTACAGGGACTTTAACCCTTAGACAATAGGAAGGTTACCCACAATGACTTAACATGACTTATTTACATTATAGATCCTCTCGATCGAAACATCGGAGCATGACATCATGACTCAATTACATTACAGACACATCTTGGAATAAACATTGGGGTACAAGACATAAGATACATAGGTGAATACATTCTGAAGTTACAAATACATCAACACTCCCTCTTAATTAGGAAGGTATTCTTTCAACACAATTTTTAGCACTGGTCTTCTTCTCTTTATCGACTGGGTCATCTCATTATCTTCATCTTCAAGTCTTCTTAGTCTTCAAGTCTTCTTCTTCGTCTTCTTCGTCTTCGAGTCTTCAATTCATCTTCTAAGTCATCTTCTTCTTCAAGTCTTCTTCATCACAGAATATGCATCATCACGACTACTGGATCATCATTGTTGGATCATCATCACAACTGGATCATCACTTGATCTAGATCATCATCAAGTTTGGATCATCATCACATTTGGATCATCACTTGATCTGGATCATCATCAAGTCTAGATCATCATCACATGCTATTTCACAATGGTGCTATCTCAATTCTTCTCATCATATAAAGTTATACCGAGTTAGCCCTATAGGCCTACCCTTCATGTAGGTCTTCATCGGCACTTATATTTGACACTTAAGTCAAAATGGCCCACCCAGCTCTTACATCTGACCTCATCTTGTCAGAAAGGCACGCCCAACACTCACATCTAACCTCATCTTGTCAGAAAGGCCCAACACTCACATCTAACCATGTGTAAACACATCAAGCCAGAATGGCTTAGCACTTATATTTGATCATGTGCAAGAACATCACATCAGAATGGATATGCACTTACATCCGACTCCATCTTGTCAGAAAGGCACAACACTCACATTTGACCATGTGTAAAAACATTGCACCAGAATGGCTCAACACTTATATCCTACCTCATCCTGTCAGAAAGGATCTGCACTTACATTCGACCATGTGTAAACACATCACATCGAAAGGGATCTCAGTCCCAGAATAAGGATTCCCGGTAACTGATCAGGTGCCTCCATTCTCCCAGAGAATGGCAGTTTCCCTTACATCTGACCTACTCATCAGAATGGCCAGCACTCGCATATGACATGGGAGGAACCTAATCCTTTAACCATGATAGAATGGCTCAGCCCTTACATCTAATCAAGTGGGAACACATCCCTCTATCACATCAGAATGGCTCTCAGTCCTAGACTGAGTTTACCTAGTAACTGACTAGGAACCTCCATTCCAAGAATGGCAATAGCCCTTATATATGATCATGTAGCAACCAATCCTACAGTCATATCAAAATGGCTCAGCACTCATATATGACATGGAAGGAACCTAAATCCTCTCACCATGATAGAATGGCTCAGCCCTTACATCTGACCATGGAAGGAACTTAATCCTCTCCCATGTCAGAATGGCTCATAGACTCATCACTTCCCTTTGGAGGGAACCTCGATCTGAAGAACACCAAGCTTCTCCCTAAAGTACTCAAACTTCACCCTAGCCAATGGCTTCATCAACACATGAGCTATCTGATCATCCATCGCAACATACTAGAGCTTCACTGCTCCCCTCTGCACCATATCCCTGATATAGTGATACTTGATCTCAATATGCTTCGACTTGTCATGGATCATCGGGTTCTCCGACAACTTCACACAACTCTGGTTGTTGCAATATATACAAGTAGCATCCAACTGGAGATCAAATAAATCAGACATTAGCTTCCTTAGCCATACTGCCTCACAACTAGTTGAACAAGCTGTAACATACTCTGCTTCAGCTGTACTCAGTGCCACACAGTATTGCTTCCTGCTAAAACAAGACATCACACATGATCCCATACTAAAGCAACACCCTGAAGTGCTCTTCCTATCGATTTGCTGCCCAATCTGAATCAACATAACCCTCCAGGTTAATATTCTAATTCAATTCATACTTGAGCCCATAATCAACTGTACCCCTTAGGTACCTATGAATATGCTTTGCAGCAATCAAGTGAACATTTCTCATATCTATCAATAACTGGCTCAAGGTGTTCACAGCAAAGCAAATGTTTGGTATTGTGTTCGTCAGGTACATCAAGGACCCAATCATCTGATGATACATCATAGCATCAACCGAATCTGATGAATCATCGCTCAATAGCTTCAGGTTTGATGCCCTAGGTGTGGCCATAGCCTTGCTATCCATCATCCCAAACCTCTTCAGGATCTCTACTACATACTTCCCTTGTCCGAGGGAGATTCCATCTGTATTCTACCACACCTCCATGCCTAAAAAATAATGCATCATACCCAAGTCCTTCATTTCAAATTCAGCAGCAAGCTTTCTCTTTGTATCAGTAATCAACCCATCCATACCTGTTACAAACATATCATCTTCATATAGTAGAAGCATCACTAGGTTTCCATCTTCAACCTTGTAGTAAAGGTTAGAATCTGCTTTACTCTTGGTAAAGCCCAAACTGGATAGAAAGCTGTCAATTTTGATGTACCATGTCTTGGGTGCCTGTTTCAAACTGTACAGGGATTTCTTCAATATGCACACATGAGACTCCCTGTCATGTGTCTCAAAACCGAGTGGTTGTTCTACATACACTTCCTCTTCCACTACACCATTCAAGAAAGAAGTCTTGCCATCCATTTGGTGTATCTTCCATTTCATTACTGCAACCAAGGCAATTACTGATCTGATGGAAGTGTATATGGCTATAGGTGCAAAGGTTTCTTCATAATCTATTCCTTCTTTCTAGGAGAAACCACGAGCCATAAATCTTTCCTTATATTTTTCAATGCTACCATCTGCATCATGCTTGATCTTGCAGATACATTTGGAAGTTACAACTGACTTCCCTTCTGGTCTTGGGACAACATCCCAAACATCATTCTTCATGATCAATTGATACTCTTTGATCATATCATCCTTCCATTCTTTCCGTTATGCTACTTCTTCATAACTGGAAGGTTCTTTAACGATGAAATCACACAGTAATTCTACATACCCAGAGCAGGATCGGGTCCTCTTTCTTTCTCTATGATTCTCTTCTGGAACCACATATCTTTCCGCACCTTGGATAATTTCATGTACCCAAGCAAGTTTCCTCTTATGAGGATTCTTCTCTAGAGGTGGATCTACAGGTCTTTGTGGTTCTTCAAAATCTTCATCTTTTCCTTGAGTTTCTCTGTTCATGGTTGTATCATGAATTTTGGGTTCTTCTGTTTCTTCGGGTTCTTCAGTAGGTTTCTTTCTAGATTTGTTGTAAGCTGTGTCTTCATCAAATGTCACATCCCTGCTGATGTCAATCTGCTTGTATCCTGGCAAATAGATTCTTTAAGCCTTCGAGCTTTCATAGTATCCCACAAATATACCCTTCTTTCCTGAAGGATCTAATTTTGTCCTCTTCTCTTTTGGAATGTGTATGTACACAGGACAGCCGAATATTTTGAGATGGTTGACTTTTGGTTTCTTGCCGAAGAAGACTTCTTTAGGAGTCTTGCTCTTGAGTACTCTGTGTGGAGTATGGTTCTATACATACACCGTTGTTCTGGAAGCTTCTGCCCAAAGACGCATAGGAATATCTTGATCATGAAGCATAGCTCTTGTGGCTTCCATGATAGTTTTGTTCTTACATTCTGCAATCCCATTCTATTGTGGATTATAAGGAGTGTACAACTCCCTCTTAATCCTTGATTCTTTTCATAACTCTTTGAATTCATTTAACATGAATTCTCCACCATTATCTGATCGAAAGGTCTTAATCTTATTTTCAGTGTGATTCTTAATCAAGGCTTTGAATTCCTTGAATTTTTTGAATACTCCATCTTCATTCTTCATGAAGTAGATCCATGTCTTCCTAGAGAAGTCATCAATGAAAGAAACATATTATACATACCCGCTTAGTGAACTTGATGACATTGGACCGCATACATCGGAGTGGATAATTTCCAAGATTCCTTTTGATTTGCTCTCGCTACTTGGAAATGTCTTCTTTTTGTTCTTTCCTTTCACACATCCTTTGTAGACCCCATCATGTTTTTCTTGTATTTTTGGAAGACCTTCAACAGCTTTGCTTGCAAGAGGTAGTGCTCTGTAATGCACATGTGCAAGCCTTCTATGCCAAAGTTCATTTGGCTCTACTATTTCATGGACCAAGGCTTGTTCTGGATGGCCCTTCAATTTGTATAAACCTCCTTCTTGTTCCCCAATCACTATTGCATCATCAATAGTCTTTCCTTTTGGCCACATGATGACTTGAACATCTATGAATGCAACCCTCATTCCTTTTGCATCTAATGCAGATATGGAGTGAAGGTTCTTCTTGAGTCCTGGTACAAAAAATACTTCCTTGTCATAGAATTTCTAGAGTCTATCTTATAGGAGGATTCCCCACTACCTTTTATTGGATACTGGTAATCATCTCCTAGTTTCACCTTGTGAGGTGATTTATGTTCTGAAATTTTCACAAAGGATTCCTTGAATCCAGTCATATGCTTGGAAGCACCACTGTCTATAATCCAATCATTGCTTCCATGAGTAATGTTTCCCATGAGAGCAGAAATCAAAACATATTATTCCTCGCTTGAATAATCTTCACTTTCATATCTAGTTCTCTTTGATGAAGGTTCATCATCCTTTGCATCATGAGCATCATGTCTTCTCTTGTTTCTCTTCTTCTTGTGAGAGCTGCTTTTGTTCTTAGGACAATCTCTAGCAAAGTGTCCTCTCTCATCACATGTATAGCAAATAAACTTAGACTTATCTCTTGGATTTTTGAAGTTATTCCTTTGATTAGAATACTTATGTGATGGCTGGATCTGGGTTTCTTAGATTGTACTGTGAGATCTTGATCTTCACTTCCCATCTTCTCTTCTCGAGCTGCTATCCGAGCTTCTTCTTGAGAACATTCTTCCCATAGTCTACTGAACTTGACTAACTTCTTCCTGCACAGATCCCTTGAATGAAGAAGTCCCATGTCCTAGGGAGACCATTCAAGGTGGTCATCACAATCTCTGCATTCTCCACTTCATCATCTATTGCTTCCAATTGTTCCTTGATTTGAGAAACCCTTGTGAAGTAAGACTGGATGGTTTCTGCATTCTGGATCTTCACATTCTTCAATTGGTTCCTCAAGGTCATCTTTTGGTTTATGTTCTTTCCTTCAAACAATTTGGTTAGGGCATCAAACATAGCTTTAGGTGTCTTGAGGGAGGACACCTATGGTATAAGGTGATCCTTGATAGAATCAACAATGATCCTCTTTGCCATAACCAACTTCTTCTTATGTAAGGCCTTAGCCTCATCTCCCTCTTGAATTGGAACCTCCTCATTGATGTAGGAGTCCAACTCATTCTCTTCCAAAACCAAGGAGATCCTATACTTCCAGGCCTGGAAGTTATCAGCTCCCTCAAGCTTTTCATCAAGCTTGGTATGATGAGACATCTTAATTGAGAACCTTAAATAGAAATACAAAATATTTAGATCTTACCAGGTTAAGATGTCAGATTTGGATTTGGAGCTGAAATCTTGTAGTACTGGTTTAGGAGAAGATTACGGTTTTGCTTTTCTATAGTTCTGTCCAACCAAATGCTTTGAAATTGATCCCTAACTTCAATTTTGGGGAGGAGATCAATCTAGGCCTGGGCTCACTAAAAATTCATCTTTTGTCAAAAGCCCTAATTTCTAGCAGCAGTGTCGGGTCCAAAACCGAAAAACCTCAGAATTGGATTATGCTTCGACAGAAAGATGCACCCTAAGGAGGAGAGTTAATCCAACCTTATTTTTCTGAAAATATGTGGAGGAAGATCCACAAAGTAGGAAGCCCTAGTTCCCGTAGCTTCAGAGTGTCTTCTTCTCATGTTAGCTCTGATACTATGTTAGATTTTTAACATTAAGCTAGCATTATTATTAGGATATTTTAACTGATAGAATAAAAAGAAAAGGAATCAAACATAAGAGACAATGAACATAGTGTTTTTCCTTGGGGAAACCATAAATGGAGAAAACCTCACAACTTCCTTAGAGATAGAATCAGCACCAAATAGAAAATCCCAAAACAGTAAGATGATTTACCGACAGCGGTAACCTCTTTCTTCCTAGCCCCAGTGTCTTCTTCTTCCTCAGCTATGCGCTACAACTGAGTGTGAGTGAGTGTGTGTTAAATAGAGAGGTCACCTCTCTATTTATACGGATTCCCAACATGACTAAAACCCTACTAGGGCCGACTTCACTAGGTGAGTCTAATAACCCTAGTGCCCCAGAACTATGGGGACTTTAACCCTTAGACAATAGGAGGGTTACCCACAATGAATTGACATGACTTGTTTATATTATATATCCTCCCGATCAGAACATCAGGGCATGACATCATGACTCAATTACATTACAGACGCATCCTGGAATAAACATCAGGGTACAAGACATAAGATACATAGGTGAATACATTCTGAAGTTACAAGTACATCAACACTTGAACCCTAGTGTGGGGCACATTAGCTACTCACTTTCAACACCCTGACAAGCCAACATTGAAATATTCTTGTGGTTTGAAAACATTGCATGGAGATTTATTTTCATGTAATCCTAATATATTCCATAATGTTCTTAGGTTTATGGTTCTGACATGCACGACTATGTGCCAATTCTTCATGACTTATTTAGTCCTTGAATTGTGTGGATGATGAAGCCACTAGATATGCTATTTCATCTCTTAGGAATTGTAGTTTTTTCCAAGGTAGTCAATTGAATATTTCATTCAACATTGAGAGAAGACTTAATGTATGGATAAAGTGCATGCCAATGGGAGGATAATTCTATATGAAGTTAAAGAAAATCTTTAAATTTGTAACATCTTTTGATACTTGCAGAAACAATTGTTTCATGAAGATAATAATGAAATAGAAAATATAATGTTTGAGATGCATGAAGATAATTTGGGTATGGAGTCTTATAGTTAATGATAACTTATCTAGATAGATTATTTATAAAAAACTAGTGGATGATAATTAGTAGGAACTCTATTTAAACTTTAAAGAGGATGACATGTACTTTTGAAGACAGGAAAAAATGAGATGGTTGTAAGGAGAATTTTTTAAATCAAAGTGTTTTTTAATCTTCAATCTCCTTTGAGTTCTAATTTGAGAATAAATCTGCAGGATTTTGTAGCACTGCATCATTTTGGTATCAGAGCAACAATATGGCATGTACAAGAAATACCTTAGGTTAGGGCACATAAGGAGGAGCCAAAGGATATAATGAACTTGATCAAAGATTGGAAACCCTAGAGAGGGGATTGAGGATCAAAGATTTTGAATATGAAGCAAGCATTTCCCCCAATTTGAATGAAACTCAAGGTCCTGCAGAGATGCTTGTTGAAGCCATGTCAAGGAAGAGAACTCAAATGAGATGTGAAGTGTTAAAGTTCTGAGGTGATTGATTCCAAATATATTGATCAGTTGGATCGGTACTTCAACATGGAGAACATTGCAGAGGATGACCTGGGAAGGGAAAAACTTCCTGTGTCAAAGATGAAATACCATGTAGCTTCATGGTAGAATCAGTTGCAGAGAAATTGAGAAAGCCAATGGAAGGGAAAAATCAAATTTTGGTCAAAGAAATTAAAGAATTTGCAAGGAGCTTTTTAACCTGCAAACTATTATCAGACATAATTTAGGCAATTTCAGAATTTTATACAAAATGATTTATCTGTACATGAGTATATTGAACATTTGTTGAAGTTGCATATTTAAACAAAACTGGAGGAATATGATGGAAAATTAGTAGCCAGGTGCCTTAATGGATTTCCTTTTCAGATATAAGATGATTTGGCCATGGGGAAGTTGTATTCGGTTGATGAACAACTCTGGTATGCATTGAAGGTAGAAGAGAAGTAATAATAGAAATAGAGGCAGAGCATCAACTAAGAGGGGTTTCCACCTTCAGGTCAAATCTAGAGATAAGCAAAGATAAGATAATATTATGTATGTCCAAAAAATGACCATAAATAGGTCAATGGAGCTGCTAGGTAAAATAGTGTGAGATACAAAGTGGGAGCACTAAGGCTGCTCCTAGAAAAACATGATATAAACGAAACTATCCTATGCTGTAAAAGACCTAAAGTCTATAGCCTCATAGCATGGAGCGGGAAACAAATCAAATCAATAGTGCAGGTACGTGAAAATTCTGTAGAGAACCCAAGAGAAACACCAAACACTATAAAAGGTGAAGGCTCTCCTAGGGGGTGATCAACCTCCCTTCAAAGTTAATGCAATCTCAAGCATTGGAGGATGTAGAGAAGAAACTCCTAATAAATGTCTGATCAAATGAACTTAAAATACACCTACATTTGCTCCTGTTGAAGACTATAAGGAGACTAGAAAGATGAGAGAAGAATATGTTAAGCGTTTGGATGTGGAAGAGAGTCAACAATTTCTCAAAGCTATATGATTTGCTAAATTGCAATGTTAAAGGTCATAGAGCTTATGAATGTCCACAAGAATAAAAAATAAACACTAGCAAGAACTTGATTTTGTTGGAAGAACTTTAGGATACAAGCATTGAAGCTGAAATAGATTAAAAATATGATGTTGTAGAAGACATTGGTGGTTGTAAATGGTGAGGCTCAAGAAGCAGGATGGAGAAGGAAGAATGTAGCTGGCTACTGAACTTCTTGCAAGTGTCATTGAAAAATGTGCAAGCCTACCTGGATATTCTTAAGACTGGATATTTAGACATCTTGGTAAGGATAGAAAATCATCATCATCATCACTTATACTCATCGTGTCATCATCAGTATAACTTTCATCGCTATTGTTTGATACATCATCGGATTCAACTGTTTATTGGAGTACATCTTCTATTGGATCATCATCATCATCTAACTCATGTTGATCATGCTCTGCGTCATCATATCCTTCTTCCAGAGAACCCTCTTCATTAGCATCATCTAGGTTATACTTTACCAGCCTTCCCCTTGGATCATGTCTCACAACAAATGACCAACCCACTTTACCTGGAACCTCTGAGTAAAATACTTGTTCACATTGGCTTGGAAGAACATAGGGCTCTGTTCCTGGCTCAAACAACCTTGTATTTACCATGGTATATCCATTATCATGTTCAATAATAGTTCTATCGGGATCATGTTGATTCAATCGTAACCTGTACCATTTGACAATGAATAAAACTACCTTAAAGGATTTAAAGGCACAGTATAATATCTTCCAAATACCCATAGTATCAATTTTTTGAGACTTCTGGATGTCTATTAGTTCTAGATGAAACATTGGTAACCTCAAAGACAGTTGATATCTTGGAATCTGATGTTTTCTTTGTTTCATCCAATTTTTTGATCCGATATCTACCTCCATTGCAGACCATAGACTTATGGTGTTTTATCTGCAATAAGCAATACACGAAAATATTACACAACCATTCAGTCCTTATGCAGTAATACATGGAAAAGAAGAATATGTACATCAAAATGTAATTTACAAAATAAAATATTTAGAGGGATTGATTAATTATATGCTTGCCATTTTATCTTTTACACCATATGCTAAATCGATTTCCCTTTCTGTTAGATTTCTATCTCCATTGCGTTGTGCTGCTTTTACCAATGAAGCCACACCTTCCCATGATATTCCATGACCCGATTGTTCACATCATTCAATCCATACCTTCATCTAGTCAAGATTGTTTGTGATGTATAAATTAATTGCATCCCATTCTCAACCAATTGTTTAATGACAATAACCATTAAAATGAAAGAAAGGTGTATATATCCTGAACAAGGTATATGCTCTTAATAGAAGCAATTATGACTAGAAAATACAATTAGAATATGAACGATATAATAAAAATCCACTGGATAATAATTACCTTTCAGCTTCCTCAATCTACCTTTCCCCTTCAGTTGCTCCCCTTCAAATTTGTTATTGGAGTCTGGATCACAAATGTGACGTAAATTGAGCTTTGATGCTAAAATAGGAAGATATTCACTAACATACAACATGTTTTGGTATACTGCATATCCTTCCATCATAGAACCCTTATCATGTGCTCATTGTCTCACCAAACCCTTCATAAATTTCAAGTGCCTCTTAACCATCCACATGGACCTTGAGTGCAGGTCCACACAACTCAATCTCCTTAACTTGGTGTATGAGGTAGTGTTCCTGTGCATTGAAAAATGCCGATGGTAGATTCTTCTGCATTTCACACATGAGACGAGGAATTTCTCTCCTCCAATACTTTATATATTCTTTATGGATTTCTTTAGATGTCAACCATCTACAAGTGACGCAAACCAATAATGATATTTAACAAAAATAAACATTAAATTACAATATATGCTGAAATAGTGCACAAAAAAAACAAATATAAATTATACAGAGAATTAAAGAAACACTAAGCACATGCAAGTAGTCGCTAGTTACCTCATGTATTTACCAAGATTATATATAACTTGTTTTGCATTGTTGTCGAAGTTGTCCAGGAGAGAGAGAGGTAGAACATACTGTATCAATATACAAACCATGCCATTTATTAAACAAAGAGTACTATACCGTCAAGAAAGAAAAATATACGTAGTAAAATGACAAAAAAAAATTATATGGACATAACAATAATAATTACCTTGATGAAGACATGCCAATCATGTATTTTGACCCCTGCAAAATAACCTTTTTTGGTTATGATATTCTTCAAGTTTGCACAAAATCCAGTGGGAAATTTAATTTTCCGCATTACTTCTTTGACAACATTGCTTTGTTGCTCTGTAAACATCCATGGAATTGAGTTTATATTAACTTGTTCTCCATTGGTATGAAATTGGATGACGTATTTCATTGCATGGTTTCTTTCTTGAATGTATTTGCAAGCTTTCACAACTTTATCTTTCTCCCTCTTTAGTTCTAGTAGTTGCCATAAGGTTTCAGTAACATTCTTTCCAATATGCATTGTATCAAACAAATGAGCAATTTGTAGGTGCTCATAGTAGGGAAACCTGTTGAATTGAATAGGATAACTTTTCATTCCTCATGAAAGCCAATTAATGCCTTCATGATCACGATGGAAATCATGAATATTACTGTTAGCACTGGGATTTTTGGGCCCGAAGGTTGAGGGAGGCACGCTCCCGGGTAACAACAGAACCGCTTTAGACCATGCCTCCGGCCCTGCGTAGTCAAAGAGGGATCTCTCGTTTGTCACCGGAGTCTACTCTGCATAAGATTTTCAACCAGCGTAATTAGGGGGCTAGGATCCTGAATGGGACAAAATGTGTAAAGGTGAGGTGCATGGTGGGGTTATAGGGGCGGGGACCATTGGAAATGGAGTTGAAAACCTGCGTAGTGAACACTTTGCAAAAGGAAAAATAAAGGCATGGAGTTGCAAATAGAGGCAAGGTAGCTGCTGAGCTCCCAATCAGGATATTTTTAGCGGGTGGTTGGAGGATGAGAGAGGACAGCCCATCACATGGAGCACCAGCGAGATGAATTCCACACAAGTTTAGAAGAACAATTGATAAATGTCTGGAACAGCAACTAGAGCATAACAAGTATGAATTCCTAACTGCTATACACTAATTTGTAGACATGAAAGCAATCAACAGAATGGAGTGAAAAACAGGAAACACATTGCACGTAAAAGAAGATACATGTTGGGAAAAGCAACGACACATGAATCTCTGCGAAAAAACAACTCTTCCTCTGTAATTTTATTCATAACATAGGCATCAAATCTTATTTACAATGAAGAGCCTCAGCCCTAGAATGTTTCCCAATCCAACTTACCAACTCCTTCCTCCCTCTATTGGGAGTGTATTTATACTATTCTAATGCTGAAACTACCGAACAGAAAATTGTTACAAGTCACTATCATACGTTAACTGTACAGGGAGTGGAACTATCACCACATTTTACAAATAACAATAAACATCATGGATACATGGCGTGTGATAATGTAGACGGGAAACAAAGAGCTTCCTTCCATTCCACTTCATGAAAGCGATTCCCATGCAACATGCTAACAGTCAATTTCCCACACAGGTTGCTCCAGACATATTTTGGGTCTCCTTGTCTAGTCAGCATATGTCACTCAAAGGCTGACAAGAAGACCCACATCCATTTCTTGACCATTCTCCTGACCTCATTCTTCGTCTGGTAACAATGCTATAGGAGGAGGCCGAAAAAAAGGTGGCCAAATCCTTGGTGATGATAAGCGACTTAAGAAGCTTATCATCCTTGTACTGTTTTCTTCCTCCTATGAGGAGGGTTCTTCTCTGAGCCATGTAGCCGGGTGTATGTTTGACCCTCTCCTTTCCCATGACCAAATAGCTCGATGGAGATCCTAAGGGTGGTGCTGAAGGCTCTAGACCCACATGGTTCCAATACGAGCATTTGCTCCAACAGTTCTGCCACCACTGTGAGATGGGAATTCGAAGGTCACGACTGCAACTGGGAGTGTTGGAGGGATGTCGTTGGGACATCAAAACCCATGCACTTCACATCCAGAGACTGGTTTGTGTAGAAGCGGGTGAACCTCCCTTGGTATTTAACATCTGTGCCCCGGTGGCTGGCAATTTTCTGGTGTGGATAACCAGAACACAGATTCATGTTTTCCTACCAAGAGTACCCCTTGTCGAACTAAATTCTCGAACCACATATAAATGGTTGTTTATGAAGGACTTTGACACATCTTGGAATTCAACCCTACACCCCTTATCATCTACATAGTTCCATGCCTCAAAGATCTTCGAAATATGGTGTTATATAGCGTGAGCAAAGATAGCTCAAAAGGGCTATACCCTTACAGTAGCTACGATGGTAGCATGTTTGATTCTAGGGTGGGGATATTTCCTCCTGATGTTCAATCATATTATTTGATATGGCTAATATTCCAAGTCATTCCCACGTGGCTGCCAGGCTAGTTCCAAGGGTTGTGGATTTGACCATCCCTTGCCCTTTCAATTACCTTAATGGTGGCGTCGGGTTGTTTTAGTTCGTCGCATCCCTCGGCATCGTGTAAGTGCTGAGTCTATTGCCTCAACAAATCAAACCCCCATATTTATCATGGCTTCATTCGAAGTGAACCATGTGCCACACTTGCGAGCCGAGGAAATTCACGTCGCTGGACAAGATTTCCATCTTAGGCTCATCCCGAATGGTGTCGGAGAAATCAACCAAATTTGCAAGGACGCAGATTACACACGTGAATGTCTCCTCCGCACTGGATGTGAAATCAAGTACCCTGGGATCCATCTCAGCCATCAGGTCTCGAGGAATATTCCATGTCCATCGTCCATGTTCCATCCTTTCTGCCACCAACTTTTCTCCTTTGAACACCGTGGGTAGTTCTGGATCGTGATACGTTCTCAACCATTGATCGTGATCAACTCTTCATGCAGCCGTAGATTTGAGTGGGCCACATTCTCTTTCGCAATGGGAAACTTGTTATTCATCCATGCTACTCCACCCTGCGAAATAAACCATGGTCGTAGATCTGACTCAAATCTCATCTCGACCATAGAATGTTTTTGACCTTTAACGCATTTCGAAAATCTGGAAAGGCAACTTCGGTTGAGCATGTCTGCTTGCGCGACATGGTTTGGAGCCATTGATTCATCTCCAATCAATCTCAGCCTTAGATTTCGATCCTTTCTCAATGCCTTCAACACACCCTCTATTTTCTCCTTTACCTTTCTCTTTTGATAACCTGAAGGGGAATTCATATGGAATTCGCGGGAATCGGGACCCTCGTCGAACTCCTATCAAGCTCTTGAATCAACTGTTAAAAAACAGAGTGTTAACAAATGGCTCCATGAGGGATTCCATCCTCCTAGTGAGGTAGAAAATAACCCCCGTAGACCAAGTGCCAAACCATTCAACTACCTTCAATCTTCCTTTGATATCTCCATTCTGCTCCGAGTTACTGCTTCAGTGAATTTGTGCCACTCTTTGCAAATCATGCTGGTGACTGTAAACCTGTGCTGGTACTTGAAAATGAAAACAAACTAAAACAATAATGAAGGAAATTCTTGATAACTACCGAGCTTATTTTCTCCTACCTACTCTACCTAACTTTGTGCATCAATCTGATTAAGTGAAATCAGACTTCCAATGAAGCCAATCAAGCAACTTGCCTAATAGTTTTGTTGTTTTATGGTGCTTGATGGATAGAAATGAAATAGATAATGGGAGAAGGAAATGATAAACAGACTAATCTTCAAGGTAGAGATGCGACCAATCATTACCTTCACCCAGACCCTCCATGTAGTCGGCCACGAGGTCATAGAAATCATGGCAACCTCCAGCACGTTCTGTCACCTGTTCATGGGAAAGCTGTCCAGAGCTTCCTTCTTCTAGAGATTCGTCAGGCTAACACTTGGAAGATTATAGAAAAGGACCCATATAATATTTCTTTAATGGAACATCCTGCTTTCTGCTCAAATTTTTTGTAACAAGATCTTGATGTGCTTCAAGAGGGAAGTCCCTTACTTCTCCAGTGGAACCGAGTAGGCATATTCCTCTTGTGTGAGGTGGCGCTACTGAAGGAGGAGTATCAAAAAATGTGTTTAATTGGAGGTCGATGCATCTGCCTTCATATTTTTTCCTTTCACTACAGATTCCCAATGTATTAGTAGCATGAGAGGAATCACCTAGTTGGTTCTTCTTATCGTCTTCTTTCTTGTACAGGCTTCTGGTCTGCACCATCTCCATTTCTTTCTGCTTTTTCTTGGAGGCCTTAATAATGTGTCGTATTAATTCAAAAGAGGCATAACACAAGGGTAGGCTATCACCTCCAGTGCCCTTATCATCCTTTCCTGCTTCAACCTGTGGCTTTGTTTCAACAGTTGGCTCATCAGGCATATTATGCAGGTATTCTTCCTCATATTCATTGTACACAAGTGTACCAAACTCCTTCTTAAAACCATCCTTTGCGGACCAGGGGTCGTACAGGTCGTTGTCTTCAGAGAACAATCCTACAGGACTACCTGCTACTACATCGGGTCGGTCATCTTTCTGTATACCATGAGAGATCTTTGAAGGGCTGTAGACTTTCCCATTCTGCTTGTAGGGCCCAACCAATTTGAATGTGTCTTTTATTTCACCACCACTATCCTGATCTGACAATTTCTTGGAAATCTTAAGGTTTTCCTAAACCTCCAAACAATTAGTGAACATATGCTTTAGGGTGGTTTATTTTCTTTCCAAAAGAAGCAAGGACATGTCAGGAGGAAAGGCGGTTGCATAATAGATCTTAGCAGCGTTCTCTAGAGGTTGGACTTCCTTAAGCATGTTATTATAAAAGCTTTTGAATATTTTATTAAAAATAGATATGGCCTCATCCTCATGCCTCCTTAGGGAACAAAACTCTGAAAGTATTTGCTCCAATGGCCTTCTCCTACCCCAAAAATTTAAGAAGGTGCACGAAAACTCTCCCCAAGTGTTGATGGACTTAGACTGCAAGTGTTTAAACCATACTTTGGCATCTCCTTGCAAGGATAGGGAAAAATCCTTCATGCATACACCATCATGATCTCTCTCAAAAAGGTCAGAGAAATTATCAAAGGCTTGTAAATGTTTCTCAGCAGTCAATTCTTGGGATTCTTCATCAAACATGGGGAGGTACTTGCAATATCTCAGGGGAAAATCATGGAGGATGGGAGGTATTCGTAGTGGTTTGTATCGGCTTGGATAAATAAAAGGGAAAAGGTTAGGCACAATAGCTAAGATATCGTCCAGGGTTTCATGAATTTCACAGGGGTTTCCTTTGACATTATGAGCCCCTGGATAAAAATCTAGGCCATAATCAAATGCACAATATGACACAACACTTTCGGTTCATAAAGAAGGATAAATAGGAATATACTCATAGCTCTGTTCAGAATGAGCTGAACCATAGAAGGCTGTTTTGATAAATCTGGGAAAAGATAAGAGAAAACTAACAAGATAGGATAAGGCATCACGGAAGAAACGCAGACTCGAGTATCTGGACCTCCCGTCATACATTTCTAAGTTTTGTAAGGGGTTCATTTTCCATACGGAGTCTTCCAACTTTCCTCGGCCATTTTGATTTATGGGTCACACCACCAACGGAGTTGCTGAAGTATGAATCCTTCAAAGAGTGGATTTGCCAGGTGAAAAGTGTTCAACCTTCTTGATGTCTGGTCAATTGTTCACAATCAACAACCAGATATGAATCTTTGTCGTTCTTCCCAGGGATGATATTCAATCCCATCCCCGGCAACGGTGCCAGTTTGTTAGCACCGGGATTTTTGGTCCCGAAGTTTGAGGGAGGCCCGCTCTTGGGTAACAGCAGAACCGCTTTAGACCGTGCCTCCAGCCCTGTGCTGTCAGATAGGGATCTCTCATTTGTCACTAGAGTCTACTCCACATAATATTTTCAATCAGTGTAATCATGGGGCCAGGATCCTGAATGGGACAAAATCTGTAAAGGTGAGGTGCATGATGGGATTATAGGGGCAGGGACCATTGGAAATGGAGTCAAAAACCTGTGTAGTGAACACTTTGCAAAAGGAAAAGAAAGGCATGGAGTTGAAAACAGAGGAAAGGTAGCCACTAATCTCCCAGTCAAGATATTTTTAGCGAGCGATCGGAGGATGAGAGAGGACATCCCATCGCGTGGAGCACCAGCGAGATGAATTCCACACAACTTTAGAAGAACAATTGATAAATTTATGGAACAACAGCTGGATCATAACGAGTATGAATTCCTAACTACTATACACTAAGTTGTAGACATGAAAGCAATCAATAGACTAGAGTGAAAAACAAGAAACACATTGCATGTAAAAGAGGACACATATTGGGAAAAGCAACGACAAATGAATCTTTGCCAAAAAACAACTCTTCCTCTACAATTTTATTCATAACAGAAGAATCAAATCTTATTTACAATGGAGAGCCTCAGCCCTAGAATGTTTCCCAATCCAACTAACCAACTCCTTCCTCCCTCTATTGGGAGTGTATTTATACTATTCTAATGCTGAGACTACCGAACAAAAAATTGTTACAAGTCACTGTCACACATTAACTGTACAGGGAGTGGAACTATCACCACGTTTTGCAAATAAAAATAAACATCATGGAGATGCGGCACGTGATAATGCAAACGGACAACACAGAGCTTCCTTCCATTCCACTTCATGAAAGCGATTCCCACGCGGCATGCTGACAATCAATTGCCCACACAGGCTGCTCTGGACATATTTTGGGTCTCCTTGTCCAGTCGACGTATGTCACTCAAAGGATAAAAAGAAGACATGTATCCATTTCCTGACCATTCTCCTGACCTCATTCTTCATCCAGTAACAATGCTATAGGAGGAGGCCGGAAAAAAGGTGGCCAAATGCTTGGTGATGATAAGCGACTTAAGAAGCTTATCATCCTTGTACTGTTTTCTTCCTCCTACGAGTAGGGTTCTTTTGCAAGCCATGCAGCCAGGTGTGCATTTGACCCTCTCCTCTCCCATGATCAAATAGCTTGATGGAGATCCTAAGGGTGGTGCTGAAGGATCCAAACCCATATGGTTCCAGTACGAGCATTCGCTCCAACAGTTCCGCCACCACTGTGATTTGGGACTTCAGAGGTCATGACTGCAATTGGGAGTGTTGGAGGGATGTCGCTAGGATGTTAAAACCCATACATTGCACATCCAAATACTGGGTTGTGTAGAAGCGGATGAACCTCCCTTGTTGTTTAACATCTGTTCCTCGGTGGCTGGTGATTTTCTAGTGTGGATAACCAGAACACAGATTCATGTTTTCCTACCAAGAGTACCCCTTGTCGAACTAACTTCTCGAACCACATAGACATGGTTTTCTGTGAAGGAATTTGACACATCTTGGAATTCAACCCTATGCCCCTTATTATCTACATAGTTTCATACCTCAAATATCTTTGGAAGATGGCGTTATATAGTGTGAGTAGATATGACTCAGGAAGGGCTATACCCTTAGAGTAGCTGCGATGGCGGCATGTATGATGCGGGTGGGGATATTTCCTTCTGATGTTCAATCATATTATTCGGTATGGCTAATATTCCAAGCCATTCCTGCATGGCTGCCAGGCTGGTTCCAAGGGCTGTGGATTTGACCATTCCTTTCCCTTTCAATTACCTTGATGGTGGCATCGGGCTTTTTTAGTTCGCCGCATCCCTCAACCTCATGTAAGTGCCAAGTCTGTCGCCTCAATGAATCAAACGCCCATCTTTCTCATGGCTTCCTTTGAAGTGAACCACGTGCCACAATTGCAGGCCGAGGAAATTCGCGTCGCTGGACAAGATTTCCATCTTAGGCTCATCCCGAATGGCGTCAGAGAAATCGGCCAAATCTGCAAGGACACATATTACATGCGTGAACATCTCCTCTGCACTGGATGTGAAATGATGTACCCTGGGAGCCATCTCAGCCATCTGATCTCAAGGAATCTTCAACATCTGTCGTCCACGTTCCATCCTTTCTACCACCAACTTTTTGGCTTTGAACACCGTGATCAGTTCTAGATCATGATATGTTCTCAACCATTGATCGTGATTGACTCTTCATTCAGCCGTAGATCTGAGTGGGCCCCATTCTCTTTCACAATTGGAAACTTGGTATTCATTTGTGCTACTCTGCCCTGCGAAATAAACCATGGCTGTAGATCTGATTCAGATCTCATCTCGACCGTGCAATGTTTCCAACCTTTAACGCATTTCACAAATCCAGAAAGGTGGTTTCAGTCGAGCATGTCCGCTCATGTGACATGGTTTGGAGCCATTGATTCATCTCTGATCAATATTAGCCTTCGATTTCGAGCCTTGATCAATGCCTTTAGCACACCCTCCATTTTCTCCTTTGACTTTCTCTTCTGATAACCTAAAGGAGAATTCATATGGAATTCATGGGAATCAGGACCCTTGTCGAACTCCTATCAGGCTCTTGAATCAACTATTAAAAAATGGAGTGTTAACAATTAGTTTATAAATAAATTACATCATAAATCAAATATGGCCACTATAGTAAACAACTCACAATAAAAATTAAAATACATAACAATTCATATACAATGATCCATATGTACCATGATGACGATTTCTATTGTATTGCATCTTCCAAAGGTGAGGTGTCATTCTCCGTGGTTTTAATGCAGTCTTGTGCTTCCCATTGAAAATATTTTTTTTCAGTTGTTCTACACCTATGATTCTTAGAGAGGAAATGCCTATACTCATCAAACACCTCCTTTCTTAAGCTTTTTGAACGATGATATTTTATCTTAGGACCACAAACTGGACATGCAAATTTACCCTTTGTTTGAAGACCTACAATATTTAGATATGGAATATATATGACAAATATATTCATATATAAACTATTCTAACTACTCCATATCATTAAATGCAATTAAAGTGTAACTTAAAATTACAAACCATAAATGAAGTTAACCCAGGGGCGTCGTGTATTGTCCATACAACCATTGCGTGGAATTGAAATTGCCTTTGTCGTATTGGTCTAGATACGCCATACATAGTTATGCCATTCCATAACTTCAGTAGCTCATCTATAAGAGGTTTGATGTATACATTCATATCTTTGACTTGGAACATACTTGATTGATTTGAAGTACATATAAAATATATCATTATGAGAACCATTAAGATATATAAACCATGCACAAGAGTAAAATAATAGATATATATATGAAATTAAGAAACATAATAAGACAAATGAGATGCCACAACTACATTATAAATAAAACAGTTTTCAACAAAAAAACCTGGAATAATCATCAACAGCATTATGTGCTCCCTCTTTATTGACAACCATGGAGGAATATTATTGTTGATAGCAAAAATAGGCCACACCGTGTAAATAGATTTCATCTGTGCAAATGGATTAACACCATCTGTTGCCAAAGAAATACTAAGATTACGTGGTTCTTCTTTAAAGTGAGGCCACTTTTCCTCCATATCTCTAAAAGCAGAACCATCTACAAGAATTCAGATAACATCATCTTGACTTCAATTCTTGGCATGGTAATCCATAAATTGCACTATGTTTTTGCACCTGAACAGTCATTGCAAACTGTTGGGCCCAGAAATGGCCCCTTTTTGACCATCCTTATCCACCTCTTTTTTCCTTATCCTACCCTATTGAACATGCTAAACAGATTTTTTTCCCTCACTCTGCTCTTCAAGTCACAAAAGGTATGATTAGTAATTGTCTTATTTTATTAATACTTAGGATTGTGGTAATTAAAGCTCTATGTCTTTAAATATGCTAATATATGATGGTTTATAAAGGTATTTCTAGATATAGAGAATGTAGGTATAATGGGCTCAACATGCTAAGGGAAAGATGGACATTCATTTCTTAAGCTAATTGCCATCCATCCTGCTATTGCCCAAAGGATGCGGTCTCATTATATTATTCTAGGCAAAGCTGTACAAGGGTAGCTGCAACAGGATGCGACAGATTTGGAAGGCAACAGTGCACCGCTGCTTGTGTATAGTTGTGATCCACGGATATCATTATTTCTAGGTCAATTAATAGTCTCCCTATATTTCCTACTCTATTCCTGCCATGGCTGTAAAAACTATTGTAATTAAGGCCGCCTGAAGATTAGAGATCTTCATGGTTTCCCCAATAATAGGGATAGGATGTTATGAGCGATATTGTATAAATATGGGGAATTGTTTTGAGCCAGGGGTTGAACCCTTAACCAAATTATTGTATTAGCTATGACTAAGGTTTTGTATTTGATCTTCCTTTTTAATACAAGGAATTACTTCAGATCTCAGTGTTTTAACGTGCGTTACTTCTAGCATCTCTGTGTGAAGGCTGGGCCCGCCTTCCCACAGGGATTGCTAAGTTAAACTAGGAATTTTAATCATTTTGTTGTGTGATTTTGTGTTAATTTCATTCCCTCATAGTAAGCTTTAACAGTTGTGGATTTACAGTGTGTTATTAGTTGCATCTCTTGGAAGTTGTAGTGGCATGGTGTGACAGTTGATTGTATAGGTAATTGTTCCTTATGCAACTACGTGGTAGTTGTAACAGCTCTGTTCATCCTTAGATATTTTAATTGTTGTTTTCATAGATCCTTGCAGTTTGTTCCTTTGTTTTTTATAGTTGCAGAATTTAATTCCTATACTTTGAATTCATAGAATAGTTGAACTCAATTTATGTCTTTTGGATTTCTAGAATAGTTGAATTCAATTCATGTCTTTTGGATTTCTAGAATAATTAGATCAAGATAGTTGGGTAAATAATTATATGGTTTGGTAACAGGATTTCATTTTCTACAAAAGTAATCTAGATGTGATTTCATGAATCTTTCAATTCTAAATCAAAGACAGTAGAAGGTAATTGTGGCTATATTCTTTAGAAGGTAAACTAGATTAAGTGGATCCTTGGGATGAACGTAGATGAGCAAAGAATAGGATTGTTTACTTACAGAAAATCAGTGTTTAAGCATATATAGTGCATGTTATCGTTGAAATAAAAGATTTCCTTAGGTTGACAATAAATATTGCACACTCCGAATGTTAGCTGTAATTAACTTGCATATTGGGTGCCCAACATTTTGGCGCCGTTGCCGGGGAGGATAAGTATTAAACACTATCATAGTTGCACCCTGTAATTGATTCTATTCAGTCTTCTTCAGTTTTTCTGTTTGAATGATTTGGGTTGCATGAATACAAGAAGGGTACAGCGTGACCATCTTATAAATCCCAGAACCCCACAAAACACTAACACTGTAGGTGGTCGAGGTTACGGGCGAGGTTCAGAATTGGGGAGAAGAACATTCATTGATGATCTGGTTGATAGAACCAATTCTTCTACCAGGGATCACTATTAGGAAACACCTATCAAAAGAAACCCTACCAATCCTGGGGTGCTAGCATCAGGTTCTACCATTAGAGGAATTTTGGGGTCTAAAATGGGCCTCCTACAGGGATGATTTTAAGGAACCATAGTTATTTAAAAGTGTATAAATGTTGGCGAATATTACCAATTCTTAAAACGCCAACTATAAAATGATTGGCGATATTTTTCAAAAAATATTTTAATTTCCAAGGATTTTATATCGTTTATATAATAATTTGGCGATTTTTAGGGTGAAAAAATTTTACCCCATCAAAATTGGGCGAAACAGGGATTCAAAAAATGCAAAATGGCGAATCGTTTCTGGGAGAAAAACATGGAAAAATAGCCCACTGGGCTAAAATTCGCCCCTAAAATTATCCCTGGCCTCCTAAGGAAAATAATAAAATAATAGTTAAAATAATAAAATAATATTGATTAATTTTGGAGGAAGAAAGAAAAAACTACTTTTGTGTCCGTATTTTCGACATATCTCCCTGTGTTTTTACTCAAATTTCGATCGGGAGAGCTCGTTGGATGCGGAATCAAATTCCGCATCCAACAAGTACCCACACTGCATACTTTTGATGGACCCCACTACCCCAAAAACAAGAAATACATAAAAAAATGTGATGATGACATCATCATCACATTTTTTCAGGTATTTCTTGTTTTTGGGGTAGAGGGGTCCGTCAAAAGTATGCAGTGTGGGTACCCGTTGGATGCGGAATCAAATTCCACATCCAACGAGCTCTCCCGATCGAAATTTGAGTAAAAGCACAATGAGATATGTCGAAAATACGAACAAAAAAAGTAGTTTTTTTTAATGACAAATATGTCAATTCAACCATTATGGTTGACTTATTTTATTGAAATTCTATTGGTTCTTGAATTCCAACTCACAAAAACTTATTTTGGCACATTTTCTTATAAGGCCCATTTTAGACCCCAAATTTCCTCTAATGAATGGAGAACACATGAGCAGCTACAACACCCTCAAATACCCCTACAGAGGAGGACAAAGTTAGTACTACAGGATCTGTTGATCGAGGTCTGATCTATCACATTAACGGGAAGGTTGTAACTAAAGAGGAGTGGAAACAGCTCCATTAGAAATTTGTTGATCAGTGGAAGAACAAAGAGGAGAAAACATAAGAAGATATGAGTAACAGACATGAATCTGACGAGGAAGAGGCAATGGGAGAAAATCATCATCATGAAGGTAATTCCCTACCTAAAGGGACAGTGGATACACTTCAGTTCCCAATTCAACAACCAGAAGGGAGAGCTCCTATGAAAAATATATCGCCATCAGTGTTGCCCCGCTTTCATGGAAAAGCAGCAGAGGATCCAAATGAATTTCTTTTTGAATTTGATATCCTCTGTCGCAGCTATGACTACATCACCGATGCAAAGAAGCTGAAGCTCTTCCCTACCACTTTGAAGGACAATGCATTAAGCTGGTTTATGAGCCTAGGAGGTGGAACTGTTACTAATTGGGACAGGATGAAATAGGTGTTCCTGGAGAAATATTAGGAATATTGCAACACCAAGGACAAGAGAGAAGAACTGTTTAAAATTGTACAGAAGGATGACGAAAGCCTAGAAGATTTTGTTGAGAGGATTTTATACAACGTGCAGATAGTTGGACAGACTAATATGGGGTTGGATGTGCTCAAAATAATCCCGCTTCGTGGGATTGTGGATGATTGCATAGATATATCAAACCTATTAGGAAAGGGGGATATCTCCAAGGAGCCTTTTGAGAAAATCGTGGAACTGTGTAAAAGGTACTCAAGGGGATCTTCCAGGAATAACAAGTGAGACAAACGGGATAAATTAGAATGTGATGTATTCAATAGAACTCAGAATTCATCTAATGGAGGAGCCACCCGTGCATATATAGGCAATCTCCTCAAAAAATTTAAAACGGAAATGATGAGCTCTATCTCCTCGGAAATAGATGTCCTGAGGGCAAAGTAGAAACAAGCAGTAGAGGATCTCACACTAGGTGTGTTCTATACTCAATGTAGAAAGAACCACCCTCTGAAGGAGTGTCCTCTTGACAAGATAGAAGTGTGTCACCTGTGTGAGCTGAACTATGACACAAAAGAATGCCTGTCACTACCCCAAGTGAAGGCTATTCTACAGGCATCAACTCCAGAGGTGGAACTAGCCTACTTTATTGCACAAAAGAAGCTCTAGCAGCCTCGAAATCAAGGTATGAATCTAGACTCGTTTCCATTTTCAAATAATATGAACAATTTGAATAATATGTAGAATATGAATACACAATTCCCTTCATCTTATTCCAATCCTCAATGGTACCCCTCTCAACCTTCAATGAAAAATTTTAACTCCTAGAACCCCTAGGTTCAGCCACCTCAACCACCACACCAACCAACTTCTTGGTCTCTTGGATGGAGCAATTTCCATCCAGGGAACCAGTTTCCTCAACAACCTTCCCATCAACAACAACCATACCCTCCTTAATATCCTCAGCCTTATCAGCAGTCACAGCTGTAATTACAAAACAATGTTGCCCCTAACATGCCGATACGACCTTAGCTACTTGCTCAACCTAATCCTAACCCAAATAATAAAACAATCCATCAATTTGAGACTGTCAACATGCCTTCTTACTCCCTTACTCCTGTGCCCTGCAACAATATTCTCTTACGATCAGGAAAGGTTGTGGAGCCTTTGATTATTGAGGATGTTCCATCCCCTGTGTAGGAAGAAGGGGTTAACCCACAGCATTTATCCAATATGACCCCCATCATTGAAGATGTTGAACATCCTACTGATGTGTCAGCTGAAACACAAAATAATACACCCAACGATGCACAGCCTACTCAGCTGATTAGGCAACCACCATACCCTGAAATATTAATGCTACCAAAGGTAGTGGGACAACCTCAGTTTAACCTCTTAGGAGAGTTAAAGAATATTTATGTTAAAATTTCCCTCCTTCAAGCTCTTTAAGATGTACCTATCTATGCTAGAACTGTTCGGGATCTATGCATAAGGAAACCAGGAAAGAAACCCAAGGATCCTCCCACTGTTCATGTCATAGGGAAATTATCTACATTAATAATGGGAAAAACCCATCTGGCCAAATATGACGATCTTGGGAATCCCACTGTTACTATGCAGATTGGGCATACACAAATACCCAACATACTGGTAGATTTAGGAGCAGCTATTAATGTCATGACGATTGAAACTATAAGAAAACTTGGGCTCACTAATATCAGGCCAACCCCCACCATTTTAAAACTAGCAGATAGATCCACCATTAAATCCAAAGGAATTTTGGATGATCTCGTCATCTCAGTTGATTCTTGGGAGTACCCTGCTGACTTCTTGGTTTTACAACCTAAGTCACAACTAGGAGGACACCCACTGATCCTGGGAATTCCTTGGTTAGCCACAGCTGATGCTTGCATCAGCTGTCGATCTGGGTCTATGACCATATCAGATGGCACTGAGACAAAAAACCTCACTCTCTATCCTCTGGCTTGACTGAACCTAGAATCTGAAAATCCTTTATAGATGGAGCCAGAGGAAGAAGAGGGCGTTCAACCATTATTAACGATAGGGAAGGCTTTAACCTTTAAGGATGAAACTAAAGACGACACCATTAATAATTTCATCAGTGAACCCACTTCGATTAATAAAGAAATTTATCAAATCCTAAATATTACTCTAGGTGAGGAAGAACAAGAAAATATCACGGAAGAAGCATTAGTTAGTGACACGCATATAGTTCCAGTATTGAAAAAATCGAAAAGTATTCCTATCGAGGTAGAGACTGGAAAAACCCTGAATATTAACCCCAACCTCTCCCTAGATGAATAGAAGCGCCTGATCAATCTCTTAAAAGAATACAAGTGGGATTTTGCTTGGGAGTACACAGACATGAGGGGTATTTCCTCTAACCTGTGCACCCATCATATTTATATTGAAAGTGACTCTCGGCCTATGTGCCAGCCTCAATGATTAATAAAACCCAATCTTAGGGACATAGTGAAGGAATAAATTCAAAAACTCTTGGAAGTAGGATTTATATATCCTATTTCAGATAGGGAGTGGGTGTCCCCACTTGTAATAGTACCCAAGAAAAATGGTAAATGGAGAGTCTGTGTGGACTATAGAGAGGTGAACAAGGAAACACAAAAAGATCATTTTCCCCTACCTTTTATTCATCAAGTACTTAACATATTATCTAGGAAGAAGTTATTCTCCTTCCTGGATGGGTTCAGCGAGTACAATCAGATCCAGATTGCTCCTAAAGACCAGGATAAAACTACCTTCACCTGTCCCTGGGGAACTTTCGCTTACAAAGTGCTCCCCTTTTGTTTATGCAATGCACCAACAACATTTCAAAGAGCTGTGATCGGCATATTTTCAGAATTAGTTAATGATAGTATGGAAATTTTTATGGATGATTTTACTCCTTATGGCAAAGATTTTGAAGAAGCATTGGAAAATTTTCAAAAGGTTTTAACTCATTGTGAATAGACCCAACTCTCTTTAAGCACTGAAAAGTGTCATATGATGATGAGTGAAGGAGTAGTATTGGGGAATTTCATCTCTGCTGATGGCATCCAGGTGGATCCCTCAAAAATTAAGGTAATAAAAAATATACCTACTCCTGTAACTCAAAAAGAAGTGCAAATTTTCCTAGGGCATGTTGGATATTACCGAAGATTTATAGAAAATTTTTCCAAACTTGCCTCTCCTTTGTTTTCATTATTAATGAAGGATGTGCAATTTGTTTGGAATGAGGCATGCCAGACATCATTTGTTAAACTTAAATAGAAACTCTCCACAGCCCCCATCTTAAGAGGACCCAATTGGACCCTGCCCTTCCACATTTATTTAGATGCTTCTGATACTGCTATTGGAGCAATTTTAGGACAGCAGGATGGTCAAGTACCTTATGCAATTTATTATATTAGTAAAAACTTAGCCCCTGCTGAACTTAATTATACTATGACTGAGAAGGAGTTCTTAGCCATTGTTTACTCCATTAACAAATTTCGATATTATATTACTGGATATCCTACATTTGTGCACACTGACCACTCTGCCATTAAATATCTAATTAATAAACCTATGACTAATGCCAGGGTGACTAGATGGCTTTTATTATTACAGGAGTTTGATATTACCATTATAGATAAACTTGGAAGAGAAAATGTTGTCGCTGATTTCTTATCTCATTTCACTAATAGTGATGATAATTTGCCTATTGAGGACTCTTTTCCAGATGAACACTTATTTTCAGTTTCATCTCACTTTCCTTGGTATGCAGATGTCGCTAATTACTTGGCTACAGGAAAGCTTCCAGCACATTTGTCCAAAAGAGAAAAGAGGAAAATTAATCAGCAAAGTGCCAGGTATTGTTGGGTAAATGGTCATCTCTTCTACACAAGCCCTGACCTTGAGATCAGAAGGTGTGAGAGAGAAGATGAAATATTCCATATATTGAAGGCCTGTCATGATGAGCCTTGTGGGGGGCCTTTTTCAGACAAAAGGCCAGGACACAAAGCACTGAAAATGGGCTACTATTGGCCGACCCTTTTCAGGGATGCAAAAAGATATGTCCAATCTTCTGATAGCTGCCAAATGATGGGCCAGCCCAATAGGTTAGATCAAATGCCTCTGCAACCATAATTAGTGGTTGAACCCTTTGATAGGTGGGCTTTATATTTTGTTGGTCCTATCAGCTCTCATTCCAAGCAAAAAACCTACATCTTGGTCTGTACCGACTACATGACGAAATGGGTAGAATCCGTGGCTTTGGTGAAGGCCAATGACCAGGCTATGATTGATTTCCTGTATAGTGAAATATTTACCCGCTTTGGGGTACCCAAGGAAGTGGTTATCGATGGAGGACCACAGTTTGTGTCGCATCAATTTGAAAATCTGCTACAAAAGTACCATATTTAGCACCGGATAGCTTCACCTTAACATCCCCAAGCCAATGGCCAAGTGGAAAGAACTAAAAAAGTCATTGAAGCTATCCTTACCAAGACAGTCAAGAGCCATCGAAGAGATTGGGCAGACAGACATCTGAAAGAATTGTGGGCATATCATACCACTTGGCGCAACACTATAGGTTTCTCTGCCTACAACATGGTGTATGGGAAAAGTGTCATCTTCCCAATTGAATTTGAAATTAAGAATTTGAAGACGGCCACTGAGGTAAACCTAGATGTAACTGAATCCCAGAAGAGAAGATTGAATTAGTTGAATGAACTGGATGAGAACCGGTTAGCCGCTGTAGACCAAACTATATTAATTCAACAACAAAGATCCAATTGGAATGACTGATTCATTAAAAAGGTCTTCTATGAGGGAGACTGGGCACTATTATACGATTCCATATTCAAAAGAGACTTCAAGGGTAAACTACGCACAATATGGCTTGGTCCATACCTAGTAGACAGAGTATTTGAGAATGGTATGGTCCGTCTTGTAACCATTGATGAGAACCACGCACCATTATTTGCCAATGGTCACAGGCTGCGACTGTACCATAAGCCCATTTCAAAGGACGCATTTACCTCACAGATTGTAGCTGATCCATATTACCAGTTAGCACAAGGGCAAGAATTTTTATCTACCCCTCTCAATCCTTAATTAATCACTGTAAATCACATATGAATCTTTATACATAAATAAATTGTTTTTTTCTGTTATTGTTATGTTTTTCTTTTGCACTTGATCCGTTTTTTGTTTTTTTTATGAAATTTGTAAGAAAGCGCCTAAGAGCAGGGGTCATCATTAGGCCTGGTGACCAATGTCGTTCTTCTGTAACTTCCTGTACCAAATTATTTTTTTTCCCTTAATAAATCTGTTGCAGCTGCAACACCCTTTTTTCAGCATCTGCAACACCCTTTTCCGGCAGCTGCAACACCCTTTTTCCAGCAGCTGCAACACCATTTTTCTGGCAGCTGCAACACCCTTTTCCGGTAGCTGTGACACCCTTTTCTGGAAGTTGAGACACCCTTTTCTATAATTTGCGACATCATAAAACTCCTTCCCTTCTTCCGTTTCACCAGCTACAACACAGTCAACTCCCATCCACCTAACGCCTTTTCATCCTTTTCCAACAGCTATGACACCTTTTTTAGCAGCTGCAACTCCACTACATTTGCCTAATTTTATTTCTATATTCCAAGGTCACACCTATGCTAAACCATATGATTTCCTCATGGCCTATAGCTGTGACTCCTTTGTTATTGTTAGAACTTTTTGCAAGCGAACAACTCCTCCAGATATGGCTCTGATCCTTGACGTCGACGACTCGATTTACCCTCCAGCATTCATCATGTTTCTGACCAATTTGACACGATGGTTTTCTGGAGGAAAACGTCATTACAGCATCCCTATGATAATGGCTACCTTTAATGACTACACCTCACACGTTCTACTATTCTCCAAAGGGCATCATCTATCACGCATTTTCGAAGGTATGGCTTTGGTTAACTACTTGATTAAGTATTAATTGGATCTAACAATTTGAATCATACCTTCCTTTCGGTGCCCATTATTACATCATTAACTCTCCACTCGTGTGACGTAATGACTAATTATGTTTCCTAATAACCACCACCTTTCCTAATTTGGGATCAATTTCAAATAATATGATACGCTGAAACTTTCCGAATTTACCCACCTCTACTCTCAACTGTTCATGCATACTTTGTGCTTTAACCTCCATTGTCGGAATCTGTAATTTGTTGGACTACAACATATCTCTGAAGACAGGAAAACATGGGTATTCCCACTTGATATGAACCTCCAAATATATGAGAACTCAGACGAAATGCTGAATTTTTCGCTATCTTTCAAGCTGCGGGCTGGACTAAATTCTTTCAATGCCTGAATGGATTTCACCATGAAGCAGCTTTATAGTTCACCTTGAAACCTACAAAAACCCACTCAGAGGTTTGGGGATTGCGTATTGAAGTCTCTAAATCCATAGTGGCTAAGGTCACTGGTCTTCCTCAGGTGGGTAAAGCTTGGTTCAGACGACGAACCACCAATACTGCAGCAGTACAGGATTTTCTGAGGGAAGGGGAGCACATTCAAACAAAATGAAGGGGGATAGCGTTATAGTCATTGCCATAGCCATGGAATGAAGTTGCCATTTTTCTCAAGAAGTACATCACCTGCGAAGGTAGGTACCAAACAGTCTATCACTCTGAATTTCCTGTATTATCTCATCTCCGTCACAGGGCTCTGTTAAACATTGCATTTTATTTACTCAATGATTTACATCATATGGTGGGGTTTGTCTGAGATTCCAAGTATCCACTCTCCTCAGTTACCCACCATGGCCTCATTAAATTAATAATTTTACGGACCCTTTCTCAACAAAACCAAACCTGGGAGCAATTTACAACCCAAGTTCAGGAACCCGCTCTTCTGCCCGGTGTTCTAATAGAAGAGGATCAAAATCAAGAAGAGCCGATCAATCCACAATTCGGGGGAAATGTAGAGCAATAGGAGGTTCGGAGACCCTCTAATTTAGTTGGGGGGGGAGATGAGACTGGATCAGAGGATCAGTCAAGGGAACAAGCAGAACAATTGGGAGAGGATGTACAAGAAAACCCTGTGGAAGAACTAAATATTAGGGTAGGTCTGATAGCAGAGGGTGAAACTGGAGTAGCATTAGATGCTGCGACATTTGAATCCGAAGATGATAGAGCTAGGATAATAGAAGAAAACACTGAAGTGGTGACCATTGAATCTTCCCCTGAATGGGGAGGAACCCTAATTGAGGAAGAACACCCTGAAGAACAAGAAAATGTCCAAACTGGGGATATTCCTTCCACATCAACAATGAATTTAGAAACTCCAGCACCACAGATAAAAATGCATTAGAGGAAATTTCAACTCAAAATGGGCCTCCTAAAAGAAATTAATAAAATAATAGTCAAAATAATAAAATTATATTTATTAATTTTGGAGGAAGAAAAGAAAAAAACTACTTTTTGTTTGTATTTTCGACATATCTCCCCATTTTTTTACTCAAATTTTGATCAGGAGATCTCATTGGATGTGGAATTAAATTCCGCATCCAACAAGTACCCACTCGACATACTTTTGATGGACCCCGCTACCCCAAAAACAAGAAATACCTGAAAAACGTGATGATTATTCATCACATTTTTCAGGTATTTATTGTTTTTGGGGTAACGGGGTCTGTCAAAATTATGTTGAGTGGGTACCCATTGGATGTGGAATTTAATTACACATCTAACGAGATATCCTGATCGAAATTTGAGAAAAAACATGAGGAGATATGTCGAAAATACAAACAAAAAAGTAGTTTTTTTTATGATACCTATCCCAAAATTTATATTAAAAAAGTGTTTAATACCTATACGGTATTTCAAATTTAAAGCAATTTCATTGGCTAACACATGCTGACATGGAATTTGAGTTAAAGTTAAAAGGCACATTTTGAGTTGAAATTTCCTCTAATGGAGGAGATCAAAAGATGGAATAAAGGAATCACCACCAATAAGACGAAAAAGAACCAGGTCAGTCATAGCAGCAGAAGCTGCAAGGGAAAGATGGGAAACCTTAGAAGCACAAATTGAGTTCCCCATTCTTAGACCCAAAGCAATTGACACCCCATAGGAACCAGTCATAGAAGAACTCCAAATTGAAGGACTTATGTTTGAAAATAGGCTATTAAACGAGGAAGTACAAGCACTCTAAAAGGAATTAGAACATTGGAAGGAAGCACGCAGAAAACAGGGTGAAAGGAAGTTGCAAACATTGGTTGAAGCTGTAAATCAACTGGAAGGATTAAATCCTACCAAGGCTAGCAATAAGGAAGAAAGAGTGATCTGTCCTACGTGTGGAGAAATCTTTGATGAGTCAGGTTATAAGTTATAAGGTTATAGTTCATGCCTTTACAACACAGCAATCTGCACCTACAACTGAGGAAGGATAGGGACAACCTGATTTGAGAGATGGTGAGACTCCCAAAGAGAAACTTCATGAGAAGGAAGTTGCATATGAGTAGGATGCTTTCACACAAGAACCAACATCTTTGAATATTCCTGATGAAATTACCAATTTGAGAGATGGTGAAATTCCCCAAGAGAAACTTCATGAGAAGGAATTTGTAGATGAGCAGGATGCTTCCACAAAAGAACCATCATCTTTGAATATTCCCGTAGAGATTTCCACCAACCCTGGGAGAGAGGAACCAGAGGATGAGGTTATTCCTAATTTTATGGATAAAGATTGCACTGTGACCCCTGAACCCTCTCATACATAGAAATAATAGAAATGGAACCACAACAACAAAACAATGATGAGGTCGAACAAGATGCTGACACACAAGAACCAACATCCTTGAATGTTCTTGTCCAAGTGGCCATCCAAATGAGAGAAGAAGAACCAAGGATTGAAGACATTCTGGAATTCAATGAAAACATTTGTACGATGACTCCATAATTGTCTCAGGACACAGAGATATTAGAAATGGAATCAAAACAACAGGGAAATGAAGAAGTAAATTAGGATGTTACTACACAAGAACCAACATCCTTGAAAATTGCCACAGACACTCTCAGGATGCAACAAGAAGCCAACCTCGATTTGGATATCATTCCTGATGTGGATTTAGGTGAAAATGAACAAGATCAATCAAAATCCTCAGGTGATACTAAAATCCTTGAGGAACATCTTCATATCGAAGAAGACATACAATCCCAGCAGCATGAGGAAAAAGAAGAATAGGGCTCTATCACACAAGAACCAGCAGCCTTACATTCCCCTGCTGAAATTGCAGCTGATAATTAGGTAGATAAGAAGATTAAAATTCAGGAGGAAGTTTCCCCACAAGAACCAACATCCTCACAATCAGCTACCAAAGTTGACATAGGAGAACCCCAGAAAGAGGATGATGTTACACAAGAACCAACATCTCCAGAAGTGGTTGGAGTTGTTACAGAAGAAAATTCAGGAAGGGATGCTATTACACAAGAACCACTACCCCCAGAAATAACTTCAGAAGTACAAATTGCCCAATGTGGCACATCAGGTGATAAGGTGTGGACCGAACCCCTTAAAATTTTTATTTATTTGGATTCTGACAAGGAGGAGTATCCTGAAGAAGAAGAAACCCCAAAGCCTACAGGAGAAATCTCGAACTTGAGACTGGAAGTAAGGAAGTGGAGGAGCTAGGTGGAAAGATACCACGAAGGGATGGTCTCCCTTAGTGAACATAAGAAGACCATTGGGCCCACTGAAGGAAAAATGGGCAGAATAATGCATGACCCAGAGGCTTCGAGAGGAAGAACTACAGAAGGAGCTAAGGGAGCTGAAAGCAGGCACTAGTACAAAAGTGCGGATTTTTCCACGGAGGTTTTCCACGTTTCTTACTTTTTGGTGTAAAATCCGATGTAACAAGAACGAGGCGTCACTGTATCCACGCCTAGCCGTCGCTATATCCATGCCTGAACTCGTAGCCGTCACTGTATCAACGCCTGGACTCGTAGCCGTCGCTGTATCCACTCCCATTAAAAATATCATATTTCTCCAAAGTTTTGTTCTTGAAAAATAATACTTAGAAAGGTCTATGCTTGTTGGCAAAGCATAGACCTTCCATTACAAATCGGGTTTGGGGGCAGTGGCAGTTGTGGCGGGCGGTCGGATCAAGCAAGCAGAGATAAACTCTTCCATAGTAAACGAGCGAGCGAGCAGAAGCTGTTCGTGAAGCTCACTTAATGGAGTATTATGTGTAATCCACTCGTCTGTATCATTTAAATTTTTGGGGGAGTATATGTATGCTAAGGCAGGCCTGTTTATGTCTAGCAGGAAGAGAAGAAGAAGGATGAATTTTAACAATGTGAGAGTGCCGAATGTACCGGGAGGGGAAGGAGCTGCATGGGCGCTAACTAAAGCCGTAGTGCTTGGTGGGCTTGGCCTTTATGGGGCCCTAAACAGTCTGTACAATGTTGAGCGAGGTCACAGGGCTATTGTCTTCAATAGGATTGTCGGTGTCAAGGATAAGGTGATCTCTATGTTTGATTTCATATCTCTTTCTGTTTTATTCTTTTATTTTTTGAAGATGCAGGGTTGATATAGCTTTCCCTCAAATCTGAATCCCATGTTCATTCTTTTTGAATACGTAGAGCTGGTGAATCTTGGACTTAACCTAAAACGTAAGTGCATGCTTATCAAGCATACTTGTTCTCAACATGGCTTAGGAGGCCCTAGGTATTAATAATTTTCTTATACATCAATACAACCAGACAGAAGAATATAATATTTCCTCCCACATTATGAGAAAGACAAAATTTCCGACCCAATTATATTAAATCTGGAACATCAATTTAGACTTCAATGTTGGGTGTCTAGATTTTTGCAATGAAATTAGAGGAGCAGGGTCTCTAGTGGATGTTATCGTGATGCATGAATGTATTAATCATGACAGTTTCCCTATTTGTATTTTGTTTCTGCTAAGGCACTTCAGACAAGTAAACATTCTAATACAGAATATCATGAAGGAAGAGGCGGCGATTGGAGACGAAAGGTCATAGAAAAGAGGACTTGTACCCTGACTTATGCCGATTTAGAAATCTCATCAGTTGCTCCTATTTTTTTGAAGTTGACTTATTTACAAGTCTTTATGGTTGCCTTTCATCCCATCCATTTATATATTTGCATGGAACAAATTTTCCCCTTTTTGTTGTCAGGAACTTAATTTCCTTCTTGGTATATTACTAGCAATTCTTATAGTTAATTATGCATTGCATTTACTACTATGTAGTTGGAATGGGTTTCCTGCAATTGCCGAAGAATTTTTTCCCTGTAATTAAAACTGCCTAGCCAGGGAACCTTGCTTGGGGCATTTCCAGGGTGACTTGGAAACAACTAAGCCATTATTGGTCAGCATAGAAATGGCAAAGAAACTTAGGAAAAAATATTTGGTAGCTTCTTGTAAGTTTAACTTCCTTTTGGATTGTTTTTCCATAAAACCATCTCTACGTAACCAAATTTGAATTAAAAGTTTAAAACCAACTCTTTAGTATCCCTGATACTGAATCACTATGAAAAAAATCTGGCTCATAGTTAATATGTAAAAATATTTGAATGAAGGAGTTGATAAACCATTTTTGTGAGTGTTATAAAAGGTTTAAATTGTACATGAGGGAACTTGGTGAGCAGCTAGGAAAATGCGAGAGCAGGTACGGAAGAAAGGAATAAGCCTTTTAGTCTATCCAAATATCAATACATCAACTCCATCATGTAATTGGACCATTTCATTTCAGTAGCTGAGGAATTATCAACTGAAGATAAGAAAAGCTTAGCAAGTCATCAGATCTCTGGAGATCTGCTTCAGTGCATCTTCCACCATCCAATGGGATTAACTTGTCTCATAATTAAACTGATCCATCTTCACTCTTAAAGTACTGGTACCAAGTCTGCCTTGGATCTCTTTCTGTTATAGATTGTGTACCCAAAACAGATCCAAATGGATTCAAGGACAGAATTATTTCCGATCTATTTTTTGATATACAGATTGTACCAGAATGGATTTTCGAGAGGCCCAATGTAGATATTTTGTGAAAGCTAAAGGTCTCTGACTTTAATGCCAAACATTCATCTCTTTGACTATAGGTTTCCTAAATCTTAACCTTGTGAATTTTCAGCATCAGGGC